>CM060831.1:59912500-60285000 GCA_030762175.1 Metallyticus violacea
GTTGTAGGGATTTTATGTATACTTTTTTAACCTGTAACCTAAAAGTAAATGTTTTCTTGAGTGTTATTACTTAATTGCATTGCTCTGCCTCAAAAGCAACAAATAAGTAATATTCTGCATTCATAATGCACAAACAAGGTTGTACCGTATTACTGTGAAAATTTGTTATTTGATAAAGAGGCACAAAATTATTTTCTTTGCAGTCTCCAGCATTATAAATTAACCTACCTTACCTTAGAAAGAATTGGGCTATTTTAAGGAGAGTATGAAAGGCCTATCCTTGTAATATTAAATTTCTCAACTTCATTTCCCATTTTCTCAAGGACTATTAAAGCTAAAACTTTTACAGCATACAGATGTACATAACTGAAATTTTCTGATCTATTTCCATTACTATACCATGACTGGGAAGCAATTTATAAATTATTTTCAAATGTTTGCTTTTTCTATTTTTTACAACATTATTATTATTATTATTATTATTATTATTATTATTATTATTATTATTATTATTATTACTACTACAGTGTCACATTTTGTCTAAGCTCTACTATAATGGATCCACAGCATCACAATACTATCATGAATAAGTGGTAAAAGTTTCAAAGTAATAGCTTATACACATCCTTAAAAAATGGGAAATTTATTTAAAAGAAACACAGTTTTTCAATGACTGCAGGAAAAAAAAATGTTTTTACAGAAAAACTAACTCTTGGAAAGAAACACACTTTTTTCTACAATTCAAGATTAACCACAGCCTTCTAGAGCAAATAGTTTCCAAGATATGGAATTTTAACTGAACAAGTGATCGCGAAATAATTATGATGATGATGATGATGATGATGATAATAATAATAATAATAATAATAATAATAATAATAATATGCTTCTGCGACGACGTAATTAAAATGTATTAAAAAACTTATAACCAATGAGCATTAATGAACATCGTATCAAAATAAACAGAAAAGTTCAAATATTAAAATGGTACAAAAAACCGAACAAGGATTTGTTGACTCCCCTTCCCTTTAATACTTCTCTCAAATTGTGATTAAATTAACAAATCCACATTGAACCATAATGACATAGTGTAATTCCAACCCAAGTTCCTTGGGTTCAATCCCCAGTTGCTGTGGATTTTTTCGGACGTAACAATCCTATGGCTTTCTTCGGAAGGGGGTGAATGGTACACTGATGGCCTGAGATGTTAATGGGCGCCCGTAAATAAACCAAATAAATAAAAAATCCACAAACAAACAAAAAACCACTCAATTCTTATCCTTAACCTCCTCAGTGCTACCTTACTTCATTTGAGCACGCATAGATTGATATAAAAATCCGAGTGGACATTATACATTTCATTTTGTGTGTTTGCTGCATTGAAAGCAAGGTTTGCGTTGGTCTTTTGTCTCTTATTGGTGTGCGACGCTTTGGCCATATGCTTTAAACTATTTTACCTGCTTTAGTGCATATTCCCTAGTTCCTTTCTTGTAATCAAAGGGAACATTTCCTCCATGTTGCAGCTTATAGTATTTCTTTATAAGAACTCGTTGGTACAGCTCCCGTGAATAAACGAAAGGAAAAAAGGGGAAAAAAAAAAAAAAAAAAAAAAGAAATAAAAGCTATGAAGTGGGATAGAATTAAGACTCCATTTGTTGGGAGGAGCGTTCTGTCCTTTCTGTGCCTCGAGTCATCCATATTCCCTGGACGAGATGGCGGGGGAGGAAGAGACAAGAGAACGTATGTCGCAGCAGTTCACCCTCCCCCCTCCAGTTCTCTTATACACCCTACGACCGCAGTTTTACTATTAATTCCATCATCTGTAGCTAGCGAGCCCAGGGAGCGTGATGCTTTTTTTTTTTTTTTTTTTAATAGAGAGGAGGAAAACTAACATTTCAGTAAGAACATTAACACCGGCAATGCAGAAGTCTTAACAGAAATCCGGTATTATCTGCTGAAATAAACAGAAAGGGAAAGGACAAAAACGTTTAACGTAAAAGTTCAATTGTAGTGACCTAGTTGTACACAACTCGAATTTCGTCTGAAGCTACATTAAAATTCTGCGGAGTTTTGCACAGATTTGGTGGCGAATGAATTGAATTTATTCTGCTATACTTTTCCTTTATTTCAGGCGTGCTGTAGGTTAAAGAACGGGTGCTTCGTACAGTGTTCACTGGATTGAACGACGTGTGCTTCAACTAATACCTCCATTGTCACAATAACTCGTAATTTTGCTTTTTCTATATAGATGAATTGAATTAAAGAACCTCCGTGTTAATTGAGTGCATCACTCCAGCAGCATTTAAATGTCAGGTTCTAGTTAGATACTTACTGTGATCAAGTAAGTTGAGATACCTATGTATTATATAGTTGCACTGAAAACAGTACTTTATACATAAATCAAGTAATTGTGAAGTATTAATATCATGGTTTTTTTTAATAGAGTTGTGTTGTTTCTACTGTAGAAAATATTATTAGCAAGGCTTTTATTCAACAGACAGTTTTTACCTGCGCTTATCTTTCAAAACTATCACATATTTTTCTTTTTTGAGTTGTAAACTTTTTGTGGTTGGCAGTTCTGAGGAAATCTGCTTTCATATGTTTGTATAAACTTGTCTTTGAGGGAAAACTCTGTTAGAAGTTTACCAAGCAGCTCGAAATACGATGTGTAGAGATGAAACAATTCTTTCGTTAACAAGATATCAGCGTATGGTTGACCCGAGCATTGCACATGACGGCAGAAGGAGGGGAGCAACAGTGTCGAAAGTGTATCGATTGATTACCTGTGGTGTAGTGTTTATCTTGTAGTTACCTATACCTTGCGTCTATGGAAGTAGAGGTTTCATGCTTAATGGTGTGTCAGCTTCTTTATCCCACACCATCCTCCCTGGCTTTTGTCAAGCCTTGAGGTTTTCTCACGCCGGGACCATTTCTATAAAACTCAACGCACAATTTTTTCCGGCAATATTATTTTTAATACAAGATTTAACGTCACATTTCTGTGTAAATCCAAGTTGACGCATTTCTCTGTAAGAGTTTCGGAGATTCTTCCAATTAGTCGATCCTAGTGGTGTAGTGGTTACCATACTTGCCTCGTAAACCTAACATCACGGGTTCAATCCCGACCTGGATCGATGGATTTTTTCGTGCGTAAAAATCGTAAGTATGGCTTCCTTCGGAAGGGAAGTAAAGCCGTGGGTCCCGTGTCGTACATATACGGCATGTAAAAGAATCTCAAGCCTGAAAGAAGAGGCCTCTGAGCAAAATTTAGGGGCCATTTCACGCCCTGAATTGAATGGGATGCTGATGACCTGAGATGTTAAAGAGTTTCCGTAAATAAAACAAATCAACAAATCTTCCAATTACGTACTTCCTAAACGCTGATGGTTGATATTTTTGGGCTTCTGAGAATATAGGTCCGTATTTGCCTAATTGTTTTTATATATAAGACTGAAAATGCGTTTAAAAAAACATTTAATACAAGCCTTCAAAATCGCAGTAAAATATTTCAGCTATATACTAATGTATCCTAAAATATTACGCAGGTCATAGAGCAGTGTGGTACGTTGAGTTTGATAATGAACTCCCTGTATATGAGATACATAACTTAAGCTAGATAGTTTAAAAAATATAAACTTTAATCTAACTTTTATACGAAGAACGATGTTTCTAACTTTAATGACCGCAAGTTATAAAGAAATTGCTTCATTGCAATCCAATCACTTTTGATTCAACTATTACATTTACATTTTGTTATAGTTTTGGGGTTAAATTAGCTTTAACATTTACATTTTTGTAGCTTAATAGATCAGATTTAGGGTTTATGTATTTGTGGACATTGTACAGGATGTAAACAAATAAAAAAGTTGACAGTCATTAGAATCCGGGCTAAGTATGAAATTATTTATTTTGTATTTTTTTCAAGCAAAATTATAATGGATGTACCCCAAATGCGTAATTTTTTTAACCCCAATAATATATTTAAACCACATGTTGAATGAACATTTCATTTACCGTAAAATGTTACGCCACATGTTGTTCATCTTAATTCGTATCGCTTCCTGAGTGTCGTTAGCTTGGAAGTACCCCCTCCATTTAGTCACGACTTTTCTCCTGGGAATACCATCTGTTTGAACCTCAGGTGGACAGCCTTTTGAAGATAAAGATGGCATGCAAAATGCAGTTCTCATTTGGGTAAAGGGACAACTCTGAGACGTTCATGCTGCTGGAATACGAAAGCTGGTCGTCAGCAGAGTGTGGAAATGCCAGAAGGCTCTTACAGCTAGCTGCGTGCGTGATGCCCGTGATGTACGTTTTTGCATTAAATTTATTCATTATCATAATATAATGGACAGTGTTTTATCCCCGTATCTGATAACACATTTAGGTTTATAGAAATCACTTTTGTTTTGAATAATTCGGTTTTAATCTTGGTGAGAGTGAAGGGGTGCGTGCTATTCGAATTTTGGGGTACTTGGGGTACTTATGAGTACCTGTCATTCAAAATCGGACAGCTGGCAGAAGAGCACAATGACCTAATCAGTCGAGTCACTTATCTCATTGTGAAACGAGGTGCTGAATGCCTCCGTGTACATGGATTCAAATGAAACAGAGCTTGCAACTCTGCAAATACACAGGGACAAAGTTTTAGCAACACTGCATGGCTTGGTGTATGCACAGATTACAGGAATTCGTTTGTGCAACTGTGGTGTGTAATGTGCACATCAAGTAAGTACAGTGTAACATGATCCTGTGCAAAGAAGCTGTTTCGGCAAGTGAAATCTTTGTCAAATGAAAACAAGATGGGTACAAAACTGTTGCAATGTGTGCAATGCCCTATGATAATGCATGTCCACATACGTTGCCAATACAATAATGGACGTCTCGAAGCCGTTTCCGTTGAGGAATTATGGATCGCTCACCTAACAGACTGTGGGCTGGTTTCATTAACAGATGTTAAAAGCACTACATTTTGTTTGTTATCATTGTGTTAATACTTTAACAATGTGTTAAGACTCCTGCGTTCCGCCAAGTTTTTCCAGTATAATGCTAGCTAGCACAATGTTAACGTTTCCGAGTATTGCAAATTTCACGGATCCAGAAGGCGGGTCATAATCGAACGACTTCTGAACGCATGCCGATATACTTTTGTTTGCATAGAATAATTAAAATATACGGCCCATGCAAAGCATATTAAGAGGAGCAGATGTTCTAACCTCTTTCGTATTTCTTCATCAGTCCTATGACGATTGTTTTTCACATTATGTACTTTTGTAAACATTACTCTTTTGCGTAAAAATATCAAACATCTTACAGCCCTCCGATATGAACGACTTGTTATATTCAAATAAAGAATTTCGACGCCTACAGCTGTTTTTACGGCCGCCATTTTCGAGCTGTTTTAGTTGTTTGGCTTTTAAGGTAAAGGCGGTGTTAACTTAACACGAAGTTTAACACTGTGTTAAAGTTAATATTAGTTGCTGAAACAGAAATTTTGTTAGTTTGAATGTTAAAGCAGTTTAACAGCATGTTAACTTTTAACATTTGTTGATGAAATCGGCATTAGATCTCTCCCTTTGCGATTATCACGTCTTTGGTTTGCATTTTACCTCCGATCAATCAGTTTATAATGCTATGGAATGTTCCAGCATCCTTCTTTGTTGAGGATGTATTTAAATTTTTTAACTTTGGAACAGATGCCTAAATGATGGGCATGGTTATCTGTACTCAGTGGAACTGTCATGAACATGCTGTCATAGTGGTAAAGTGTATGGTGTTCAGTGCATAAAGCATAAATTTCTAGCCACCTGTCTTGTTTTTCATTTGAACAACCGTTAATAATTTCCTAGATTGTTGCTGGAGTCATTGTTGAATTGCATCCGGCTAGTCTTCTTCCAATGTGTTTGTTTAGCTTGCCTTCGAGGAAACGTTTCAAATTTCTGAAGACGTTAAAATCACATGGAGACATATCGGGGGCTCTAAGGTTGGTGCGTGAGCATTTCCCATCTAAATTACTGCCTTTGGTGAGACATTGTAAAATTACACCATCCGAATATAGTCCTGGGTATTTATTTTGACTTTATCGTCCCCCACAATTCGGTGAACCACGACATTCAGAGTAGAATCTCTTTCCAGAAACTCTATGAGGAGTAGGCCATTTTGATCGGTAAATAACATAATCATTAACTTCCATTTTGCCATTTGGATTCGAGCTCCACGTGTCGAGGTCGACTACGTTGTGTAATGTACTACCTTCCTTCTCATTACACAACACATACCAGGATCACCGACACTTTTCTACAACCAAGTCTGCTCCGTTTTTATAAGACTGACCCTAATACAATGATAGCAGAATGTGTTGGCCCATCCATTTTAATTGTATATGGTTTAAAGAAAGTGAGAAACATTGACATTACGAAAATAAAACCTGTCTGAAAATAATTTGACATAGGAAATATGTATTCATTTCCCAGTAAAGACAAATTTTACCCGGTCTCCCATCTTAAATCCTTGTTAACACGTGTTTAATAAATGACACCAGATTTTTATTTTATCATTGTAGGAGTCTGGGTCAAAAGTACACGGATGTTCTTATGTTCAAAGTCTCTTTCATTCATATGCCTTCAAAGTCTGCAGGCTTTGCAGACGCAGAGGAGAAAAATTCGCGGTTATGGCTTGGTAGGACATGCCATCTATCTGACTTCCATTTCAGATCTTTGCCAATACATCTGCTTAGTGTTAGAAACCACACCAAAACATAAAAGACTACTTTTTTTAACTGGCTGTAATGTTTTAGTAGACATAGGCCATGCCTGGTAACCTGGTTTAAGAGGTAACTAACTTTTTAGTAGTTTTTGAAGTGTTTAAGACTACTCTGAAAGAATCCTACAAAAATGATTTCCGGTTCATATGTCCGTGTAACTCAAAGGAACTGTGTTGGATTCACATTAGGTCTGTTAAACACGATAATAATGCTTTTTAATCATCTCTCGCGCTTTCATTGGAATATACATAAATTATGTTGAAGGGCATCGATATGTTTTTGATTCATTTTGATGTTTTAAACTACCAAATCATTAAGTTACATTTCATTGAAGTTCTGTGTCTTGTTTGCTCCGCTTATCCTTTCCCGTCAGTTTCAACGCATTTAACTTGAGTCGTCAGAAAATAGTACCGTTGCAGAATTCCACATTTTAATTCGTATATTTTTTGACAAACAGCAACCCTTTTCTCTACACGTTTTGGGAATATATGAGCTTTTCTGGGGAATCGCCTATAAATGTCAGCATATTCTTTATACTCAAGCACTACCACTATTGTTCAACGTGGATCAGATGTGCAAGATCTCGTTTTGTGTAAGATTGACTATTTTTCAGAACTTACGATTTATTACGCTTATTTTCTGTTTCGTCCGTTGATTTTCCTTTGCAGTTTTATTATGCACGTAATGATTGCTTGGTAGGAGGACTTTTCAGTATTTCAATCGTGCTCAAGGCTGGCCATTTGTGCCTATGTCTCTAACATTGAAGCCTGAATAAGTTGAGGGAGTAGTATTTATTTATTTAGTCTGGCAAGCCAATATGTCTTCTCTTCCCCTCTATAATAATGACACTAAATTTCAGTGACCATGTCACAATTATAACAAAAACGGAAACAAGGATAAATCTCGTGCACATATAAACATATGCACAACATGAAAAGAGATAGATAAATGCATGCTAATGTATAAAAATGAATAATGAAAATGAATATTAAAAATATTAACGTAAGAAGAAGAAAAATAGCAACAATAATAGATCATGGAAATAAGTGTATTAGTAAAACATAAATATCTCTAACAACAACAACAACAACAACAATAATAATAATAATAATAATAATAATAATAATAATAATAGAATGAAATGTTCTACAGTAGGACATAACAAATATATCTCTATAATTGTAACATAAGGAATCTAAAGCAAGAGTAATCGATTATTTCTAATAACATGAACTGCTCCTAGTGATAGTCTGGCATTCCTTGGCAATGGATTCCAAATACGGACAGTGGTCATAACATGCCGGTTATGATACCTTTTTAAAACGAGAAGATGGAGAAGATGTATTTATACTTTTGAAAAGTAGTGTGACACAGTGAGTATTCCTTCGATATTTCAAGCGGTACCAACACAGCATATCAAAGGAAACTATGATCGAACAAATGCACATCGTAGTTTATTTAAGCATCTTTGGCAATTAGCGTTTCATTCAATTCAGGGCTTGAAACGGACGATACATTTTCCTTAGAGGTTTATTTTTACGCCCTAAAGACCATAGACCCTGTCCTGTATGTTTACTAATATCTGGTGTTGTCACTTGTTCTTTTATACAATGTTAGTGAACTACACCGCAGTACTTTTAGAGATTGTACAGGGGTCCTTGACACGCTCTTTGAGCTAAGGAATCTACCTACTTGTTTAGATTTTAAAGCTAATGTCTAAAGTTACTAAAGAACCAGTAGGTCACTAATTAATGAAGCTTCTATTCGAAATGATGCCATGGACTAAAGTTGTAAACCACTGGGTTAAGTAAAACCGGATCATTGCTATCAAGTTTGTGTTTGATTTGACTTTTTTTTTCTTTTCTAATTTTTTATAGAACATACCATTTAGACCCACTTAATTACTTTTCACGTTTTAAAATACGTATGACTCAGTTGAAAATTTCAATTTATATTATCTTACATGTTGAAAATATAAAATAAAAACATGGTCCAATCTACGATTTTGAAACCACAGTCTCAAAAGGCTTATCCATTAGGCCACACATTCTGTAACGCTCTTAGATTAACAGTAGATAAGTTACATGACACGATAAATCAGTTCAGTGCCGTACTGTCATGTAATTAGACAAAGATTTTAGATTTTTATAAATATTATAAACACGGATGATTAATTGTTGAAAATTCCTCACTCGCAAAGCAGGCTTGAAGATAATCCAAGACAAATATTTCCGCCGTTTTGTTTTAACCAGCAGAGTTCGGAAGTTACACAAAATGTCTTTTCCATCTGAGTGAATATATTTAAGAGTCAATAAAAAATAGCATGTTTCCCTATATTTGGGGTCGTTAGGGCCAGTTTTTATTTTGCCTTTTTCCTTCTATTGCCTAATTTAAGGTTTAAAACATTTTGTCTTATTTTGTATCGTTATGGAGTTTTTCTGCGATTATTTACGCATTGTAAAAATCACATGAATTTCAATATATACAAGTGAAATAAGTTATAAAAATTAAATGGCATATTCACCTCGCAATAATACATATTGCACATTTTGTTATTCATTTATTCCTTTTCAAACAGTCAAAAACTTTCTCTTCAACCCATTCACTTAAGCTCTTTAAATAGCGGAACCTTCATTAGTGAAAGGGACACACGGTTACCTCGGGCATACGAATACCAGGAAATGAATGAGGGAAGTTTGTCTTGATCAAAATTTCCACGATGTGCTGAAAGGTGAATGTTATATTGTAGCTGATGTGAGTTGTTCCGAAATCGCTTGTTTAAAACATTCTCCTTCACTTTAGTGGAAGTAGACCGTTCTTTTTCCATGATGATAAGTGTTCTCTCTGTTCTCGGCTGACCAAAAAGAGTTGATACATTGAGAAAAGATCTTGTTGTTGCTTGTAACCAAGAAAAGTAAGCTGAAACACTTTAATCATTATTTTCATTAATAATTAGTGATATTACTCTCTGTATTCACTTTTAATTATATTACTGTTTATTTTCAGTATTTTAAACGCTTTTTCCTGCCTATTTTAACCAAAATAAATGCCTGAACTTCCGAGCTCTGCTTATTAGCGTCTAATTTCCCATGTAACGTACGTAAATCAGATCACATCACTCCAGCTTTTGAACTGTTTTCGTAGCATCGCTGGATGCTGGAAGGAAGTCGCACTCCCTCATTCTTCTGCATCGAATTCTATACATAACTTAGTAGTATATTTCGACCCGTTTTCTTCACAATTTAAACATCAATCGAATTCTCTATATACCAGTGGTACTCAAACCTTTTTAAATCCTGGACCCACTTTGAAGGATGTTAAACACCCTGGGATTCGTAAACTAAATTTGTACACTTTAATACAAAACTAAACATTACTCCAATCAAGTGGTTGTAAAATGTTATTAAAACGATAGCATTTCTCTTGGCTCCTTGTTTTATCGGGAAATTTTGCGACACACCAGTGGCTTGATCACACATTAGGAAACATTGCTCTATATCTTTACCCTGAATCTCTCACTGTTCTTCAACCTTCATAGATGTCTGTAAGACTGCGGTCACAAAGGACAGTTTAGAACATTCCTCGGAAATATTTATTTGGAGAATGCAGCATTTTAAAAAGTACTGTGCTCAAATTGTTAATAACATTAATTGTATTGTATAGAGTGATTTATATAGAAGTAACACCTTTCTTTTTTTAATTATTCGCCTCAAAATTCACACACTGTCCCAAATTTAACGTCAAATTAAACGGGATATTTGGGAGTTTTTTTTTTTTTTTCTGTCACGAGATGTGTAGATATTTATTCTTTATTCCTTATTGTTGGCTTTATATTTGGCAGCTGTTTTCGATCTTTTGTTTTAGTCGCTGTGAAAATGCAGTACACATTAAACCAACGGCTCTTTCTTGTGAAGCAATATCGAACTACAAATTCAATTACAGCTACCAGAAGGGCTTAACAGAGAGAGTTTGGTGTTTGCAATCCCCCCAAAAGAAACATAATAATAGCGCTGGTAAACAAACTGTAAACAACAGGATATCTGGTGAGTGAAAAAGGCAAACATCGTTCATCTGGACTGCCCGCGGTTGTTGTGGACTGGAGCGGTCACTACTTCAGTCTAGGAGACCGGATGCACCTAGAGCTGCGAAAATTGCTCACTTAAAACCACAGAGGTTACAGTTGCTCATAAGTTGTAGGAACCAGATAAGGATAAAAGAGTGAAGTGTTGGCATTGGTGTCAGGCGTTCATTGTACAAAATCCTGGCATATTGTCCATTACATGATTCACAGATGAAGCGTTGTTAAATAGTGTTTAAGCCTGTTTTAATTACTGAGGCATCATCACAGGCGGTAGACACTGATGAAACATGGCATGAAATCATAAACTGCGAAATTTTTTTATAAGGAAGGAAGCGTTCTAAGTTTAGTATGCCTCCCCGCCATTTATGAGGACTGAGGAAAACCTGATAAAACCTCAGTCAGGGAGGACGGTCGAATCGAACCCCAGAGTCCATGCCTAAGAGACCTTGGCTACAGTTGGCGGTCAGATGAAATAGGTTCCTATGTAAACTCACAGAATTGACGCTATTGGAGCCAAAAGCCACATGTCATTCATGAAGCACCGTACACCCAGTTAATATCGGGGCTTGATGCACAATCTCTGCACAGGCTCTTCTTTCTTTTTCATCAGACTGGACAATGCAGGCACCACCGGATTTTCATGGAGTTTGTTGAGCAACTGGACGATGTAGATCTGAGTCATGGATATTTTCAACAAGATGACGCTACATGCCATACATCAAATCAATCCATGGCGCTAATTGAAATTTTATTTGACGACCGGATAATCTCCAAGAACCTTTGGCCACTGAGATTTCCTAATTTGACAACACCGGATTTTTTCCTGTAATGTTACTTAAAAGACAGTTTACGCCACGCACCCCCAGACGTTGAACGATCTTGTTGTTCGTTTGTTTTATTTACGGAAACTCTTTAACATCTCAGGTCATCAGCGTCCCATTCGATGGCGTGAAACGGCCGATAAATTTTGCTCACTCTTCTTTCAGCTTTGAGGTTGTTTTACGTTCCGAAAATCTACGACACGGCACCCAGGGCTTTACTTCTCTTCCAAAGGAAGCCATACTTAGGATGTTTACGGCCGAAAAAAATCCTTCGACGCTGGCCGGGATTGAACCCGCGATCTTGGGTTTGGACGATCAGAAGCACAACATTACACAGGAAATTAACGCTACTGACAATGCAGACCTCCAACGAGCTGCCAGCAACATGGAACACGTGCAGTAGGGAGGATATTTTTAACACTTTCTGTAGAGGTTAATAATCTTTCGAAGATGCTCTACACTTGAAGTATGATAATTTATGCCTAGCATCATTCGCTGGAGTTAAAGAAAGAAATGTATTCATCTATTTAAACCACTCTGTGTTTATGTAATGTGTATATTGAAATCGTAATTGTCCCTGGAGAAGTGGAAGAGAACCTTACTCTCTGAACGCAAGTATTCTGCAGTATCTTATAGAAAAACAACGCTATTGTAGTGAAAGTGCAAATTGTAATGGACGGGATAGTGTTACTGCTTGTAAGCCATGGATGACGTCATGCTCTTGTTCATCGTCTATGGAAAAATAGATTCTCGGCTGTAATTTTCCAGCACGGCAATTTCATCATCGAAAAAGGTAAATTTTTCATGCTGAGTTGGCCACTGCGGAACAACAAAACGCAATTAGCGACTCCATTCGCCTTTGTTATGGTGTAAACATTCCTCCATAAATGCCCTAGTAACTACAGCCCAGCATGCGATGCGCCCCCCCCCCCCCCTCCGCCAGTATATGTATAGCGCAAGCCCTCTCTCTCAATTTATCCGGGCGTGTGTTAAAGCGTGGTACTCTCGCTAGATGCAGCAAACTACATCCCATTTAATAGGATACTTCTACCTCCCCCGGCCACCCTCCACTGTAAACACGTGATAGGGTCGCTTGGGGTGGGGCACAGAGACCGCAGTATTGATTTCCGGCGTACCCACCAACCCCGCTCCGCGACAGCGTACCGTTGCGACGCTTTCTCCCGCTCCAGTGGCGTGCGTGCATATTTTGTTCTCCGCGGGAAATTACCGGGTTCCGCGGTACCTTAATTGCATAGTGCCGTTCCGACGAGGTGGTCGCCCACACCCACCTCATCCACATTACAGCCCAGCGGCTGACTCATTTCCAACTGAAAAGAAAAATAGCGCGCATGCCATAGCTCGTATTGGCGTGCTGGAATGCGCGATCGTCAGCACATGTCTGCAAAATCCACCACGAAACTACTCCGAAGTCTTGTATATTTTATGTTTCCTCTTCAGCTGAAACCTTGGACTCTTGTTATACTCCGTTACGAGATGAGCTGCCCTTTCTTATAGTTTTACAATCCAACCATTGCATGAAAACGCCGCAATAAACGATTGTTTTAAGATAAAGTGTAAAGATTTAAAAATGTTCGCAGCAAGCACCGGAAACAAATTAATTACACATAAAAAACGGATACATTTTTACTCTCTAACTTCAAAAATTGTCGAACCTGAGATTTTAATGTCATTTTATTCCACACTTTCTCCCATACAAGAAGATGGTAATGACCTCTGTTCCAATTCCACAGTCTCAAATGTGACCGCCACGGGCGGCCGAGGTCGTTAAGGCGCGGACTCGTGAGGGATGGTCTGGGGATCGAATCCCGCCAGGACTGTCCTCCCTGACCGAGGTTTTTTCAAGGTTTTCCTCAGTCTTTATAACTGGGGAGGTAACCTAAACTTACGCCTGGAACGTTTCCTTCCTTAAAAAAATGCTTTCCCAATATATCATTTCATCTCATGTATCATCAATGTCCACCGCCTGTGGTGGGTGCCTCAGTAGTAAAAACGGGCGTTAAACACAATTAAAAAAAAAGTCTCAAATGTTCTGAACTATGGAGTAATGAAGTTGAAGGTGGTTTTATTATGTAAAAACAAATTATATACAGACGCGACGGCAAATCTGGGGATCTTGTGTTCGATTCCCTTTCAGATCAAGTCTGTAGGGTTTTTAGGAGTTTTTTTTTTATCTACCCAGAGAAGGTGAATACCGGCTAGCTTAAAGACACTAAGGTTTCCGAGCTCATTTGTGCCATAGTTAATTCATTTCATTTACCCTATAGACTCCGTTAAGATACCCATAGGTTTAAGGACTCCCTCCCTGGTGTGCCATAAGCATTTTACTTTCATCTCCACTGGTACCGTCTCGGATGGTCGAGGTCGTTAAGGCGCAAGTTTATGAGCGGGAGCTCTGGGGGTTCGATACCGTCCTCCCTGACAGGTTGTTTTTTTTTTCCCTCAGTCCTCATAAATGGCAAATGCCTGGTAGGTACCCCGGCCTGGAATGTTTCCTTTCTTTAATAATAATAATAATAATAATAATAATAATAATAACAACAACAACAACTTTCCAAATTTATCCTTTCGTGTCATATATATCATCAGTGTCCACGCCTGTGATGCCTCAGTAGTTAAAATGAGCGTTAAATACTATTAAAACAATCTCCACTGGGGCACATAGGGATGCCCATGGGTGTTTCGGCCTCTGAAGTCCGCTACAATTACGCAATGCCAGGAGGAATTGCCAACAGATTCATGTAGCATAGACCTGGTATTGGGGAAGGGGAGAAGATATAAATATAATGATATAAAACACAATATGTATAACATTTGTTGCTTCATGCTATTATTTTCCATGCTGCTCTCAATAAATATGTCTAATAACTTGATTATGAAACTTACTTCCCAATCATTTACAACAAAATTATCTACATGCATAGTGTACTTTTCCAAAACACTCCAACAAAATTTTAACCCCCCCCCCCCAGTTTGTATTAAATATTTATTTAAATTCCTTATGGAACTGCAATTGTATGCTTCCATGAAATTTATGTATTTGGTTTATTTACGGACGCTCTTTAACATCTCATGTCATCAGCATCACATTTAATTCAGGGCGTGAAACGGCCGATGAATTTTGCTTAATGACCTCTTCTTTCAGGCTTGAAGTTCTTTTACGTTCTGTAAATCTACGACATGGGACCCAGGGCTTTACTTTCCTTCCGAAGGATTTTTACCCCCGAAAAAATCCATTGACCATCACCGGGATTGAATCCTTGATCTTGGGTCTACGAGGCAAATATGGTTACCATTAGAATACTAACACAAAAACTGTAACTGAAGAGTTTACATTTAGGCACAACAGTTTTTTTACTCTTTCTGAAAAATGTATGCTTTGTAAGTTGGTAAGTTTTAGAACCGGGTAATTCAAGGGTATTATAAACATCGATTATTTCCTTGATGACGTTACAATCTCTTTGCTTGTTGCTTTCATCTGAATGCTGTCTTCCCTTGCATAAAAAAATGGGGGCAACGTTTATTTTAAAGGCAAGAAATCGGCATGCTTTGTTTAACGTCTTAACGTTTGGAATCGCAAAGCCCTTGGCTTGATTATTTATAATGTTTAAAAAATTGCCTTGGAATTTAAATAAAGCTAATCAATATTACAAAAATTATCTAAAACACAATAATATTCCTCACAAAGTGATAATCTATTCATTTATTTAAGCATTGAAATTTACCAGTTCGTTCACATTTACACGAGAATGCTCACTGAATCATAATTTATTCTAATTGAGTATCAAACTTTGCACTGTAAATTTGCCTGAAGCTGGTGATATATTAACTCATGCTGGCCAAAGTTGTTTTGACTGAGTGGAAGTTTATGCTCTCGTTCGATGAGTCAGAACCAAACAAACAAAACAAATATACTTTTGTATGATGCGCTTCCTGCAGTTATGTATGCATCAAATCGGCAAATTTCCATCAGCATACTTAAATGTATAGTAAAATTATGGAGATTTATTGTTGATCAAAATCACTGAATAATTGTAATAATTAAGTGCCTGTATATATAGTTTTTCGTTGAATTGGTAACATATTTTAATGAATCTAATTGTAATTTAAAAAAAAAACAAATAAAAATAATAACACACACAAAATAATGTAATATTAAACCGAACAACTAATGTAAGTAAAAACCGATAAAACGTAATAAAATACTACCTTATGACAATAGTTACACAAAATTACCATGCTATCAAGTGCTAATTAATTATTTTCATGGCTGTCATCAACTGAATATTAGGTTGCAATATTAAGGAAAAGTTTATTTATTTTCCTCATTTTTGCAAAATACATAAAAGAATTAAGAATCAATAAAGAATAATGAGTTATATTAGTACCAAATGAATTAGTAAGGTTTGATAATGTATGCAAACATAAAAAGTTTCTAAAATGTTCTTATTTTTTTACCGTTCGTTCAATTAATGTATCTGTGTATTCTTTCTGATAAGTGTTGTTAACATTTTCAAGCCCTTTTTTTTTTTGAGCTAAAATTTCTTGCGGTAAATCCATCTTCACTAACAATAACAATAGCGCATGAACTAAATAATTTCCATTGATACAGTGCTAGTACACTAAAAGAATGCATTGACTTCAGAGCAACTCATTAGAAAATCTTAATTAATATTTATGTTATTTATATGCTTTTATAATTCAGTTATACGAAAATAGCGCGTGAATCTCGTTTGTAATGTCTTACAATTATTGCATTCGTAAAATTACGCACATCGCTTTACTCGTTTCTTATATATTTATTTATGCAATAAAGTATAAAGAGACCTTAAGTTTTCGTCATAAAGTCAGATACATGAGTCAAACCCTAGGTTGTTTGTTTTGAGAACCGCCACATATATTCCGAACTCACGAATGTATATGACGCCACACCTTGACCAGTGCTTGAAACCGACTTCATTTCTGCCTAGATCTGCTACCCATAAGCAACAAAATAATATAGAGACCTAGATAATTGTCCTCTCTTGGGGGGACCAGCTGTTTTAAAGTGCTAGATTTTTATCTGACTGGAATATAAAAAGTGTTATTTTTTAACTGCAATCTCTGCAACTAGTATTAAATAATTAAGCTTTTACTTGTGTTAAATGTGAAGCATAACATTAACAGCTCTTTTAAATTATTGCACACTATCACTTAAATAAAATGTGTAATTTCTTCTTTTTAGTAAGGTCTGCAAAACCTCTTCTGGTGTCACTGTTTCCGAACGATGCTTTGACAAGAGGTAATCTATTTAGCCTTATCTGAAAAGACAGAGTAAGATTTAATAGTGAAACAAACATTATTTGAGGCAGAGTGGTAATTAAATAAACTTTTTACAATTACATTTTTTTCTTAATACATAATACCTGAGTCACTGGTTGGAAACAGTGAAGAAGTCTGCAGGTAAATTTTTTTTGAAATACAAAGTCCAAAATGTATACCCTACCCCTAAACTAGAGGTCCTGGCTCCATATTATTATTATTATTATTATTATTATTATTATTATTATTATTATTATTATTATTATTGTTGTTGTTGTTGTTGTTGTTTTTTTTTTTTTATCATCTAAATTTTTCTTTTCTGTGACAGTAATGACTAAGAAAAAGATGCGTCATTTACTTAATTGTCTTATTGATTTTTCAAGTATGTTTTGATTCCTTCAACGTGAAGAATGCCATTTCGTCCCTTGTATTTAACACAGGAAAAGTTGTCAACATTTGCTTAAGAGTATTAATGTTTGGTTATATATCTTTATTGCACAAACAAGTCCAGTTATGGCACAAAATGGGTTTTTGATTTTGTTTGATACATTTCTTTCTCCATAATTGCAGTTCAGCAACATCTTCAACAAAGCCCTACATGTCTCTTATGTAAAAGTTGCCCAAGCTCTTAAACTCCTCCATTTCATTGTGTACCACATTCACGTCACTAATTGTAGTTGGAAAATTTGAGGAAATTCCAGAAAGCCCTTTCTTATAATTCTGCAACTTTGACTTCAACTCTGCGATGAAACAACCCAAACATATAGAATATAGACTGCCACTCTGAAATATTCTTCCGGACTATAGGCTACGTAATTTGGCTTTTTATTTGGGGGGGGGGGTTCCTACTAATCGTAAAACTAAGTTTTTGACGTCGAACTTTTGACAAATATATGTTGCTTCTTGTAAAAGTACGTTGAAAAGTTTGTGTACTATCAGCTCTCAGAACTTTCAGTCCATGAGTGTCTTCAGCTTATTCCCTAACCTCCCTCAAACACAGAGAAGAATTTTGCTGAACGTTTGACAAAATACAAATATTTTAGTTATCACCAGGAGGGAGACGATAAATTCACATTGTAGAACAGAGCGCACTTGTCTCTTTGGGTGTGTCTGAAGAACATTTTGGCCAGCCTGATATTACTGTCAGTGCTTCAGCAATGAATCAAGAAGGTATAGAAAGCTACTGGCTGCTTCAAATCTCTCAATCTATCGAGTAACTCAAAGTTTTTGGACTAGTGAAGCATCACATTTTCAGTACAGTCAACAGTTTTTGGATACACAACATTTATGAGCTGTAAGCAGTTTCAGTTTGTACTTGACAAGATTTAGAGACAGCTGAACTGAGAGAATGAGCTGAACAGTGAACATGGAACGCAGTAGGGTGTGGTTCTCCGACTACAGCTTTTGTTCCTTAGCGACTTCCTGACATTTTAGTCCTGTCCCCCTTAAATACTGCGTGCGTTTCTATCCCAAATTTGAACAAACTTTCTGGCATACAGGAAGCTAATTTTTTCTCAGTTAAACCAGTAACTGGCACGAAAGTCCTATGTAAGTGCAACAATTGAAGAACATACTGAACATTTTTTATCAAGTAATACAGAGGACGTTTTGCTTTTACTCTTTCAACAAGTTTACTCAAAATGACTAAACCATTAACTCATTTTGTATTTTAGACATATGCGATATATTTTCAGGACCCCCTTTCACTCACTTGGCTGTAATATTGTTTATCTATAACTATCTAACGCACTGGGACCGTGACTAGGGACATAGCTGCAACAGTAATCTAAAGAAATCCCATCATGACTTAAAACGGGATCAAATTAAGGAAATACCGGGAATGTCCATACACTGAAAACACCAACAATATTCAGATTATGGAATTGATTATATTTATAACCAAAAGGCTTACTTACGTTCATGATGGACGTTAACTTAAAATGGAGGATAGTGCTACAACCTCCCATTCTGTACTTTAGACATTAAAATACACGCTCGTCCTTCGTTTTGCGCATGCGCAGACTCTAATTTTGCTTACGTACATGCAATCTTTCTCCAACCCCATTCCTGCTTCTTAACGAACTTACAATGTATTCCCCACATTGTCGTTCCCCTATGTGCCACAGTATTGCATATGTAGGTATAGGAAGTTACGCCACCTTCGAGCCCCATAAAGGCTTCCACATAGGGTTTGCCTTTGGCGCTATTATGAAGGCTGCTTCCTCCAATAAGTTTAGAAAAAATCAGCATTTCGTTTGCAATATTTCTCAAATGAAATCTCCAGTAATTTGAGAGCGACATCTCCCGTAATGTCTGCAAAATTTTACTTTAGGAAGTACTAGAGAAAACCTCCAGGATATGGTCATGGAACCATACGGGAAAAGAGTAGTGTTAATTCTTAAAATCTAACATATTTCACTATAAATTAGATACGCAAAATATGTAAAAGAAGTTTGAATTTTGAATGAAAAAGAGCTGTGGGAAACGGCTAATCAATTTGACGTACAATTGAGAAAATTTACAGAATTTACACTATTAGATCATTTAAGTGTAAAGTGTAAAGCAAGTAATTCTTGAACATTTTGGCCCATTCAACAGGTTAACAGTAAAGTAGTGCATGCTCTAGCAAACTACAAGTACAAATATAATCTATTTTAAAAGAAGTGAAAGATTTAAAGCCTTAACACAATTATCGTGTCTTCGTCGGTCCTGGTGGTGTAGTGGTAACCATACTTGCCTTCTAAAACCAAGATCGCGGGTTCAAACCCGGCCAGGATCGATAGATTTTTTCGGGCGTAAAAATTCTAAGCATGGCTTTCTTCGGAAGGGAAGTAAAGCCATGGGTCCCGTGTCGTACATTTACGGCACGAAAAAGAACCTCAAGCCTGAAAGAAGAGGCCTATGAGCAAAATTTGTCGGCCGTTTCACTCCCTGAATAGAATGGGACGCTGATGACCTGAGAGGTTAAGGAGCGTCTGTAAATAAATCAAATCAAATCAATCATTCAATCAATCAATCGTTGCTTAACACTAACCTAGCAGTGTACATTCCTTGGTAAAACATTACAAAAACGTCCCTTGAAGCAGAGTAATAATTAAGCAAACCTTTTCTTTATACATAATACCTGGATCACTGGGTGGACACTGACGAAGTCTAGTTAATTTTTTTTTAGATACAAATTCAAAAATTTACACCCTACCCTTAAATTAGAGGTCCTTACTTCGTCTTGTCTGAAGAGAAGACAAGTGCATGATCAATTCACGACATTCATAGCTAGCAACCCTTAATTCTGTTTACTGCCATACGTTGCAACCAATGGGCCATGTATACTTAGTAACAAGAGGAAGGGCTAATAAAATTAAGAGGATATATTCTGTCGATAAAGGAAAACGGGATGCGTGCAAAACGGTACAATTTTTATTGATCCAGTTAAGACAGATTGACTTGTCTGGGCCACTCTGTGTGATATATACACGTGAAGAACAAAATGTAAAATCTTCTTAGCCATATATATATATATATATATATATATATATATATATATATATATTTTGCTCCGTTCTTTAGCTGATCTGTATCGGCCCTTGTGTCTTTTGAATAGCTCCATTATCGGTAGAGGTTCAAGGCTCTCACGAAAATGCTCTGCAGTGGAAAATGAGACGAGCAACGATCTGGCTCGCGTTCTCATATAAGATAACGTAGTTCGTGAATGGAGCGTGCCTCAAACAGCGAAATTAAACATCGCATTGGGTCCCCCTCTCACTCATCCACTCTCGAGATAATACGAGCGCTGCCTTGATGAGAAAAGAGATGGTGATAAATGATGCAAAAGGGGAAGGAGACGAGAGACGAGAGAAACGAGCAGGAAAAGGAAACGAGAATTCACCCTCGAACGAACATGTCCCATGAATTAAAGTAAATTTCAGAATATAAAAAAGAAACAAAATAGCTGAAGTGAACATAATGAACATACTTAGTACGGTTTTGACGTTTATTATATGTGGCTGTTGTGTCGTAAGGGTCCATAATAAGACTAATGCCTGATGATTGTAAGGGAGTCAGCTGCGCAACTAGGATGTGTTTTGTTTGTTGATGCAAAGCTTCTTCTTGGCAAAGAATGGAATGAGTTAATGACAGCGTAAATGAGTCCGAACCTTCTAAAATCGTTCTACATTTCAGCCCTTAGCAACAACGGCGAGATTTATTCACAGAAAAGGATTTTAATTGTGTGTACTGTCTATTATACTCATCACAGGCAGCGACGGTATGCGGGGAAAGGACAATTGAGCGAGTCCGCCAATGATCTGAGGCTCACACGATGACGTAAGCACATCTTTTGTTATTGTAATTAAGAAAGACCAACTGTGTTTTCATTTAAACAGTTATGAGTGTTTTATAATGTTCCGTTAAATGGTTTTAATAATATTCCTGAGTAATAAATCATGTTTCTAGATGACACTACAGATGTCAATGGAAAAGTGACTTTCTATGTTGACTTTGAATCTCCAGACCAGTTGCGTAAATAGTTAACTTGAGCATAGAGCATGAAATTAACCATCAATCATATTTAACTTGAAAATTTTGGTTGTATAAACGCTAATCTAGGATTATTTCGTCTTAAACTCAATTAAATCTATCTCTAAAGCACTAACTACAGTTTAGTAATTGTTAAATAAAACATTTCTTAGAACACAGAAGCAGAACAACTTCTTTTATAAATAAAATGGTTATTGACGTTTATTTTAATTTTGTGTAATAGTCTAGTTTCTCCATTGTTTCACTTTTCATTTCCGCATAATAACAGACAGAGTTGCGTTTAATTGTAGGTTATGTTAGGTTAACCTTATAAGCGGCATATTGTACAGATTTCTGATTTCCGACATCTCATTCGAAGATGAATTTCACCGTGCACCTCGTGTATTTAATGAGAGAAATAACCCGTTCCTCTAACTGAATGGCAAACAATTAAAAATGTTATTTCGCTTAGAAAAAGGTGTCGAAGAACTGGAACAGATGCTATGACTCAGATTACAATCACAAACTAAGCGAAATCATTCTTTGAATTTTTATATTCAAGATACTATTAGCTTTAAGGTTCTATGCGACAGAGAGCTTCCAAATAGTTATTGGAGGTAATTTCAAAGTGGAGAAAGGAACGGCCAGTAGAACCGTCCATAAAGTTACTAGAGCAATAGCACCTTTGAGACGTCAGCTCATTGAAACTCCAACCGAAGAGGGTGATTAGAGAAACTGATGTTAGGCTGCTATAATATTCGCAACTTTCCTGGAGTTTTAGGTGCTATAGACTGCATACACATACCCATTATATCGTCAGGGGATTTGTGAAAGTGTTCCGAATATAATTATAATACTCTTTCGCAATTTCTCCTTCCCATGTACGATATTTATCCTTATGTGAAATCGATAATTTTTTCTTCAATTATTTCCTGATATTTTAGCACCAGATCAATAATAATATCCTTTTCACGGTTGCTAAAATTTGACGCTCGCATTCACTCTGACTGTTCCTTATTCATGTTTGAAGACACATAAAGAGGAGGGGGAAAACCATAGTCTAGGAGGCGAGAAAACTAAATAATTATTGAGGTTGAACAGTTGAACATCAACTCGCTCTAAACAAGAATTTTCCTATTATTTCGCGATGTTGCTATAGATTTGACGGTTATTGCAAACTCGAGGTTATGTAGTCTGGGTTACTTTTATGCAACAGGAATTATGACTAACCTCTAAATTAGTTTTTAAATTAAGTTAAAAGTAATCTCCAGTTAGCAACTTTGATACACCTGGCCCTTACAGAGGATTTTCTACAATTCGTGTCAGTTACTGGTTTAACTGGAAAAGAATTAGCTTCCTGTATGCCAGAAAGTTTGTTCAAATTTGGGGTTGAAACGCACTCAGTATTTAAGGGGGACAGGACTAAAATGTCAGGAAGTCGCTAAGGAACAAAAGCTGTAGTCGGAGAACCACACCCTACTGCGTTCCATGTTCACTGTTCAGCTCATTCTCTGAGTTCAGCTGTCTCTAAATCTTGTCAAGTACAAACTGAAACTGCTTACAGCTCATAAATGTTGTGTATCCAAAAACGGTTGACTGTACTGAAAATGTGGTGCCTCACTAGTCCAAAAACCTTGAGCCACTCGATAGATTGAGAGATTTGAAGCAGCCAGTAGCTTTCTATACCTTCTTGATTCATTGCTGAAGCACTGACAGTAATATCAGGCTGGCCAAAATGTTCTTCAGACACATCCAAAGAGGAAAGCTCCTTAGTGTGCTCTATTGCTATATGAAATTATCATCTCCCTCCTTGCTGACAGCTAATATCTTTGGACTGTTCCAAATATTAGGCAAAATCCTTTCCTAGCTTGAGGTAGTCTGTGCAATTAGCTAATGATACTAAATATTGGAAATGGATTTCTGAGAGCCAATGCTATAGAAATCTTTATTTATTTATTTTTGTGGGAGAAGAACAAGAACAAGAACAAGAAGAAGAAAAAAAAAAAAGAAAAAGAAATATCTGTCAGAAGCTGCACAGCGCGTTCAACTTTATACAAGCTGTTTAGTCTAAGTTGAAACATGTCCATTTTGTCTGTCTAGGAGGAGGGTGCGCTAATGACGGTCAAAGGGGCTGAGAACACTGCCACAGTGATCTTGCAGTGCATAGTTTTTCAGTGGCAATTGTACTTGTAATACATATTGTGACCAGTTGCGCCGTTTGGCAGTGAAATATGTGATATGTTTAGCTATGCTTATTTCGCTGGCTTTCGTACTGTTACAAGCGAGTGTTAGAAAACGAAGGAAACCTGTGCAATCAGATGCAAGAGAAATTGTGTGCATAGTGCACAAGTTCTTTAATGTTTTTGAGATTAGGTAGTTAAGAATTGCGTATTGCCGTGCGGAGTATAGTGCTATCTCTTTCTACTTTCCATGCCCATGCTTTAAGTAAACGCAACTGCACTGTAGTTCCGGACAAGCCTTGATTACCTTTTTTCCTGGAACTGAGATTATAGTCTTCCAGTTGCTTATTTGTATTGATATGAGGAATGAAGTTATCAGAGTTCGCTGAGGAAAATAAACTCACATTTCTGCAATTTCTTTCAGTACATGTTTAATGCTAAAATAATTGGGTTTGAAAGTGATAGTAAATAGTGTAATGTTATTCGTTATTTGTTAATTCAGATGTTATTAATAATATGGGAAACAAGTAAATAGGTAGACTCGATAACAATAGACACTCATTGCAGTTGAACGGGGTTATTAAGGTTTGTCCCCTTTTATACATGTACTGTGTGCGCCAAAAGTAGTCATGTGTAAGTCTGCATTAGTACATAAAATTTTAAATTAAATAATTAGCGAAGCATCATTCTTTTCTGTCTATTTATAATGTATAATTTTAGCGTAAGTTGGTTAGAGATTTCGAACATCGCGTGAGTGGAATTAAAGAGTTTTATTTTGGTGAGAACATTTCGAAGCTGTAAATGTTTGTTCATAAGCGACGTTTTACCGCGAAGCGAACAGCAAAACCGCGTAAATCAACTTTGCAGTGTCACAGTAATGCGATCGCTTGGCTACGCATGCATCTACTTGGCAACCACGCTACAGCTCCCTCTCTCATTAACCAGATGTTGCAGAACTTCACGAGTTAAAGCAAGCCGTTTTAGTTATTAGACGTCCTTTTCAGGTGAGTTTCTGGTATTCCTGCATTAATTGCGTTTCTAGTAAAAGCGTGATAATTGAGTTGGTTAATGTCATGTATTTAGTTCGAATTAATCGACTAACGTTTTTCATTTGTTATTACCTTTCACAAAGAGTATTTTATTCACATTAATATGTCCCTGTATATAATTGTGACATTCTACTGTACTCGTGACATTTCTTTGCAATGAATTGCTGTTTACCACTTGCTTTCAAAATCTACTTCAATCAGCATTTGTAATAGTTACAAAATATTCCCTGTGATGTTTGTACTTGTCACTGTGCGGAGGGTAACTTGATAAAATTGAAGGTACTTTTAAAATGCAATTTATTACACATAAGTATTTGAAATGCCCTAAGCAATGAATATAAAGTGCAACATAGGAACTAAACGTGCAAGTGCAATAACGGAAGTAAATGATGAAAAATAACATTAAAAAGGTTCAAACAAAGACCCTCACGAGCATTTCTAGCAACATAGACCCGTTTGACTACCAGATAACAACAATTATCCTTAACTGGGCTACAACAAATTGTGATGGCAACAACACTTACTGCCTGTCCTGTAAACCAGCTAAGAAAACATTATTAAAATTAGCTTAAAGAAAATCCTTGCTTTACAAACTATTAATGTCTAAAAAACCTACTGTTTTTATAACTTTAAATACCTGGGTCACTGGCTATTACTCAAGAAGAACCTTGTTAATTTCTAATTATTAGAAAGCTAGAAGGCGTCTTTCTCCAGCCAATACGCAGGAAGATCCATACCCTTGCATGTTCGTTAATAGAGAGGCGTATTAGCTGTTGAGCGAACGTTTCCGCCAAGAGGGTGCTTCTAAGTCACGATTCGAGACGGTACTAGAGAAAGGAACGATGGAAGTAAAAGTATTGATTTAATTTGACTGGTTACTGCAAAACCGGCACCTTATGTGTAATAATTTTACCTCCAACTGCTCAAGTTATTGCCTTTAACCCAAGAATATAGCTTTCTAAATTAAAGTAATCATTAGGGTGGCAAATGAAGAGGAACATCTGTATGTCTCTTTTTATATCCAAGCATTTCAACAGTTTATACCATAGAAACTAATTTTCATATTTGATGTAATGATATTATTATTTAAGGGTGTAAAACTGCTACGGTCATAATGTTAAATCGGGGTAAAACAATGTCGAAGAATTCAATCGAAGCTTAAGTACTCGCTCAATAATCTAAGATTTTCAAACGGGATTAATTACTTCTCAAATTAAGTAGACACTATCCTCATACATTACATTAGTAAATGAATGCGTAGAAATGTTGATAAATTTGATTTCCTATCTATATTCCGCAAATAAAATGGAGTTATGTGGTGATAAAGAAGTTGAAATGAAATGCTGATAAATCAATGTTAAAGCGAAATGGAGTAAAACGTGTAAAATGTGTTCAAACCTGCATTGCGAACGAGAAAATCACGATTTTCAGTATCTCATCAGCGTTTTTAAGATTTATTGCTATAAAATCTCGGTCTAATCTGCAACAATACGGCGCTGAACAATGGTTAACTGATTTATGTGCTATGTGGCTTAGTGTAGGGGGAGCTATCCATTTGATTGTGTAATTCAGTGGGTAAGGAAAGATAGGGTTATTTATTTACATTATTTTGTAAACATTATGATAAATTACTTTATCTTTTGAAAGTTAACTGAATTATAGCTAATCTAGAACACGATAAAAATAATTATGCGTAGATGTAATCATTACCATAAAAGGAAAAACATTAGGAGGGCAAAGTAATGCGGTATCCATTATTTCTTACCAACTGCGCCAAAGAAACATGCACCGCAACTTCTGTTGGTACCATTTCATTAATCGGAGCGTAACAGTTCTTTGAAAACATAATGCCATAACTTTGAAATCTTAACAGGCAGATTATAAACTCCCAATCTCAAACTGTATTAAGATCCGTTTATAATCTCGGAAAGTATTGCGTTACACCAGGTGTATGGAAACTCCTTTTTGTCAAGTTCTGTTGTGATCCTCGCGTTTATTTATAAATATTTATAGACTTGTATTTAAAAATCGTTACCTTTTTTGGAAGGTCAACATGCTAATGACATATTTGGAATTTAAGGTTATTTTGTGCATTCTTAATCAGGAGTTCATACTGCTAAATTAATTTCTACTCTTGTAAAGTCTGTTGCAAAAACAGGTAGCGATAATTTTTGTTTATTTATCTGTTTCGCATTACATGCTAGTACTATAGAACGGCAGCTGCTGAACATTAACCATACATATTTTAAGCTTAAGTAATTAATGAATGACTTTCTATTGTCTGTCCTGAAATCTGTCAATAATCTCAACAGATAATTGACTCTTTAGCTAATTTTCAGAAGCCTTGCTACGCCTTCAACTGCTTAGCGGTCTTGGAATAAATATCCAATGTACATCCCCCGATAGATTTCAGTTCTCCAACCTCCGAGACCTAACCAACTGGTTGATTTTAAGGGTTACACTAGAGAAGCTAACTTGAGAAATTTGATAAGAGAGGAATTACCTGTGTAGTTCGAGGCCGATAAAATTCTAAAATAACACGGATTTGTTTTGCTAACATCTATAGAAAAAAAGTGGGGAGAAGTTTTAAAGCTAAAAATACAGGGAAGATAAATGTGGATAGGCGAACAGCAAACTTCAGAACTTGGATAGCAGCAGATTATTGGTTATAGGCTAAACAGCGCTTTTATCTATTTATTTTGTCGTTTTATCTGAGTTATTGTATAACCCAATTTTATTTTCTGTATAAACACAGATTTTCATTGCCATTTCATGATATTTTTTGTCTTGTAGTATTTTTGTATCGGTTACTGCTCCATCAGGATTTGATTTTTTCTATTTTTGTTAGTTCATTTTTATGTTGTTAGCGATAGTTATTTTTCATCCACACAGGAATTACTGATAGGCAATTGTCGTTTTATCACGAATAATATCACAAGAGGGTCTGAGATTGCCGATAAATTTACAAAACATAGTGAGTCAGTTTATCTGTAAAGCCCAGACCCTCCAGTGATATTTATTAGAGGACTGTTTCACAAATAAAATAAACATTTAAATATAACTCCGCTAGACATGCCTTACAAAAATGTAATATCTTGCATCACACGAATGTCAATTGCCAATAATGCAAATAGAGAAGAGACAAATACGCGTTTAGAGCTATATTATGAATAGAAAAAGAATAAATGTATATATATATATATATATATATATTTAAAATTCCTGCACAGAATATTAATAATTATATAAAATATCCTACTTATTTATGAATTAAAAAAACCGTGGCTGAAATAAACGGAAGTCGACTGTTACAATCGCTACGTTCGATTTACTAATATTAATTGAGAAAAATAAAACAGAGAAAACATAGTAGTATTTCTGAAAACTTTTTATTAAAATTTATGGTTTCCTAGGCAGATATTGATACATAATTTATAAAATTATTTCAGACTCTTTGGCAGAATACGCAAAAATAATTGTTAGTTAAATATAGATATTGAAAACACAGTTATCAAATTTGAATGAAGGGGCTGCTGGATACAAAATACGTACATTTGGTAATTGAATTAGTAGATGAAGCTGTAGAAGAATATTTCTGCACTTTATGTAGTATTACCAAATGATGTTCTTGTAATCTTTATCATGCTCAGGAATTATAGTTGGGGTATAGAATTGACTACACTGACCGGAAGACAAATATACTTCGCGTGATAAAACATTACGATAATTTCACTGCGATATCACGCTGTGATTGGTCAAAATTCTTTTTTTTTCTTTTTCTTTTCTTTCTTTCTTTCTTTTTTTTTTCCATTTCATTGGTCGGTTTTATGACGACGTCACATAAGTGAAATAATCATTACAAGTTAATGGTTCCTATCCCGTACATATATTATGTGTGCAGATATTGTTACACAGTGTTATGTTTTTGTTAATAGAAAGGACTACCAATTCTATTTACTATAGAAATGCTACAGAGTTCATGAGCATCGGTGCTGTTTGCTTTAGCAGTAGAGTGGCAAGGAGGAAGATATCACATCAGCAAAGGTTATTTTATTATTATATTTATTAAAGTTTATCGCAAGATCAAAGCATGTCAATCAGTACTTGCCTTCATCGATATGACCGGTTTTCCATGCTTACTGAGTGACTTTCAAGAGTGGATGCTATCAACATTTCATCTCGCACATCTCAATAGGCTCATTAAGAATTCGAAACTTTCAGCACAGTTTGAAATATAAATCCATTTACTAGATGCTATTGTGATTTTTCTTTCCTTGTTCTCTCGTCGAGGTGTCTATTGTAATAAGCAAAATGGTATTGATATATTTGGAATATTGAATGATGTTGACTAGAGGCTGTTTATCAGTTCCTCCAAACGAATGCTTCTCTGTCTGTTCCAATCATTTTGGTAGAAAGAGATTAACGAAACAAAGGTAATTTTGTTTTTGTGATTAGTATACTTGGAAAATATCTGGAAGATACTAGGACTACTACTTGAAATGCATTGCGATGTGGAAAAGTCTTCACAGTGGAGTTCGTTGTATTCTCGAAGGCATAGCTTCATTTCAGGGTGAAAATTTGTCCTGCAAACCATTCGGAAATCCTCCTTCCTTTTGCATCTCTGACGACCAAGTGAAAAATAATATTTAGCTGATTCGGCATATGAGCAGTAAATGGTTGTGTAAATAAAGCGCACAGAATGCTTTGACGTTGGCGTGCCATAATTTGTTATTAATCAAGTTGTAAAGAAATGTTAGTAACAGTATTAGGTCACTCGGAAATTTTGTTTAATGATTTAAACTTAGTACACCAACATTGATTCAAAATTACGTTTATTAATATAAGTAATCACTTTCCGCATGTACATACAGAGGGTGCCAAAATGTATACACACTTCAAGCAAAGAAAAAACTGTGTTAACATAACAAAACTGAATTTACACAAACAGAAAATGTTGAGCACTAACCATGTTAGACTTTTACAGTTACAACAGTTGCTAAAAATGCCCACCATCGGCGTCGATACACTTCTGAGTACGTTGAACTACTGATTGAGCAACGTTTGCGGAAGTGTCCTCAGCGATTGCAGCATATGCCGTTTCAATTTCTTCCCGAAGTGCTGCCACTGTAGCTGGTTTTCTACGGTATACAACATCCTTAAGAGTTCCCCATATGTAGAGGTTTAACGGAGATAGATCCGGAAAACGCGGTGGAAACTCACTCGGACCTCTTCGTCCTATCCTGTGCCTTGGATACTTCAAAATTGCTTTCCGTTGTTCAAACGATAATCTTGCCTCCATTTTGTTGTAGCAACGCTAGTATAACGTAATGCGAGTCACATCTATTTACAGAACATCATACGACATTCTTAACTTCATTTGTTCATTGTTGATGTACCTGTCACGTAGCAACGCTATCATAATTGAGTCACATCTGTTTACAGAACATTTACTGTTGTTTTTCGGTCCAACTTTGAAATATATTAAATAGATATCTGTGAAAGTGTGTGTACAGTTTTTTGGTATCCTTGGTAATCCCCCTCCCCCAAATAGTAGCAAGGTTATGCCATTTGAGTGTTCTTTGCGAAATCTGTGGCCAGGTGTTGTCATGAAGAAAAATAGAACCGTATCTAATGGCTAGTGTTTTTCTTGCAGCGTCTGATGGATTTTGTTAATTTCTTTATATACTTCTATGAACACGAGCAGAAGATAGTAGTTTATTAAAACTGGTGTAGATCACGCGTACTTTTGTTTCGGTGCTTTACCGAGATTCAGCCATTGTGCCGTAGAGAATCCACTTTTGTCATAGGTCACAATGTGTTCCAAAAAGGGATACTTTTCAATTTTATAGTTTTAAGTTAATGGTATACAAACTCGCAATTAATTTTGGAGTTGCTCCTCAGAACTTAGGGAGAGGGATAAGTTTGGAAATATTTTTCTTGAGGGAATTTTCATTATGAAAGGAGATATATGGAGAAACTGTGGCATGGTAGCAGATTGTTAGCTCCTGCGATGAAAACAGCAGATAATACAACATTAATATTTAAAAAAGTAAACGTTTTAAGTCTTCCAGATTTTAAACATCTGTATCAAAGTGACAATATATACTGTATTCTCTTTAGAACATAAAACCACTAGTTCTTGTGGTAAATGTGTGATAAGAGAACACGCAGAATATGACTCAGCGTAGTAACAGCTGATTACACATACATTAATTTAGAGACAGAATTGTGCCGTTGCGTTAATGATCTACGTCGTAGTAATTTCAGAGATTGTCGAAGGGTCTTACAATTAGAAAAGGAATATTTGAGATGGGGAGTTTATGGTCCAGGAAGAGTTACATGGCGATAAAGAAGTTGAAAATAGGTGCTGATAAGTCGACGTTAAAGCAAAATGGGGTACAATTTGTCTTAGAACTCGTCAGACTTGCTTCGCGAGGGAGGAAATAGCTGATCATGTTTTCAAGATTTAGTGCAACAAAAATCTTTAATCACATGACAGTACGGCACTGAACAACGGTTAACTGATTTATCGTGTAGTCTAGAGGAAATTCAACTGTCAGTGAGACCTGATGGATTAAACAATATAATATGCTTTCCAATATCTGAGGTTTGGAGTCCTGCGCAGTAGAGTATTTATTTGTTTGTTTATTTATTTTTACGCTTATACATAAATTTTAAAAGAAAGAAGCAGAAAGGAATAAGTGAAAGTCGAACTAGATAACTGATCTACTTTTACTTGAGCTGGTATCATACAGACTGCTCCAAAGAGAAATATCAGTGGCGTACTGCTATGTAAGCACTTAATGTCATAACTTTCAAGTTTGATAATAGATTCCTTCTCTCAAATTACTTGTTTAAGACACCTCTACCATCTCTGAAATTATTGCATCGTGTATAGTTAATATTTTGTTCAGTTTGATTAAATACATACGAAATTGTCTAGAAGTCAGGAATATACAGACAGGACTTTATGTTACTGGACAAAAATAGGATTTTGGTTGAATAATCTGTCTTACTGAAAGAAAATATTTGAACAGCTGGTCTTAAGGCGAATGTTATCCATCAATTTTTTTTTTTTATCTCAAACATATGTCTTGTTTCTTGTTATACAGTTTGCCAACTTGTCTCATGTATTAGTGTTTTAATTTTTCAGAGGTAACAATATCTAATTTTTTGCATTTAGTGAAACTAATTTTATTAATGTTATTTAGCAGCGTTTCATTTATTTTTATACCGCACTGGCGCGTTAAGGCGCGGACTCTGAGCGGGAGGTCTGGGACTCGAATCCCGCCAGGATCGTCCTCCCTGACTGGGGTTTTTTCCAGGTTTTCCTCAGTCCTCATAAATGGCAAATGCCGGGGAGGGACCCTAAATTTAGTCCTGGAACGTTTCCTTCCTTAAAATATTCTTTCCCAATATATCATTTCATATCATGTATGATCAGTGTCCACCGTCTGTGGTGCCTCAGTAGTAAAAACGGACGTTAAACACTATTTAAATAAATATAAATATATATTCTTTTTTTATCAATGTATGGCTAAGTTTCTGATTTTGGAGTTCGTGACATTCTAATATTAAAAGGAGTCAGTTAAATTTAGCAAATTCATTATCCATTATATCAAAAACTATTTAAAATATCTCATTTTTGCATGGCATACATATGAACACCTCAACGCGTGACTGGAAAAAAATGAAGTTCCGTTGAATAGTAATATAGTTACCTTTTTTAAATATAAGGCACATTTTACATAACACAAATTACATTTAAACTTTTTAAAAATTACTATGCATAGTATTTGCATATTATTTTAACTCTGTTAAAAGGTAGGTAACCCTTTTAGATTTTTATGCTTACAAGTCTCTGAAATAAGGGGATATTTATATGAAATATCACATTTGTAGAAGAAAAAATATATATCAAGAGTTATCATACCGCTTTAAAACTTAAGTAAAAACTTATATCAAAATAGACTGCAGAGATTTGCTTATATGTTTCTAACTTTGATGAAATCAAGTCTAAAAATCGTGGCTTGTGCAATTTTTTGTTCTTCAAAATTAGCGGATATTTTGGTTATAAGAAGTTTAGTCGGTAAATACCAGGAAACGTTTGCAAGATCCACAAGAAATTCCACTAAAGTTTGCTATCCATATGTATACTTTGATTTCATATTTTTATAACGATGGCAATTTCTTTAAAAAAAAAAAAAAAAAAAAAAAAAAAAAAAAAAAAAAAAAACAGAAATTAATTTAAAATATTCTTATTTTGTTTGCTATTGCTTAAGTGTAACAATTCCAACAATGGCGAGATACACTACTTGTGCACAGTTTAGAACAACGTTGACTTCTGATTGTCAATATCAATATGAAAACTGCAGGTATGGACAGTGAGCGGGCGAACTGGGATGCAAGCTGCACTCCGTGCGTGGCTGGCAAACACGGTTAAAATATAGCGTATTGGGCTTATCCCAAGAGCTAATTCTAGTTAACCTTACCTTAGGCAATGCTGCCAAAACGAACTTACATAAACATTTACCGATGGAAGGTGTAAACGGCGATAAAATGAGATTTATATAAGAAGTTATCTTGCTTAAAAGCCACATTAATCTGCTGGCTAATAACTAATTTTAAGATAATGGTTTTGTAAAAGCAAATGTAAATATTTAGTGTACTGCTATCTCTTATTTTAATAGAACATGTAAAATGTATAGCAGCAGCGAATAACAGATGACTGGCGGGTCACCTTAAGATATTTGGTGTAATGTATTTGCTACAGTAGTACTGACATAATAAAAAAATATTACTATTGCGGCATCGAAACGAAATTCTCTCTCTTGAATGGCGCATCTATAATAATCTGCTTTTTATAGTGGCTCAGTTTCCGAAGATAACTTAAAGTGTCCATGAATTCACAGCTGATTTATGCATAATTAAATCATTATGTTACAATTCTCGGCATCGATGTTAAGAATATTTTATATCCGTATGTAGGGACAGGAGTTTTATGCTCTAGTAATCTTTTAATGTGTATGCATTTATGCATTGAAAATTTCCGTAATATGCGCATATAAAAGTATTTCATATTGACATAATAACACATTTAACACAATTTTATATAAACTTCCCATGAATAAAAATACTGTAGAAACCATATTAATTATTTAATTCATCAAAATTTATCTTTAATATTGAAGAGTTAGGATATATTTTCCTTAACAATGGGGGGGGGGGGGGTCATGATTAATTTTTTTGTTCTCCACGCGCTCAACTTCTGTTGTAGTTTATGACCAAATGTTTTACGTTTTCCATAGTTAACCGCATTCTATTGTTTCTTAAGACATTCTTATAGTGGAGTGTGAGCAAGTGTTCCCAAGTTTCAAGAAGATACTGTAGCCTCTAATAGAAAGGTGTTTTTGCTTCAGTATTACTCCCTCCATTTCTGCCCATGAGCAGGCACGTGTCTGAACTCCGCCGTTCCGCGGTTAAATGTTCAGTAAACTGCAGCCTCTCTACATCCTATTATATTTACCTTTGTTTTATAGGGCCTAGTTTAAAAAGCACTATAAATTGTTACCAAACATTTAATTAAATTTTACACAGTGAAAATAAATTTAAAATCAGCAATATTTCAATAACATATTAAAATTAATTAAGGTCAAAAGCTAAAGTTGATAATATTTTTGAAAAATGTCAATTGTGTTTTTAATTAACTTTCTCAAACTGACTTGAAAGCAGCATAATAATAATGACTTTTATATATGTGCATTTTAAGAGTAGACAGAGAAATACAAATCCCCACAACGCCTTTTGACTTGGAATTACAAGTAAAATAATGATCTAGTGTTCGTGTTTTACTCTGCGTCAAGATAGGTTCAAAATTGATTAAAATCTTGCTGAAAATAGGAAAAGTTTTCATCAGAGTCCGGTAGTTCAGGCATTTATTTTGGTTAAAAGAGGCAGGCAAAAAGGCGCATCAAACACTGAAATTGGGCAGTAATATGATTAAAATAGACATTTATTAAAAGTGAAAACATTAATGAAAAAAGTATTTAAGACATTGAACAATTTATTTATCACACAATTAAAGTATTTAAACATGCTTTTCTTGGTTACAAGCAACAACAAGATGTTTTCTCAAGGTATAAACTGTCATAGTTAGTTGTTTGTCAGAGAGAACATTTTTCATCATGGAAAAAGAACGTTCTACTTCCACTGAAGTGATTGCAGCATATTTAAAACAAGCTATTTCGGAAGGGCTCATACCAGTTACAACTGAACATCCACCTCTTAGAACATCATGGAAATGTTGATCAAGACAAAGAATAGTTTTGAATGTCCTAGCAAATGAGCAAAACTGCGCAGTCGTTTCTGGTCGAGTTCAGTTTATGTGTTTATAAGGGAATCAGGTTAGAATCTCTTTTACTTCCGTATTGAACACATTGTAGTGACTTATTGCACAGCTGTGCCGCTCTCATCTTTCTCGCTTGCAGTTGTTTGTTACATATGCACTGAGAATTACTCCTGTCACAAATTTCCTAGAATTGTCTCGTGAAAATACATACAAGGTCATTCGCCAGGACTATTCTAAATTACAATACTTCCCCCTTCTTCTCTATTTCTTGGTATTCGTATGCCCGAGGTAACCGTGCGTTCCTTTAACTAATGAAGGTTCAGCTATTTAAAGACTTTTAAGTGAGGAGAAAGTTTTTATTTGCTTGAAAAGAAATATATAACAAGGTTCACAATAGACATTTTGCGAAGTAAACATGCCATTTAATTTTTATAACTGGTTTCACTTCGATATATTGAAATTCTGTATGTGCTTTTTAAAATGCGTAAATAACCGCAGGAAAATATTATAAAGATGAAAAAAGGGCAAAAAAAAAAAATGTTTTAAACCTTATAATAGGTAACAAGCCGAATAAAAACTAGCCCTACCGGCTCCAAATGTACACAAACAAATTTATTTCTGACTCTTAAATAATTCACCCAGATATAAAAGGCATTTTGCATAGCTTCCGGGTTCTGCTTATCATCTTTACTCGCGGGTGCTGTCAAAGCATTCCAGTCAACAGACTTTCCTGCTGTTTATTACTTATGATTTCTCAAGAGTAGAGAGAGTGGTGCTATTAAACACTCAGCCCAGCTAAATATGTCAACATGGTATTAAAACATCGACACTGGAAGTCAGTAAGCATTAACCGGTAGCACGTCAAAGAGCTTCCGCTTAGCGATGAAAACTCCAAGCACGTCAGGACTCTTGTACCTAAAATGGTATGCTGCCTTGATCACGAAAGTCGGTCCTGATGGTGTAGTGGTAACCATACTTGATTCCTAAACCCTTGGGTTCAATCCCGGCCAAGATCGATGGATTTTTTCGGGTGTAAAAATCCTAAGCATGGCTTTCTTCGGAAGGGAAGGAAGAAAAAGAGCCTCAAGCCTGAAAGAAGAGGCCTCTGAGCAAAATTTGTCGGCCACTTCACGCTCTGAATTGAATGGGACGCTGATGACCTGAGATGTTAAAGAGCGTCCGTAAATAAAACAAATCAAAACGAAAAAATACAAGAAAGGCGAAAGAAGCAGCAGTGATGATGCTTTGCCTCGAGCGGTATACACTTGTTCCGCCTCACGGCACTGCTTACGACTGGGTTCACTGACATATCGTACTTGCTACCGAATCCCTTAGCGCCAAATGAGCTGCACTTAAAGCCTATATATGACATCTCCAAGCGTTTACCCGTACTGCGCGCCGTTTATTTATGTTCCGCTCTCCCTCCCCTTGCGACCTTCCAGGCCACGCCCACAAGTCAGTGAACTCCTCCCACTCCGTTCTCCCCTCATCGTCATTCTCTCTCAGGTGGTCTTAGTTATTTACAAGCTATAATTAAGCAATAACAACGGTTTACTGCCAGTCTTTCACTAAAACATAAATCATTAAAAGCCACATGTTCAAAGGCAACGCTTCACAAGTTATGACTGTTTTGACGAGGTGAATTGTTATGCAGTTTTTTCTCGCACCATGCGACTGTCCTTGACCTACTATCTGGAGAAGATAGAGAAGAACTTAAACAACATTTTCAAATATTTGTGACTTTGATTTGGCATAGTGTTATTCATAGGTATGGTTATAATTTGTGCTTGATATCTGCCACGATGTGCGAACTAAAATGATAACGAATATTAAAAATTTGACCATGCAACATTAAAAGTATTACAAGAGTGGCAAGAATATATCATCCCCACGCACAAAACATTTCAATGCAAACATAAAACTTCCAGTAAGAACTTCATTAACCTTGTTACTACTTGGGTGCCTGGAATTGAAAGTCATTAGACTTATTTTGAAAGAATGTCACGATACTTCATTTTTAAGTAATTTTTCTAAATTTGTACCTCGCCATACTTTTAGGACAACCCGTTATTTTAAAAGTTTATTTCGCCTTCCAATTTACCTTGCCCCGTCGCAGGCTCATATCCTTGCCAACGCCCTGGTCTGGGAGGTCTTCAGTTCGAATTCCGCCAGTACCGTTCTCCATGATATAAGGGTTTTACCAGGTTTTGTTCTGTCCTCACCACTGGCAAATGCGGCAAGAAGCCGTAAATTTAGGTCTGGAACACCCCCTTAAAAATTGGATAACGTTTTGAAAATAGATTGCCTGTTTATTTGTGTTTGTTTACCAAACCTGATAAGGTGTGCGGATTGCACAAAGGTTTGGAGGACCATCGGAGTCAATGAGAGCTTTTTTTTTTTGTAACGTTTATTTTTTGAAGCTTATTTGACGAAGCCATAAACTGTGCAAATATTATGATGAACGAGCTAAAAGAAGCTTTAATTTTATTTAATTAGCACAAAAATGGAAGAGTTATTTTTATACAAATATAACGTACACAGAAATAAATAAGAATGAACGGATAAAAAGCATGTAGACTTATGCCTCTTTTGCTCAATGTTTTCTTGGAGCGACAGTGCGGCTAGGCAGGGAACCGATGAGATTACTGTCTAATGGCTCAACTGCTATCACTACACTTTGCGCTGTTGACCATATTTTCCATGTTAAAAACAGGAATATTTTATATCAGTACTTGCCCATCATTAACTTAACTAAATATCATGATGATGATGATATTGATGATAATGATACTACTACTACTACTACTACTACTACTACTACTACTACTACTAATAATAATAATAATAATAATAATAATAATAATGACTAAAAATCCATGCCAAACAACCAAGTTTAATACTAGAAGTATTACAAAAAATTAAATAATTCATAAATTATTTAATCTATTATAATTGTTATACTTTTAAACAAATATATTTAGGTAATAGATTGTTGCAAAATTACTCTCACAATGCAAAACAAAAGGCACAGTTGTGCAGTTCACAAAAACACTTTTGGGCATTTACATATCAACATATTAACGTTTATCAGTTAAATGAATTGGTTTCTAGCGGTTCTTTGTTTAAAAATATTAATACAAAAAATGTGAGCTTGACAGATTGAAATAAGCTTTTACTATAATAATAGCTTTCGTTATATCAAAACTAGACTGAGCAATCATTCTTACGTTCTCAATTCCGTGCTGCTGACAATGCTAAAAATAAATATAAAGATACTATTGTATAAGCAGGTACTGGAGATCGAAACTGGGATCTCCCGACCAGCAGTCAGCAACGCCAATAAATTAATTATATTTTCAAATTATTATAAATCTCCGTGAACTGAAGGGGGGGGGGAGGCTTCTTGGGGGGAGAAATTATCAAATATAAAAGGAGTTATTTGTTGAAAATATTGATATTTATGAAGCTTCGTTGTTAAAAAACCCTCTAAAATTGCCCTTAAATGAAATGTTTACACTATATACGCTAAAGAGTAGGTGATAGAACTTGTTGACATTGCGGTAAATAATTGCAAAGAAAATGTTATCTATTTATTTTCCATTTTATAGAACCAGGGTAAATGAACTTAAGTTTTGCTCCATTAATAAAATAGCATTACTCTTAAACGACAGCAGAATTGGATTAATATTAAACCAGATTGTATTCCTTTTTATTTTTGAAAGTTGATTTGATTATTTTTGTTTGGTTTATTTAGGGACATTTTTTAATATCTCTGGTCATTAACGTTCCATTCAATTAAGGGCTTGAAACATCTGATGAATTTTGTTCAGAGGCCTCTTTTAAGATTTGACACGGGATCAACAATTTCCCTTTCGAAGGAATTCATAATTAAGAATTTTACGCCCTGAAATATCGACCCTGGCCGGGTTTGAACCCGCGACCTTGGGTCTATGAGACAAGTATGCTTACCACTAGACCCCCAGGACCAACTGAAATAATTTTAGTAATAGCTCTACAATATACACTGTAATAGTTAAAAAATTTATATGACACAAACTGCAAATACTTCATTTGGACGCGTGGCCGGCTTAACGGGGATTTGTCTGCCTTGTTTCTAACCTGTTCTGTTCCACCACTCAAATTTCCCGCCGGCTAATTGTATACGTAAAGTCTTGGCGCTGTACAGAAATAGAACGTTGTGAAACCACATGTTTCAGTGTTGTAGTGCGTAGGTGCTGTTATAATGCCAAATAGTCCGTGTACTTTAGCACACAGAATCTTCATGCATGATTCCTATATGACAACAGACTCTGTAGAGAAGTGAGACGGCGATTTATAGACCGATTCCCTGCTGTTAGTGCGCCTTACAGAGGGACGGTTAATAATCTTGTGAATGGATCTAGGGAAATGGGATTTTTCTTGATAAGGAACCGAAAGTAAAATTCCTTGTTCTTACCGAGGAAAAACTCGATGGCCTCGGAGAAAGGTTAGGACGAAGTCTAAAGAAATCTGTGAAAGAGTTTGCACAGGAATGGGGAATTTTGCAAACCTCTGCTTGGACTGTAGTTCGTTTTTTTTTATTTGGTTTATTTATGGACGCTCTTTAACATCTCAGGTCATCAGCGTCGCATTCAATTCAAGGCGTGAAACGGCCGACAAATTTTGCTCAGAGAGCTCGTCTTTAAGGCTTGAGGTTCTTTATCGTGCCGTAAATGTACAACACGGGACCCACGGCTTTACTTCCCTTCCGAAGGAAGCCATACTTAGAATTTTTACGCCCGAAAAAAATCTATCGTTTCTGGCCGGGATCGAACCCGTGATTTTAGGTTTAAGAGGCAAGTATGGTAACCACTACACCACCAGGACCGACACTGTAGTTCAGGAATTGCAACCACGCGATAATATGAGTGGAGTTATTTCTGCAATTGGCTTTTTTTTTTTTTTTTTTTTTTTTTAACCAATGAAGCATGATTTAATTTACATGGCATGTAGCGACACAAAACAATAGTTAATGGAGTGCAGAAAAACCTGATCTTGTACATGTGTATGACCAAAAAATTGGTGTTTGGTGTGAATGCTTACAGAAATCTCTGCACTTGAATTTAAGTGACTATGAATATCCGACTCCGCCGGCAAATAGTGTGCTTCCCGGTCCCAAGCAAATCTCCTTTATGCCGGCCACGCGTCCAAACGAAGGCTCTGTATAACTGGAGAAGTTAAAACACAAGCTAGAATATATCAGGCCCCTTTCCTAAGCAGCACAGCATTTAGAATGGACAATTGAATAGAACTTAAAGTAAAATCCTGCAGCTTAAACTTAGACGTGCGTTTACACGATTTTTAAACGAATAGACGATTCAGAACTCACTGCAATTGCCGAAATACAAATAATAGTTAATTCAGAGTGGATAAACGTAAGCTGCAGTGAGATGTTTTATAACTCAGAAGTAAAAGATTTGCATCTATCTATTTTTAAACAAGCTAAACATTGTATTATGTTTTCTTATGGGAGCGAGATAACCCCGTTTTTTTGTAACATTCATACACCCTTATGGCAATACGAAAATGAACTAAAAAGAGCCTTTAAGCTATTTTGTACTCAAAAATCCATAGCACCACGCACCAAAATAACCACAAACATTTAAATGCGTTCCTGACTCGACAATCACACGGTTCCAAAACAAACTGAATCACGTTTCATCGCATGACACTCTCTTTGAACTCTTCTGCCAAAATTAACTTGCCTGTCAAGGCTAGTTGGCAAAGTTCGCCGTCCGCAGTCCATGCCAGGCCAAGTTACTCTTTATCTCTTAGCTCAGCAAAAACGCTGTGCTGTTGATATATGGGGCTCGGGGTGCACTCAATTGGTTTCGCACAGCTGAACCGTTTGCCCTGGCCCAGTTCACTGTCCTAACATATACGAGTATGATTGTTGTTCATGGTGCACAAATATAGAGAGTGGAAATACGATTAAAAGAACTAAACACTTAGAACAAATATTTTTTATTTTAGCATTAGGAATTCAAATTATAGCAGGATTAGTTCTAGCTATTTAATCTGCTGCTTTTCTCCCTTTTATTGGGTTTATTTATGGACGCTCTTTTAACATCTCAATTTATCAGCGTCCCATTCAATCCAGGGCGTGAATCGGCCGATAAATTTTGCCCAGAGGCATTTTCTTTCAAGCTTGAGGCTCTGACAAGGGACTGAAGGCTTTACTTCCCTTACAAAGGAAGCCATACGCAGGATTTTTACGCCCGAAAAAATCCATCGACCTTGGCCGGGATTGAACCCGCGATCTTGGGTTTACGAGACAAGTATGGTTTAATACATACAAGTGTATTAGTGCAAATCCTTGTAAAGAATGGTCTTGTAACTTTCTGTCCCATGAAAAAAGTGCAACACTCGTAATGATTAGTAAAAAGTTACAAGTAACGTCATATAAGAGCAAGATAGAGGAGCAGTTGTTTGCTATAAGTCGCCATTCCTTAATTTAGGTTGTATCTACTCCTTAGGGATTTTTAATGTACAGAGTGGATTATTGTCTTTCCTGCGCAATAGATCTTCTATTTTTTTTTCTCAGACATAATGATAATTTAAATGCTTTATTATGCTTTTATAGATATTCAAGCATGACAATCCATTTTGAGACGACGGTCCCATGCGGCTACATTGAGGAGCATCAATTTCAGTCTTCGAAAAATGACAGAAGAATCGAGCATTGCTCTCGGTCATTTATTTTATTAGTTTATTTGATTATTTATATTTATTTATGACTGTACTTATATAATGAGAAAATTGTTCAAAAGAAATTATGAGAGAGAATGAAGAATGAACAGAAATTATTTTTGTGGCATGTAGCAAGAAAAAGCGCCACGGGTGACCGAGATCGTTAAGGCGCGGACTCATGAGCGGCAGATCTGGAGTTCGAATACCACTAGGACCGTCCTCCCTGACTGGGGTTTTTTCCAGGTTTTCCTCAGTCCTCATAAATGGCAAATGCCGGGAAGATACCCTAAACTTAGGACTGGAACGTTTCCTTCCTTAAAAAATCAGTGTTCACCGCCTGTGGTGCCTCAGTAGTAAAAATGGGCGTTGAACACCATTAAAAAAATAAAATAAAAATAAATAAAAATACTTTATTTAAGATGCTGGTCTGAAATATTAATTTGAAACAGGAAACGCCAATATCAGTCATAAGAAGTACTTTATTTGTACTTAACCTATCTTTATCATTATACACAATATTTATTTATTCTTTCTTTAGACATATTCCTACTCATTATCATAACTTCAGCTAATACTTAGCTCATTTGGGTCAACTGGGTGTAAAAATTATTAAAAAGATATTACATTATATGCTAATATTTGAAGTTACGAAAATTCCTACACTTGTAGAGAAGTTTATACAAATTACCAGTGCCGGACTAATATTAATACTTCTGTGGAACAGAACAATTAAGAATCGCTTATTCATTTGTAAGTATGGAGTTGTAAAGTACAAGAGTAGCAGAAACCTTGTAGAATAGAATTTGATTTATAATTTAAAGTTACAATACCATACACTAGTATTGTATTAGACCATACTTTACGGCCACGGGTGGCCGAGATCGTTAATGCGCTGACTCGTGAGCGGAAGGTCTGGGGTTCGAATCCCTTCAGGACCGTCCTCCCTGACTGAGGTTTTTTCCAGGTTTTCCTCAGTCCTCATAACTGGCAAATGTCGGGGAGGTATCGTAAACTTACGCCTGGAACGTTTCCTTCCTTTAAAAAAAAAAAAAAAAAAAAAAAAAAAAAAAAAAAAAAAGAATAATAATTCTTTCCCAATTTATCATTTCGTTTCATGTATCATCAGTACCCACCGCCTGTGGTGCCACAGTAGTAAAAACGGGCGTTAAACACCATTAAAAAGAAAAATAGACCATACTTTAGCGGAACAGGACACAGTACGGACCCAATCTACTACCACATTACATTTTAGGTAATGTGATATACTATCATTCTATTATTCTATTTTAACAGTATTTTTAAAGTATTCCATTATTACTTCGTAAAAGGTGTATGGTATTAATATTGCAAAGATGGCTTGGATGTAATTCCTTTTTGTCAGTAATTATAAAAAGAAGAGCGAACCGTTGCGGCCTCATTAGTCGTACCTTTTGCAGAGATGGACAAGCATCTGAAACGCGTTTTATAAGAAACTTGTACTCTCCAAATTGAGTTATCCGAATAGAAATGCTATCGTAAAAGCTGCACTGCTATTTAATCTGTCTACAGGAATTTTTTTAACCGGTTATTTATTGCCGCTTTGAGCGCGTCTCTCTTGCCGCAACGCATGCGCTTTTCTGATCACCTGCAGCTTTGTGTTGTTTTCCTTTCTTGATTCAGTTGCACGTTCGCGTTCTGCATTAACCATTTGATTTTTAAAGATTTTAACTGGAGTTTCGTGGGAAATACTTCTGCATAGTCATCAGGAAATTTCTGACAATCTGCAGGGTACTACCATAAGCGACGTGTGAAGAGAGATTGGCATGTGGAAAACCAAACACCAAAAAATATTTATTACCAAGTTTAATACCATTTTCCGCCACACGAGCACATTTTCAAGCGCTGTTCTGGATTTGAGAATACTTCGTTTTTATAAACAATCAGTAATTAAGCGTGTAAGTTCGATCAACCAGGGCATTGTTCATCAAGCATAAGCCTATGTACCTTCACTACTCCATTAATAAATGTATAGTTGTGTTCTTGATTTCTACCTGTTCGGTATTTTGATAGAATACAGAACTAGTATATTAAATAGTAAAATTGATAGTATAGTATTGATGGGAAAAACAACGTTAACTCCTTCGAGATGTTCCCTGTTGTTCCGAGTCCTACATCAGGTAGCATGGAGATGATCTCATGAACTAATAACCTCCAGCACTTGCCTCTTTTCCTCGATGAATGATTTTTCTATCTCGGAACCGCTCCTCTCGTAAAGGCCGGCCAGCCGGTTCAAGCTGGTACCACGGTGAACGGGAGATCCGCAGTTAGACTGTCGCAAAAGTTATTACTAACACTTTAACACTTAAAAGATACAATCAAACAAGAAGGTGCTGCAATTAACCATTACCCTCTGCTGTTCTCTCTGAGAAATGGAAGACATTTCTTTACGAATGTTATTGTTTGTTTCATCTATGTGTGTGGATTTCTCTTGTACAAATTTTACTTTAATGCCCTCCATAGATAACAACCGTAGGCGTTAAATCGGGGTATCGAGGGGGCATACGTAGGTAGTGATGATTCTATTGTCGAATATTTAATAATTGTATGCAAGGAGACCAGTTTATTTACGGAAAAAGGGTTGCAAAATATTCTGCACATACCTATCACTATATTTTCTTTAAATAATAGGACGTATTCTTTCGCCGCTATGGCGCACCATATTCCTATCTTTGATAATATAGGAGTTCTTCGTGAAGCAGGTTAGGTTTTTCTGAACTCCAGTATCAGTTGTTTTGTGTATTAACACACCCACTTAAGTGAAACCAAGATACATCTGAAAGGAAACTTGGATTAGGCTCAATTTCTCCGTCATACACTGTATTAAAAATCCATTCACAAAATCTACTCCTGGATGCAGGGTCACCCGGTTTATGTTCTAGCACTACAACAACGTTTTAGGGTTTTAATTTCAGTAGCATTGTAGTGGTTAGACCAGAGGAATAGGACATTCCATTTTGCTGAGAAAAACGTCGGGGGTTTTAGGGGATTGTTTGCAGAACATGTCAAATGTTATGTAACGTTTCTTCTGTACATGACTTTGTACACCTTTTATCAAGAATACTACATTTTCACAAAATTTATTCACCTATCTGTGAATCGAACTGCAAATTGGAAGTCAGGTCTGTCTTGAAACAATCTCTTTACATCACGAGCGGATTCTGTACGCACGTACAAATCTTAAATAAACACTCTTTGGGGAATAGGATGCCTGAATTTAGCCATATGCATGTAATTAATATACTGTATTATGTCGCCTAATGAACATTTAATACACTGTCACACAACACACAAGAACTCCTCTGTACGTTCCTAGAATTAAACTCCTACTGACCTCCCCTCCGGCTCCACGGCCGGCTTTCAAGCTTGGGAACGAGACGAGAACTGCAGCGTTCGGTCAACTGCACTTGTAACAGTCTCGTGAAGGAAAAAAATCACCCAGCATAATTCGCACAGTTGCAAACGTTGGCGCATGCTGAAGAATTTTACTAAAACATTGAAGTTCCGTAAGTTAAGCGGCCTCCCCCCTTGTTTTCTTTTTCTTTTTCTTCCCCACTCAGCTTCTAGAACGTTACATGTTATCCATTCGTACAAAATTCGAATGCGTAATTTTAAAACGTCCGCAAAGCGATCAATAGATGGAATCGCCTGATTGTATGCAACAAACTGTACTAAGGTTGCATATTATTCTATCAATTCTACTAGGAAAAGCAATTCTGCATATATGTCATCAGTTTTCTTGTTTAAATCAATAAAGAGATGATTAATCAAGATATTAAGCATAATCAAAATTCTGAAGGAAAGAAAGCAGGTGAGTTGAAATTAATCAAACAAAAGTTAGGCTACTAATTTACATTAATTTGTTTTGCAAAATTATTTATATTAATACTATCAATCCACAATACTCCTAATGATTCGACAGATGCTTTGATCATTGGTGTAATAACGCATTTTTACTTTTAACAAGCCAATGACAACCATACCAGCAGTAATACTGAACCTGTTACAGTGATGAATTGGTACACTCAAATTTTAATACACATCATGGTCCGTTGAACCCTCTAGAAGGCCAAGCATCTTATCAGGAATGCAACCCCTAGCATATACAGGAATATTTTAACGTAGATGATGCATAGGCTTCCGCTTTTTCAGCTCCCCTTCGACAAAAACGTCAGCGCCCTCTCTATAAACACTCGTTATCAAACAAGAAATAATGAGATGGTTTCCTATGGATGTGTTTCACATGCCCGCTCCCAACTGAACTTAACAGAATGTATGCTCTTGATACTATACTGGGTTTATAATTCGCTTCTGCAAGGAAAGAAAACAAGTAGACCATTGCACTTGTGATGTCACCATAAAATCGACCAATGAAATTAAACAAAATTTTGAATTTTGGCCAATCACAGTCCAATATCGTAGTAAAATATTGTAAAGATTTATCACGTTCCTTTACTGCACGAACTACATTTGTGTTCTCGTCAGTGTAGCCAACTGTATACTCCCCGCTGTAATTCACTGACCACTTTTACTAGCAGGCTACTTAACGTGTATTCACTGAATCAATTGTTTTTGCGTATTTAGCCAAACAGTCTGAAATAATTTTGTAAATTATGTAACAATTTCTGCCCAAACAACCATAAATTTGAATAAAGACGTTGTTCACAGTAGTAAAAGTGATCTCTGTTTTGTTTTTCGCAGTTGGTATTAGTAAATCGAACGGTAGAGACTGTAATAGTCGACCTTCGTCTATTTCAATCTCACAGTTTCTGAATAGGTAGCCTATTCATAAATATAACATTTTATTCAATTGTTAATATTCTGTGCGCGAATTTCAAACACATGTTACTTTTATTCTTATTCTACTCATTAAATCGTCGTAATCCCTTATTTGGCTCTTCTCTATTACCATTACTGACAATCGACACTATTCTGTTGCAAGATGGCGTGAAAAAGTATTTCTTAATATAAATAAACAATTGTTACAGTTTTGTAAGCAAAGTTTGGGGGAATTATATGTAAATTATTATTTTATTCATGAAAAAGACCTTTTCCAGAAAATTTACGAAAGTCAATCTCCCCTTTTGTGATAATTTAACTGCGCAGTCAGCATTAGGCGAATAAGATGAAATAATCACTTCAGATGCAAGCATCAAGCGAAGCTCAATATGTTTGCCCGAACGTTATGGAAATCTAAAAAGAAATGCAAAAATGATAATTTGAGTTAACTTATATCATAAGAGTGATAACCTATTGATCATAAAATATTTTAATTAATATTCATGTATTCCATGACATAAACGATATTACTAATATCCTGGGACGTATTTATGCATACAAGTACACTGAATATTCCCGTAATTAATAACACTTCCAAGAACGCTAATACAAGAATTTTTACGTATGAAATCTGCTTAGTAATACGTGAATATATTTCTATGAATTATAATAAATAGAGCTCTTAGTGTATTTGTTGTAGTTTTTCTGCTGATCTTCAATGACGCACTAGAAGTTATTTATTAACAGTGCCTTCGTAGTTCCCACCACAAAACTGTTAAACGTTTATCTTTAAATTTGTAAGGCAGAGAAAATGTAACATCTGGAACCCTAAGAATGTCGCGCTCCGTGCAATCCTGACTTAGCGTGGCAGTGCCTGCCCAAGTTGTGAACCACACAAGACAGGTTTGCCAACCATTCGTACGTACTCTGTGAAGGTCAGGGGTGAGCTAAATTTGTAATGTTGTACTTCTTTAGCCTTTTTAAGGCTGGCTTTCTCATGATTATAGCGCATCATGAATTAATGGATTGGTCCGAAAACTGCTGACTGGTGTAGACAAACTTAAGACTAAAACAGTGATATTGACTATTTTAGGCTCACACTTAGTAGCAGAGGAATGTATTTTGTTAACTTATGCTTAAGTTAATAATGAAATTATAATAAAATACATTTTCCTCATACTATGCTGTGTTAAGTGACTCTTACTGGTTCCTTTTATTTCTTTATAACCAGAGCCCGAAAGTTCAGGCATTTATTTTGGTTAAAATAGGCAGGCAAATTAAAATAGGCCTTTATTGAAAATGAAAACAGGGAGTAATATCACTTATTAATGTTATCACAAAATTAAAGTACTCAAGCTTCCTTTTCTTGGTTACAAGTAGCATTAAGGTGTTTTTCCAAGGTATCAATTGTCATAGTCAGCCGCTTATAAGGGAGAACATTTTTCATCAGAGAAAAAGAACGATCTACCTCCATTGATGTGGTTAGAGCATATTTAAAACAAGCTATTTCGGAAGGACCTTTCAACTTTCAGAATATCATGGAAAAGTTGGTCAAGAGAAAGTAAAGTAGTTTTGAATAGTCCTGGCGAATGAGCATAAGATGGTCAGTGATTTCTGTTTATGCATTTAAAGGGGAATCAGATTACCATCTCTCTTACTTCCGTACTGAACACCTTGCAGGAACGTTTCGCTCTCATCTTTCTCGCTTGCAATTGTTTGTCACATTTATGCAGCTGAGAAGTTACCCCCACCACATATTTCCTAGAATTGTCTCGCGCAGATGGATGCAAGGTCATTCACCAGGACTATTCAAAACTACAATATTTCCCTAATCCTCTTTATTTCCTAATATTCGTATGTCGAGGTAACAGTTCATTTCTTTCACTAATGTCGGTCCTGGTGGTGTAGTGGTAACCATACTTGCCTCCTAAACCCAAGATCGCGGATTCAAACCCGGCCAGGATCGATGGATTTTTTTCGGGCGTAAAAGTTCTATGTATGGCTTCCTTAGAAAGGGAAGTAAAGCCGTGGGTCCCGTCGTACATTTACGGCACGAAAAAGAACCTCAAGCCTGAAAAAAGAGACCCCTGAGCAAAATTTGTCGCCGTTTCACGCCCTGAATTGAACGGAACGCTCATGGCCTGATATGTTAAAGAGCGTTCGTAAATAAACCAAATCAAACAAAAATCCTTTCACTGATGAAGATTCTGCTATTTAAAGAACTTAAGTGAATGAGTTGAGGAGAAAGTTTTTGACTGCTTGAAAAGAAATAAATGTATAACAAGATTCTCAATAGATATTTTTGTAAGGTGAACACGTCGTTACTTTTGTAACTGTTTTCACTTCGATTTATTGAAATTCTTTATGTGCTTTTTAAAATGCGTAAATAATCGGAGAAAAAATCCACCACGGGAAGGAGGGGTGAAATTTTATACCTTAAAATAGGCAACAGAAGCTAAATTAGGCAAAATAAAATCTGGTCTATCGACCCAGAATGTACGGCAACTTGTTCGTTTTTATTTGACTCTTAAATATGGTTACTCAGATAGAAAAGGCATTTTGTCTAATTTCCAGCTGTATTTATGAGTTATATCCCCAGCATTACATGCGGTAAATTTAAAAGCAGTGTTTGAATGTGTAAGAAAGCGTTAAACCCACGTATGCGCTTCAGTTTGTTCAACCCACCCCCGTTTCATTTGACCGGGTCGGGTAGATGGATATAGAAATGCTATATTGCAAAGGTAAGTATTTATTAACCAGCCTTGGAGCTCTAAAAGATTGGCAGCTAAAGTTTAAGAGATGGTGCTGCACAAATTGCACGTTTCTAAATAGTCAGTTCCTCTTCGCAACTCTAATGCTCTAGCCTCACGTCACAAATACTTGGCTTAAAGCGAAGTGCCATTAGTCACAGCGGGTGACCTTTTCTCTACCTACGTAATTAATATGGAAGTCTTTAACGCCGCAGAGGTGCTAAAACAAAGCCAAACAAACTACACGTCGGAAACTTGGACATATAGTTTATCACTCAATTAAAACCAAGCAGTGAGAGCATCTGTCGTCGCTGCTGCTTGCCTAGAATCCTCAAGCACTGGGTAATCTAGCGAGCTTATATGTAGGTTTAACTAGCTACCTGAATGCCAAGTAATAAACTATTCTGACAAGCAATGGTCAGCTGCTCGGTTTAATGATTGTGAAGAAAGCGTTAGGTGGTGCAATTAGATCGTATCAGGAATAACGGTGTATGGTAAAAATAGTATAAATAATATAACAAATAAAATGATATACTTTCCGTAAACGCTTTTTTTCCCCCTTTGAATTTTTCTTGCTTCGCCATTTTCTCACGGTAGTGTTGGTTTATTTTGCTCTGTAATGAATCATTTGCATAAATTAAAATTTTGCAGCACTATCTGCGATTAAGCATAACATCATGTGCAGAAACGATTATTACTGTTCCCGAGATAAAAGTGTATCGTGTCCGAGGATTTGAGGAAACAAGTGAATAGCTCTACTTAAGGGGAGTATGAAAGGCTATCCTTGTAATGTTAAATGTACCAAATCCAGTTCCCATTTTCTCAAGGAGTATTAAAGTTAATGAAATGAAACTGTTACACATACACATGCACATAATTGAAAGTTACTGATCTATTTTTGTTATTATACCATGGATCTGAAGCAAATTATACAATATTTTCAATTATTTTCTTTTTCTATTTTTTCCCAAAATTTTTTTTTTTTTTTTTTTACATTGTCACATTTTGTCCTAGCCCTACCATAACATATCCACACTATCATAGTAATATCACGAGTAAGTGATAAAAGTTTCAAAGTGATTCCTTATACAGATCCTTAAAAAATGTGAAACTTATGCAAAAAAGTAGTTTTTCAATAGTTGCAGCAAAAAAGATTTACAGAAAAACTGGCTTTTAAGGGAAACACCAGCTAAAATCCACCAGCAATGTAAAACAACAAAGGATGATATCATGAAAACAAGCGCTGCTAACTGTGAAATACAACTTTTTTTATCATTCAAGACAAACCACAGCTTTCTAGATCAAATAATTTCTGAGATATACAATTATGACTGTACAAAGTGCTCGCGAAAGGGGGGGGGGGCTTCTGAGGTCACACAATTAAAAAACTATTTAAAATAACAAGAAACATTAATGAAAATATCAACATAAACAGAAAAGTCCAAATATTAAAATGGCGCAAAAACAAAAATATAATTTTTTTGAATGGTGTTTAACGCCCGTTTTTACTACTGAGGCACCTTGTGGCGGTGCACACTGATAAAACATGAGATGAAATGATATATTGGGAAAGGATATATTTTTAAGGCAGGAAACATTCCAGGCCTAAGTTTAGGGCACTTCCCCGGCATTTGCTATTACTGAGGAAAACCTGGGGAAAATCCCAGTCAGCGAGGACGGTCCTGGTTGGATTCGAACCCCATATCTCCTGCTCACGAGTCCGTGCCTCGATCACCCGTGGCGGTATAACTTTTTTGACCCCCCCACTTCCCTTTAATATTTTCCTTAACTCATCTAATATCGGGGAGGTTTCTGTGAGAAAGCGGTTCTGAGAGTCGAAATAGTATCCCTTAGTTCGACCAGTCGCTAGAGGGGAAGTAGTTTACCGTGCGCAGTGCATGAGCCGAGTGGCTCTCTCTAGAGCAGAAAGAAAGAAATAAATAATACGAACTGCGATATCATGTACATCTAGCAGATTAGTTGTGCTATTGTTACTGCATTCTTGATTTAAAGATAATCATATCTGTGATTAGGAGGTTTGATTACTATTGAGATAGTGTTCAAGATCGGCTCCTTTAAGTTCTCGCACGTCAAGGATGTCGTTTAAATATTATAACAGAAAGTATTATAGGTATACAGTGTAATTTTATTATATAGTATATTTATTAAATGACTACGTATGACAATTTTATTTTAAGGAAATGAACAATTACATACGTTTTCTTTTAGCATTCAAAGAAAGATGGTAATGATTTATATATAATTTATTTTAAAAGTGTACTTAATATAAAATGTTGGACAAATTATATTCTTCATAAAACAAAAAAGATAGAAAATTGCATAAAAATATGAGGTTGGTTCGAGTGTAAAAAGAAGATACACGAGATCGGAATTTGCTTTGTTTCCACCATCACATTTTATTTGAATCATATAAGCCACTCGGCCAAGACTGCAATCAATCTGTAGGGAGTACTAGTGTTCTCTTTAAACATGTGCTCTCCCTCTGAAATTCATTATCTGTAAGAGCCTTGATTCGAAAGGTACTTTGTCATATTTTGCTTTAATTTTATCTTCATCTTTCCACTGCCAAATAAACTGCAAAATTAATATTCAATCGATGCACAGTAGTTGATGTGTGTTTATTTTCTCTTCCACTTATGTACCTATATTATTTATATGTTAGTGATTCTGAACTTCTGAATAGGTGCCAGTTCACGTGAGTAAAGTATTAACGCAATGACAGAGAACAAACAGTTTTCAAAATAAAGATCGATACAAGGCGTCTGTAGTTGACGGTTGTTAAATCAGCTGCTGATTACGAACCCTTATGGGGTAATGTGGGTTGCGGCGATTCTGAAACACCAGGATGGCGAAAAGTCACTTTCCCCAGTATTCGCTCTTAGGTTTCTTACTAAGGTCATAATAGAAACAAACGAATAGCTAGTGTGTAGCTGGTGAGATTGACAACCATATGTATCGAGAAGAAGGACCTTATTTTTAACAATATCTGTAAAGAACATGTAATTAAATGTAAGAAACTATGGAGGAAAGCCGCTTTTTGCCCACCATAGATGTAACAAAATTTTCTGAAACACTTGTGTGTTTTTATTTCATTCGTGCATTTTGAAAATATATGCTTTGATTTTTGGAACCAAGAGTTTAATCTTATTGTACAAGCTGCAGGCGGGAATTCTGCGGTTCAACACATCATTGTTGAGGACAGAAACTCACTTAAAGCATGTTCAGTTATTTCTTGTAATGGGACAAAACAGTACAAATTACGAAATCGGTGAAGTGATATTGCATTTGGTCTTTTACTGGTAGCTTTTAATTTACACACTAATCTAACTTTCATGGAGAGTATGAAAAATTAAACTTTATGGTTTCTCAGTACAATTAGCCATTAATATGAAAGTGTTTTTGACACTTGTTGGGAGAGAGAGCTTATGTACACAGAGTGAAGTCTATATTAAGTCACAAGGATGTCTCTGATGACATAAAGTTTGCGAGAGATTGTTAGGGAAAGGATACAAGGAAGATACGCTACAATTCATAGACGAACACAACTTCTCCCCACTCCGAATCATCAGAATGACAGAATTCGAAGTGCGAATCCATCTCCTGTTCAAGTCCCTATGTTCGACACAAAGATTATGGTAGCTGAAGGCATCTCCTTTTACATACAGTCCGGTGGTAATCGATGAGAAGAAAACCGTGAATAGTGAATATTATTGAACACAAATATCTGCAGCATATTCTGAAGTTTTTCCGTACAAAACGTAATTCCCAAACCAAATCTTTGCTGTTTTGATGCAAGACGGAGTCAAGTCACTCACAGCTAAGCATACTCTTGATGAAATAGAGAAAAGCAGCATTAGAGTATGGGAAGACTGGCCAGGAAATTCACCAGACTTAAACGCAATAGAGCATTTGTGGAGTAGATTACAAGATACTGTGTTTCGAACTCCAAGACCAACAAAACGTAATGAACTAAAGTGAGGGATGAATAGAAATGACTCAGAATGAAGTCTTCAAACTCACAGATAGTTTAGGGAGGCGTGTCTTGCAGTGTCATGAAAAACAAATGGACTACTTAAGAGAGTATTGTTGATAACCATTCCAATTACAATAAAACTAAACCAAAGTTAATGTTACTTTATGTAAAATGGTAAATATTAAAAGTCTATGTATCAGAACCTTTTGTTACACCCTGTATATATGTTGGTCCTAAACTATTATAAAAACCGTGGCTGTATGTAACATTTTTCATTGTGTACGAATTTTATCTTTCTGGTAGAAATCGCTAGGTTTTTCCTTTTTCGATCGACGACACAAAGCTCGCCATGCCTTTGAGCTCATAAATCGACAAATCTTGATGGGTTGAATGTGCCGGACCCCAAATCGAGTTCAATGGCCTGTGCAGAGCATTTCGACTTTCTGACCCATAGACTCTGACACTTGCGTTTGAAACCGGGTCATCGCTAGGTACAGTAATAAATAAGCTTGAGTGCAGATATCCAATATTCGATACCCAATAGTTTTTATTCATTTATGTTCTTCCGCTCGATTACTCTATATTACCATCTTGATGCGGGTCGAGGAGAGAAATAAGGAGAAGTATAAATAGCCGTATAAAGTATACAGCAGGAATGGCTAAAGAAACGCGTCCATAAAGAATGCCGAGAACGTGCTTTCTAGTCAAATACGATAAGACAGCTTCTAACTAATCTGGTGATATGCCAGTGAATTAGAGACTGTGAAATCAAACTCAGGGGTTATAAATTATGCAAATTACTTTATCGCAAACTTTGAGATTAGAGAAGTAACATATCTTTAGACACGATTTGTTGAAAATAAGTTGTAAGAGCATGGAGTTTATCATTTGTTGGCCGAACCGACCGGGAAAGAAGTTAGTTAAAAACTGATCTGTTGACTAAGTAAAAAATCATAATCGTTAAAAGCTTTCACAGTTCGATCCCCGCCCTCAAATAGAAAAAGAAACCTAGGAATGGCTTGGTTTGTTTGGGGCGGAGGTGATGATTTGGTACTTTAGCGTGCTCATGGCTGTCCGTTTATGTCTATGTACACATGTTTATAGATAAAAAATCCCGTCACCGCACCAACCCATTTAGCCTGCACTTTCGACCTTGAAACAGAACCAGCATAATGAAATGTTATGAAATGGGAGAAAAGACCCATTCCAGCATTCGTCTGCGGGATCTGGGGAAACCACGAAAATCCAAAGGTCAGGATAGCTAGCCCTGCAATCGATTTTCGGTGCTACAGCGCAAAATTTTACATTCACGTCGATACTTTCCAACATATTATTTAGCTGGTTTTGACTAGCTGGGTTATTAAACATAATTGTCGTTTTCGTTTCTTCGGTTTCCTTCACGTTTGTCACAATCCTATGGCCTATCGGTTTTAAAGCAGACACTGGTGTTACTTGTACATGCAACAATTAACTTTGTTTCTCGACATGACGTATAAATTACTTTGATGACCTAAACATCAGAGAAAATCGAAGCGTAAAATGTACTTAAATTTCTGAAAAATAAATACAGTTAACACGCCTTAAATTTTTGAAGTTTTAACATTAAAATGTTTAAAAATGCCCAATATTTTATTTGTATCTAAACTTACGCCAGTGCACATTTAAGTATCGGGAGAAATTAACACTTCTAGACATACCCCTTATTCAGTATTGCAATAAGGAACCTTCGCCATTCGTAGGCTCCCGGGTTTGAAGGAGTGCCAGTTATCTTGAACATAACTGTACATTGTAAAACTCTTCTCTACTTCAACCTACGTCATAGGTACATTACACTTGAAATGACCAAGACCCGCTGGTGAATAATCTTCTTCAAAAACACCGAAGTCGTAATTTTAACTTTGCAGAACTTTTGTCGATTTTATACATTGACTGGTACCCAATATTCTTTTGCAATACATTTTTCATTTTTTCACTAACTATCTGTTCAATTTTTCCTACGCATTATTGCAAATGTTCTTCGACAGTTTTATTTATTTATTTTTTTTTTTGGCTAAAGTTATCACTGGCATATGTCAGTAAGACTTCAGTATGTTATAGAAGCAGCACTTTCTCTATCAATACTGTCAAAACTGATACATCAACATTTTCGCAATAATAAGTACATGCCCCAACTTAGTTCAAAAGGCAGATGCAATTTCACGAGAATGCCTCCCTCATTCTTGAAGGAGATTTCTGAACACTTTTTTTTTTATGGTGGGGGGTATGAGTTTGTTAACTTGCACAAATTTTTCACGCACTAGTTCACACTCTCTATGGGACGATACATGCATGTTACGTGAACCATTTTGGTGTGAAATGATTAATTGCCGTGCCCGCTTTCATCATATATCTGGCTACATCTGTTGCGAAAAGCAAAACATTATCATTTATCATGCTTTATGCCCTGTGGCCACAAAAGAAACATGCTGTGATCAAACAGCTTGCATATAGATTGATGGTTAACCTTCTCAATTACTTCGGTCGTAAGAAGAAATAACTTCTAATGTACCTATAACAACATTTGCAACATAACCTTCCTCTTTATCGTCTGTCTCGTCTATAACAACAAATATATTCTTTATTTTCACAAAATCGCGCATTTTCCCTATTTTGTCTTCATGACAGCCCTGCAAGTAGCATTTTCTACGGGTGGATTCATCTGGAATGTTCTACCCCGTAGGTTGCTGCCGAAATGTAGCGTTATTGATTTTTTTCTAATGGGATATTGGTAGAAACTAATGCTTTGTGAGACTCTCTATAAAAAAACTGATATTTTGGGTGATTTTCCTGTACGTTGACAGGAAGTAATTGGGATATTTTTCTTTCCTTTGTACATGCAAATAACATGTGTTTCGCGCACGATATGCTCCTGCGCAGTAAAACTTTTTTATGCATTTTAATTTCACACAACTTACAAAATAGTATGTTCCCACCTGTAGAAAATGCATTGTCACCAAACTTTATATTTTTTCCTTTACTTTCAGCGTTTTGCAACTTCATTAGTGAGAAACAAAATGTTGACTGTGGCTGCAGCATCACTTATGTTGCATTTAATGCGGGGGCTGATAGATAACGGCATAAATACTATATCCCATAACTGATAGGATACAAGATTGGTGAAACCTTAAAGAAATGAGGCAGTAGAATTCAGTATGCATTTGCAGAATAACTATGACAAGACTAAAACGTACAAAGCAAAAATGGGGGGAAAAGTTAGAAATTTCCTTAAAAAAGGACCAATAGACATTAAAATCCTCAAAAATGCAAAATAAAAATAGAGTATATTGGTTCTTGTTTAAGAAAAATTAGTGTATATTGCATTTTTTAGTATATACAGTGTTTAACGCCTATTTTTACTACTGAGGCACGACAGGCGGTGGGTACTAATGATACATGAGATGAAATGATGTATCGGGAAAGGCCATTTTTTAAGAAAGGAAATGTTCTATTTATAAGGACTGAGGAAAACTTGGAAAAAACCTCAAGTCAGGGAGGATTCGAACCCCAGACTTACCGCTCACGAATCCGCGCCTTAACGACCTCGACCACCGTGGCGGTATACTGCATCTTGCATTGTCTGTGAGTCTTAGAAGAAAAAAAAAATATTTTCATTAAGAACCTAGCCATGTGGATAACACATGAAATAAACATATTCAATTAAAATAAATAAGATTTTGCATTATATCAATCCACGTAAAAGAGCTCCTTTCTCTAGATATGAAACTATACGCATTTACTTAGGGGAGTAAGCCAAGGATAATGGGTCCAAATATAAAAACTGAGAATGTTATTGTTTTTGCATCTCTAATATTTATAAATATATACGGAAAGATGGAATCTAAAGTAAACTATTTATTGCTCCAAATTTAATGATTTCTAAGATGGTGCCACTTAGCAGTGATGTCCATTTCTGTGTTCTCTGTTGAAATATTCAAGGGGATGGAGACAGCAAAGGTATCATGGGAGTAGTAGAACGTAAACCAACATATTTGGGACACTATAATGCACAGGCCGTGTTCAAATGGGTTTGCGTCTGCGTAAACTAAAGAAAGATATGGTTGGGAATGGAAAAGCAGGGACAGAAGACTAACTGATAGCGTGATAAACTGCAAAATTATCATGGGATGGCAATAAGATCTAATGTGCATGATCTTCAGAGCATGAGACGTGCAGTTTTTAACTCAACTGATGACAACCTACAACATGGTTTACGTCCAAAAGGTCATAAACGTCTCTTGTAAATTCAGCAGACGAGAGCAACATTATTAAACATCGTGGACTTCCATTAGAAAGTGATGCAGGCAATAAAACCAATATATAGGAACATGTGTGATCTTGACATTCTAAAAAATGTCTACATGGAAAATGTCAATCCGGCAATAGTGTTTTGTGAACCCGTGTGCCAAAAACAAGTGTTTGTTGGTCTTGATACACTAAAACTTGGTGTTTAACATTTAACACCGGGAATGTAGGAAGAATTAGTGTTTTGAGTAAACTGCCAACAGACCCGGGTTACAACACAACAGTGCAACTTCAAAAACAAGATCATATGTATCAAGAAAGCAGAGAGGAGGAGGAAATGGAAAAAATCTGCAGGAGAGAAGAAACAAGAGGATGAGGAATTTGGCGAATATGAATCAGGAAGTTTAAATGTGTGTTAGTTTAATTATTAACTTTAACGTCATTTTTCTCAGCTCGACATTTTTAAACCCTCTGATGCACACTATTAAAAGATAATGAAATGAAACTTTTGAAGCATGTTCTCGAGATAAAAAGCTACAAAAAATTTTTTTTCTAACTCATATAAGTTTCAAAACGTAGGAATTTAATTAAAATATTTATTTAAAAATATATATTGCTATAAAATGTTATGTTAGCAAGCAATTAAATTTTCAGAAAACGGCTTAATGTTATAAAGCTGCTAATTACACATAGTAAAAATTTAAGTTGACATCTCAATCCAGTTTTGAGAAAAGTGCACCTGAAAAATGAAAGATTAGCATGGGCGAGATGGGGCAGGCTTGCTCCTCTTAAATGCTGGTTTTAAAGCTGTTAGTTTTATTAAGCAAAGTTTGGTATCTGAGTGAAGTATGGCAGAAAACGATTGCAAGTTTTAAGAAAATACTTTTTAATCTCTTGGCAAGAAAATGAACACTGACCTTGTGAGAAGGAGAAGAAATGAATGTTATTTTATTGGCTATTAATATTTGAATTATCTTTAACTGCAAATGTTGGAATATTAAGCAAAATATAATGGTTTTAAGGCACATGTATTTATATTGTATAAAGAGCTTTTGAAACATAGGGGGAAAAAATGGCAAATGATCCAGTCGGAGCATGTTTCAATAGAGCTACGTACAGTTGCATTAGAGTCACGTTTCTATTTACTTATTGAACCGTTTAGCAACATGAGGGATTTTTAGTTAGTTTAAAAATTTATGCTGCATTTTTTCAGCTTGAATGTATTTTCTTCGCTGTTCGTATGCCAATTTCATTATTGTTTCCTCTCAATTTAGCATTAATTTAGATAATGCGATGTTTGTTTTGTATTAAAGTATATTGCTCTCCTTCATTGTAATCAATTGCAATAACGCAATTTCTTATCCTTTTTCTGTTCCAGTGGAGGGGGTAGTTTTTGCTCGATGATATTCATTTAATTCCACATGTTCCTTACGATGGTTGATTTTGTTCCTCCTCCGAATCTCCGATATTCGGTTCATTCCAAAATATTTTATGAATCAGGAAAATTGAGAAAGCGATTGGGCGGCGACTGCTCCTTTCCTTTTTTCTCCGTATAGCTGGTATATTATATTTCTTTTCAAAGTTTTCTCCGGTCCTCAGCTCGGCCTTTTAAGCAACTTTTTAACTGAATAAAAACTGTGACACTGAAATTAAGAGCGATGAAAACTGGCTTGAAATTTATCAGGGTAAGAAGGTTGTTAAACATGCGGTTTGTTATTTAAGTTGGTCGCTTTGGTTATACCTGCAGATAAGTTACAAGGGTAGTCTCAAAGTACCCGACCTGATGTATAGATCGCGGTTGTTGTTTGAAGAAAAAATGACTATGGTGGAAAGTACCAACCTTATTAGCTGAAGTTTGAAGTTGGCGACGCTACGTTGTTTAGTATTTGTTTAACAGCCATCAAAAGTGAACGCTCTCAATGAATTTGTAACATGGAAAAAATTGGTCATCGCATATGGTACAATACTTTCATTTGAAAGGTCTCAGTTCAACCGATATCAAAGTGGAGCTGGGGGGGAGTCTGCTTCTTGGCCATACGAGCTGCTAAGATGAACATCGCAGAAATGCTGAAGAAAATCCACAAAATGGCATCCGTCGACTGAAAGTGTGTGAGCTAGCAGCATTTCAAAAAGTACTGTACATCGCATGTTGACTGAAAGTTTGGACATGAGAAAACTGTGCGCACGATGGGTGGTGCCTCGTTTGCTCACAATGGAACAAAAACAGCGTCGTGAGGATGTTTCATTCGAGTGTTTGGCGATGTTTCACAGCAATAAAGCTGAGTTTTTAACCATGGATGAAACATGGGTCCATCACTTCACACCTGAGATGAAGAAGTGGTCAAAACAATGGACTGAAAGGGGAGAACTGCTCCAAAGAAGGCGAAGACAGTTCCATCTACAGGCAAGGTCATGACGTTAGTTTTTTGAGATGCGCATTTTCATTGATTATCTTCATAAAGGAAAAACAGTTCACGGCGAGTATTATGTGAACTTACTGCAACGTTTGAGCGATGGAATCAAGAAAAAACGGCCGCATCTGGCGAAAAAGAAAGTTTTGTTTCATCAAGACAATGCAGCAGTCCACACATCCGTTATCGCGACGGCCATAATCAATTAGTTAAAGTTCTAATTGCTCCCTCACGCACCCTATTCGCCAGATTTAGGCCCCTTGGATTGTTTTCTGTTTCCAAACTTAAAAAATGCCTCGGTAGTAAAAGATTCGGCAACAATGAAGAGGTGGAGTCTGCGGTTTATGACTAATTTCAGGAGCTCGACGATATCGAAGCTATTGAGCATCACAAGAAAAAGTGTATTGAGCTAAAGGGAGACAGTGTACAGAAATAAAGATATTTTTTCCCAAAATTTTGTGTTTTCTTTATTAGGTCGGGTACTTGTGGGACTACCGTCATTGAAGCTGTTCACCATTAACGACAGTAGTGTGTGACAAATACAAACATTATACAGACAGACATAGAGGGCTCTAAAACAGGTGCTTCTGTGTTTGCCCCTTTGCAGAAAGATGAAGCCAATTAAGAGCTGGAAAAACAAAACGGTGTTAGGGTTTCGAAAGTACATTAACCTTATTTAAATGTTTGATGAGGGGGGATAAAGGGGAAAAACCTTTCAAGTTATTCGTATTTATTAACAAAATTTATTCAAAAAATAGCAATAAATTGCATTTATGTGCATCTCTGGACTTCATTATCATCCTTTTCCCGTAATTATATTATAATAACTAGTGAAATACAGAAATATAAAGTACATCTGTTGTAACAGCAGTAAAACAGGTTCAAGAACTTAGCGTGCATATAATTAGGTACAAAAATTATTTTATGACATGCAGAAACAATGGAGTAGTTAAAAAGGTATGTACATAATAGGTAAAATGAATATATGCTTACATAAACACATTCTCGTGCATTTCTGCTGCTGAGAAATGTTTATTTTCACATACGCATGTGGTCTATTCCTGACCACTGTCGCTCACAATTTGAACTTCACTGCTCACTTGCACATACACCATACGGTGGCTTCATTCGAAAGTACATCCATACACTTTCAATCGTATATCTTAGATTTTTCGTGTTGTCTTTTGTTCGCGAGAAAAAGAAACAATTGCCGTGATTTATGACATCCCTCTCGCGCACGCGAACGTGTATATGTTTGTGTTCATTTCATAGTCTTCACTACTTATTGATCAAGTCTTACCATGACAGTAAAAAACGCGTAAAAACTACTCTAAAGCAACTTTATATCATGATGCTGTATTTTTATAATTAAGTTTCTTTATTATTGCTTGTTTTTATTTCATCTGTATTGTATGAGGAAAAAAGAAAGATAATTGCTTTGTAAATTTTACACAATTGACAGTTATGTAATATTGTAATATTTTTATAACTTTTCTCAACAGAAAAAAAGGGGAGGGGGATAATATGAGTAGCCTAATGGTGGAAAATGTTAATATAGCGAGTCCTATGTGTGTTAAGCAACACTTTACATGTTCTGTAACATGTGAATTCGTTTAAAGCATCCCATAAATGAAAATTTAAAGGAAAATAAGACAAATGCATATAGCAGAATCATAAAACTAAGTAAAAAAATGTTTAGCTGTGTTAAATCCTGCAATGAACGAAATCCTTAATTACATTTGGAGAGTAGATAAAATAAACAATAAAATTATTTAATTGCCACGCCTTTTTTCGTAGTATTTTTAACGTCCTTTTTAAAAAGACACCTTTCACATATAAATATTTCCAAAGCGCAAGTCACTGTCACACCGAACCATTCCACCTCGCCCTGGCACTTTTGATTATTACAAATGCAACTCATCAAACTGTTGAGCATTTAAAATATCTGACATAATAATGTAATAATAAGGATTGCTGTGGAGTGCTAAAAGTCCACGTGAAATGATATCTTCTGCTTTCAGGTTTTACATGAATGTTTGGTTTGTTACAGGATATGTTGGACGTATGCGTCGGCACAAGTGTGGGTACCATTACGGAGCCTGACTGTCTGGGGCCTTGCGAGCCAGGCACCAGCGTTACTCTTGAGGGCATCGTCTGGCACGAAACTGAGGGCGGTCAGTGCATTCCAACTAATTACTCTTAACATTTTTATTTTTATATATAAATTAAAATGCTTTATTCAAGGACTTGGGGAAAAACGTGAAGAAAGAGGTGCCCCCCCCATAACTTTGAATATTTACATTTCAGATCTGATTAGTAAACAGTTTTTCCATAGGAATCAATATCAATACAAGCCCCAAATCTCAAGGCAGAATTACAACTCATAAACTTTTTTTATTTAAGTCCAAACCAGTTCATTGTCTCACAAACTTTTGATGTGACACTATTGTAGTTGACCTCTGAGGTCGGGAGGCCCATAGGGCGCGGCTACGTTGTCCTAGTGGAAATTAATGAAATGAATAAATGAACTCGTAATCCTTTGTTGCCTTAAAGTGAGGTCAGAGGCCCTATATTATTAATTCATTTTTATATACGTTTTTCTCAGAAAGTATTATAGAGACTTTTAGTGAAGTGTTTGCTGCTTATTTATAAGTTCTAGCTGTAGTTTAGAGAATGTACTTTATAAAAATAATAAGTTACTTGTTTTGTTACAAACTTCTATTTTATAAAAATGAAATTATATTAAATATTCATGTATAAAAAGTTGTTATGCAAATAAACTGAAACTAGAGCTCAGCAATGAGTGTAATAATGTAGATTAGCTGTAAAAATTTCATGGTTCTGTCTTCATTGGTTTACGAGAAAACGGTACATGTGTTGTGAATGTTTCACTTAGGACTAAAATAGCACTAAAGTTAATATAACTACTTGTTAATCCATTTTTTGCACCTGCATCTTCTCACAAAGTAATATTACCAGCACAGGAGACAGTTTCACTTAACACCGTAATTAAAATATTCAAGTCAATCACCATATTAATATTTCCTATCTTCTATATGATTTCCATACATCTTTTTCTTGGAAGCACTAGGGGAAGTGAAAGTAATTGGTTAATCATTCGATGAAATATTCTCTTCAAGAAGAGGCCTATTATTTTCATTATTGCTACTATTAACAATGTAACTAAATTAACAGTAACTAGAAAAGCAGAAAAGGATAAAGCACTAAGAAAGGGTCACTCATTTGCAATCGAACTATATTTTCGAACTGCTAGAGTTCCTCTATGGCACGAAGACAAGACAAGAATAATAATTGTCTTCTTGCCGTAGAAGAACTCTAGTATTTCGAAATATAGCGATTGGAAATCTGTGACTTTTTCTTAGTGTTTTATCCTTTTCTGTATTTCTAATTATGTATATAACCTGATGGACCTAGGCATGATATTAGATGTATTTTGGGGGAAAAAAACTTGGAATGTATAGTTTGTAAAACTCAAAATAAACTTGAAACAGTAATTTTCCTGCAAAACAAATGAAATCATGGCCTTTTATATAGTTTTAGAGAACACATTACTTAATTAAAAGCATTTACAGTTGGATTTTTTCAACAAATGATACATCAAATTAAGCAGAAAAATCCTAATAATTATTTGGAACAATAAACTAACATATGAATTTTTTTTCAAAAGTTGACCTCTGATCTTAGCTTAAAGCTATCTGCCATTCATTTCCCCAGAGTAAGAAAAATCTCGGAAAACTTTTAGACAACTTGACCTGATCGACAGTCTTAAACGCTACTACTAGACCATGAAGGCGATCACGGCGTATAAAACATAGCTGTCCTTAAATGGCAGGAACAACTGGCCACTGTTTCAAACCTTCCTGATTCTATAGCCTCATTCATACATAAAGCAAATAAATTTAATGTATATGAATAAAATGTTGTACATATAGACATAACTGAGATACCACGCGTTCATTGGAATTATTTGTTTAAACTGAAACAGTATAAAGTATGGGCAAACATTCGTAAAGGTACCAGCAAGTTGAACGCTTGATACTGAAGCAACTTAATCCCCTTCTTTGCTTGAGTGAAAAATATTTAAACGTCAGAAATTCTCGATAACCAAGTCAAAGGCTGAACAATAACTCTGACAAACGCTACCGCAGCTGCAGGAAAACTGCCGTTCGACACTATTGCACGTGGAGATTGTCTGCTGTTAAATCTATTGATTGAAGCTAAAATGTTATTGGTACCGTCAGATAGAGCGTCTATCGCTAGCCAAATGAGTATGGTAACAAAACGTATGTGCATTTAATTTGTGAATAATTTCTTGATCTCTTATCAGTAAGTGTGTGTTCCAGGAATTGCTATATTTTTATATCGACCTTGACCTTTTACTCTGTTTGAATGAAAGACTGAAATATTGCCATAGCCGCGTATTGCGAGAAACCAACCAAGACCTTATAATGCACATGGAGTTAGAAGCTTGTAGTAAGTTTAATGGAGTGTTTATCAGGAAGTGACTGTGCTTTCATTGTATGTAAATTGTGTGCTAATCGTTCTTCTTTAATTACGCCACTGTGTTGAATAAGTATTTATGACGATACCTATGTGAAAATTAATTAACGCGATTCGAAAGAAAATACCCTGGCAATAGTGTTCCAGGTAGAGAAACTGTATGATTATGTTTCAAAAGTTACGAGAGATAGAATTTTTCAATGGCAAGAAACCTGTTCCGAACTGGTCCGTGTTTATTATCACCACCTTCGCTAAATAAAAAATACTGACTTTACGCGCAGCGATTCTAGTTTCCTTTTCCTTGCTGCGCGGTTTCACTTCCGCAATAAGCAATAGGGTTCAGGCGGCCCTTAACTCAAATAATTTCACTGTAAATCTCATGAAACATTTAACTTTACCGAATGTAAAGTACTCTAGATGGATGAAGTCCTACATATGCGCTGTTAACGTAGGAATTGGAACATCTGATCCATATTATAAACCATTTGAATAAAAATATTTTCACTACTGTCTTCTGTACATTGTCTAAGTAGGACTAACCTTCTGTACTAAGCATTTGGTTTGAAGGTAATACGCTTTTATTAAATGTTGACAAAACAAATGTTCTTCAATTTAGAACTTAAACTAGCAGAAAATAATATTCACCTTTTGCGGGATAAAAATCATTCAAGCGTGCGTGAATGTATGAAAGTTCTTATTTAGTTGCTTTGTCAAAATATATGTAAATGTCATGAAACTAATCGAAATCTACATATATCTCGGTTTAAGGACGGCATATCTGTATTGAATATCAAATGAAAAGGTGAAAGCGCTATACACCTGTAGTTCCCATGCATTGAATATGTATCTTAACTTGTTGACCAAGCGAACAATTGCACTGCCACAGGACATTGGCTTTGTCAAATCTGGAGTTGGCATCCTCCAGGTGTCACTTTATATATATATATATATATATATATATATATATATATATATGTTATACAGGGTGATTTATATTTCTTTGTTTATTCTGCTGGAAATTCTCCCAATGTCCAGAATTTAACGTCAAATGGGAGTTTGGAATCCCTGTCACGAGATGTGCAGATGTTTATTCTTCATGGTTTTCTTTTATTTTTGGCAACTGTTTTCTATATTTGTTCTAGTCGCTGTGAAAATGCAATACACATTTCTTCCTTGTGAAGGAATATCGGATTACGAATTCAATTACAGCTACTCGAAGGGCATACCAGAGAGAATTTGGTGTTTGCATTCTCCCCGAAAGAAATACAACACTGGCACTGTAAACAAATGGGAGATTATAGTGCGCATTATCTGCACAGAAATATTGGGACCAATTTTTTTTGACCACACTGTGGTGCACACTGCAGAGTACCGCCGGATTTTGTAGGTGTTTGTTGAGCAACTGGACGATGTAGAGCTGGGTCATGGATATTTTCATCGAGAAAGTATCACACCAATCCATGGCACTAATTGAAAGTTTCTTTGACAATGGATATCTCCAAGAACCTGTGGACCCCGAAATCTCCTGATTTGAAACACCAGACTTCTTCCTATTGGGTTACCTAAAAGACAAGAGTGTACACACTCACCACAGACATTGGACGATGTGAAGCACAGCGAGATTAATGGTATTGACAACTGACCTCCAACGAGCGGCCAGTAACACGGAATGACAAATTGAGTTATGCCTTACGCAAGAGGAACAAAGTTTTCAACATTTCTTCAGAAGTAAATAATCTCTACATTTGAGATATAATAAGTTGTGACTAGCATCATTCGTTTTGAAATAAGTAAAGAAAGAAACGTGTTAGCTCTCATTCTGTATTGGCTTTTGCTTATGAATGAATGCGCAAATTTATACCCGCTATTTGCGGGCTGTCTCTCATAACGTTCATTTTAAGAAGACCATCACATGCAAGCATCATGCTTGTTGTTAGTCTCTGTGGATTAGTATGCTTTTATTTAAGAGTTTTGTTAATATGCCATATAAAACTGTAAATGGATTAAAATACATTTGTTGAAACATCTATAAAACAAATATTACACAAAAGTGAAACTGACTGTTACAAATTAATTACTGATATAATATCAGCATTCAGCTACCTCTGGCACGATAGCTAAGAGGAATAACAAGCTAGTTGAGCAGTAATCAATATGTGAATCCCATCAATTGATCTTTTATTCTCCATTTTGAGTACTAAATCAGCGCTCTTATAATTTTTTACAAACTAAAATATTTAATTATTCTAATTATTTATGCTTTGTGAGAAAATAGCCAAATACTATATGAAAGAACACAGGAACAAATTCTCCCAAGCGCCAAACGGCAATCACAGAGCGATGAGATTTAATGCCAGCTTTAATCTTTGCCATGCAGTTTCATATGAGAACCATACTCCATTGCTTTGTCTTGAAAGACAGATCGGTATCTTACAGGGCGTTCCTTAAATCTCCCACTAAAGCTTCGTCTTGTGCAGCTTCTGCATTTGTGGTTTGGCCCATTCAACTCCCCCTCTGTCGTTCTAAAATTTATTTAACTTTTCTCGACAAGCACGCCCTACAATTTCCTCTCGCTGATGTCAGTTATTCACAACTGCGAGGGCGTGTAATCGACTGCGATGGAGTTTTACAAAGAATATTTACAATGGCGCTCTATAAATAATAGAAATAATTATATTTTTCGCATAAAATGCAGGAAAGTTAGCTGAAATAAAAAAAAAAATGTATTGAAGAGCTGGAATCGAACACAGAATTTCTAGATATTATAACCATTCCTTATACTAATGCTTTTAACCAGGTAAGTGATGAGTGGCCTCTTAAAAAGTAACAAGTTCTTTCCATTCAATTCAAAACGGCATGCGATCTGTGTTTCATTCAATATTTACAAAAAGTATATCTTCATTAATTCAGCTACCGGTGGATTTAAATTTTTTATGCTATATAGAACATATTTTGGCATAAAAAGGGAAGTAAACCTTTTACTGGGCAGTATTGTTCTTTTGTTGTTTTAATGGTTGGTGTTGAACAATAAAAGCAAACATATATATTTTTAATAGCATTTGGTTATTTTTCAATAAAGCAGAAATAATTCGGAATAATTCAATGCTTTAATTCGTAATATTTTATACACAAGAGCGCTAATAAAGTTGGCATCCAAAAAAGAAGAATAAAATATCCATTGATGGGGCGCGAACCAAAACCTTTCACATATTGAATGAAGCTCAGGTAGCTGGTAATACCTTTTAGCTATTGTTTAGTTGATATTATTTCAGTAATTAATCTGCAATGACCACTTTCACTTTCGTGTATTAATGCCTGTTTTATAGTTGTTTCAACAAGTATAATTAACCCATTTACAGTTTTTATATAGCACATTAACAAAACTCTGAAATAAAAGCATACAAATCCACAGGGACCAACAACGATATTAATGTTGTAATATGAGAGATAGCCGGAACATAGCGGAAATGGTATAATGTTGCGTATTCAAGAAAGAAAGAGCTGATATATTTGAATATAAAAACACAGTGAATCCTGGAGGATGCCCACTGCAGATTTATGACAAAGTCGAAGTCCTGTGGCATTACGCTTGTCCTCTCGTCGTTGACGCTAAATTATAACTTAGATTTACATTCACTGTTAAAAAGTACAGGTGTTAGGTATTTAGTGTTTTCCCCGTTTCATTCGATGCAGATGTACCGCCATTAATTGAGCTATACGAGGTCTGTTCAAAAAGTATCGGGAATGTTGTGTTTTTTCAAAAAGTATTTATTTATTCATGAATATCTATTTTGTCCCCTTCAAAGTAATCCCCACCAGATATTATACACTTGTGCCAACGTTTTTTCCAATCCTCGAAGCACTTTAAAAAATCGTTTTTTGTGATCTTGTTCGATGCCGTCTTTATCTCCTCAATCGTGTGTAGTTTCGTCCTTTCATGGGCCTCTTCAGTTTTTTTTTGGGGGGGGGAGGTCACAGGGGGCCAGGTCTGGGGAGTACGGTGGCTGCGGCATCATAAGTGTGTTGTTTTTGCCCAAAAATTCGCGCACAAGCAACGATGTGTGAGCAGGGGCGTTATCATGGTGCAAAAGCCAATTTTTGTTCTTCCACAAATCCGGGCGTTTCTGGCGGATTGCTTCGCGCAAATTGCGCATAACTTGCAGCAATATTCCTTATTGACCGTTCTACCCTGTGGCAAGAACTCATGATGCACCACGCCCGTGCAATCGAAGAAAACTGTAAGCAAAACCATCACATTCGACCGAACTTGGCGGGCTTTTTTCGGTCCTGGCTCGTGTGGCAGCATCAGTTGGGATGATTGAGCTTTAGTTTCCACGTCATAACCATAAACCCATGATTAGTCACCTGTTATGACCCTCTGGAGCAAAATTGGGTCGTCGCGGACAGAGTTCAACAGCACCTTAGCAACGTTAATGCGATGGTGTTTTTGGTCGAAATTGAGAACTTTGGTATGAATTTTGCAGTGACCCGTCTCATGCCCAAATCATTAGTAAAAATCGAATGGGACGAGCTAATCGATATGTTTAGGTCCTCAGCAACTTCTCTAACTTCTCTAATTCGACGATTGGCCAATACTATTTTCTTCACTTCTTCAATGTTTTCGTCTGTTGTTGACGAGCTCGGGCTTCCGGGACGCTCTTCGTCGTTCACATCTTCTCGACCCTCTGAGAACATTTTTTACCACCGATAAACGTTGCTTTGGTCCAAGGTAGCTTCACATATACCACACTAAACATTCGGAATGCATTCGCGCACTTAATTTTGTTTTTCACACAAAATTTGAAACAGATTCTTTGTTCCATTTTTTGGAATAGGCAAAAATCGAAGACGAGCCAAAACTCGTCCAAGCAAAATAGCTGTCAACAATTAACTGAACATTCAAAATGGCCAAGCTTGTCAACATAAGTGAGGGATATGAGTACCAACATAACGCCACAAAACAATCGAAAATCGAATATATGTAGCCCGCAGAAATTCAAAATTCGCGATACTTTTTGAATATATCTGGGGGGGGGGGGTATATTCTGTGCGGATGAATGACGTGGATTTTGGACGGCCCAATAGCGTGAGTTCTGTTAGTTCGCATAGTCGCGTAAATGGAACCATGAACCATGTGCTGTATGAAAATTTTGCACAATGAACACCATGTTGTGTTATGCCTTATGCAGGAGGGAGGACATTTCCAACATTTTATACAGAGGTTAATAATTTCCCAAAGGTATAATAAGTTGCGGCTAGCTCATTCGTTTTGAAATAAAGAAAGAAATGCGTTAGTTCTGTATAAATCACTCTATAGAATAGAGAAATACGTTAGCAGCAACATTCAAATATAAAATGAAATGAATAGACTATGGTAAACGCGGTTTGAGGCGTTTATACATTTGAAATACACTGCAAGGAGCATGTTTAATATTAAAATTGGAATGCAAAATCTGTACGTATTAGGCAAACTCTATTTTTTTATTTTATATTAAGCCTTTTGGTTATATTAATGTGTACAAAATTATTCTAGTAAAAGGTAGTAGCAAATAATAAGAAAAGGATGTGTTATTAGTATGTGTTAATTTTATTTATAAGTATCCAGAACCTAACTAATGCGTTTGCTAAGGTTTTAAGACAGTAGGAAGGTAAAGACAAAAGCGAATTTAGGCTAAATTGCTGTTAACCTTAAACTGGAACTTTAAATCAAACACTTTTCTGTTAAATGTTACAGTTCAGATGTAAAATATGAGGATATAGTGCAGAAGTTTTTAAATATTTCGGTACTTTTTTAAAAGTATATGAATTTCTGAAACTAGAGACGATGCTTTTCAGTTGCTTAAATCCTTTCTTTTGGAATTCCTGTTCGAATGTCCAATTAATGACAGAGCCCAGTATATATGATAATTAAACTGAGCAGAACAAAGGACTACTTTGTCGCAGCAAGCATTTGCCACTATAATAACCCCATCGTAACTTGATAGTAAAATATTACTCCGCGTCTCCCGCTTTGCTTCTCCCTTTGTTGCTATTGACTCTCGAATTTACCGCCTGACAGAATGGTCTGTAAACTGGGTCGTTATTTTCAAGATGTCATCGTCTGTTGTGCACCTATGTTACGTCTCTTTCATAAAAGCATTTTCGTTCTTGGCAGCCCGTAAATCAAAATATTTTATATGTAATAAAATTCATTCTTCACGCTATAAATATTAAAAAGAAAAAGACAAGCCGATAAATATGAGTATATTCATTTGATAGGCATACTTACTTCGCGAGCTCATTTGGGAGTAAAGAGGTTGGTCAGCCAATCAAGTTTATTTCAGTCACATGCTTTTGTTGACTTCCACAATAAACTTACGATAAACGGACTATATTGAAAATCACAGTCATGCATTACGTGTAATCTCAAATCCAAGCTCTCTTAAGCAAAGGACGACGGTTAATTCTTTTAAGACAAAGTTTGCAGCTCTCCACCGCACGAGAAAAATGCAGTTACTGCATATTTAAAACAACATAGCGAATATATCGGGTGATTGCTAGGAAATTATATGGATTCCCGGCTGTTTTATTGTCTTGTGCCAATAAATGTAAATACTTGTGGGATTTAACGACATTCCGATTTCACCAGCGTGATAGTACAGTGATCAAATTGATGATTGATTTATTAGGAGCAAATGTTGAGAATGTTGATCGTTTGCGAAAGAAAGTCAATATTGTAACAAATGTCTATGGACAAAAGAATCGAAGAAAAGGAGCAAATGTTAGTAATATGCTATAGCCCTTTTGGAAGTAGTTTAAAAAGATTGCCGACTTCCTAAGAAATGTCGCTTTATTTAGATTTAGACCAAGTACAAAAAATATGCCAAGTGTGTATATATGGGCCGTTCCATATGAACTCAGCCACAAAGGAACTTTTTTTAATGTTGTTTAACGCCCGTTTTTACTACTGAGGCACCACAGGCGGTGGACACTTATAAAACATGAAATGAAATGATAAATTGGGAAAGGATATTTTTTTAAAGAAGGATGCATTCCAGACCTAAGTTTAGGTACCTCCCCGGCATTTGCTATTTGTGAGGACTGAGGGAAACCTGGTAAAAACCTCAGTCAGGGAGGATGTCCTGGTGGGAATCGAATCCTAGACCTAGGCTTACCAGTCCGTGCCTTAACAACTTTGGCCACCCGTGGCGGTCCCAAGGAACCTTACATGTCAGTATTGCTTTACTGGATAATCAATGGAGGCTGGGAGTGCGTCTCGGAGAAGGAGAGGCTGTTACCACGTCGTAGTTCTAAGTCAGTTTGATATTAAATACGGTCGTGTTATTTCTTTAATCGCTATATTGCAGAGTATCATACTCTCGAAGCCGATACCCCTCAAGCAAGGTGCTCTTACTAGCAATTTCAAACTGACTTGCGGTAAAGTAGGAATAAATTTTATCACTCGGTCGGTGTATACAGAGCGTTAAATCTGTCGTATATTTGTGAAAATTAACCCGAAAAGAGTACATTTAAATGTTTTATATAAGTATGTGCGTGTGTGGTATTTGATATAAAATTTCAGCAGGAACTTGTATTAGTTAATTTGTATTTGACTGACTTCCCCATAGAAAACAGTAAAAGCAAAAATATCACTCACTGCTCTCGCTCTCTCTCTCGCTCTCTCTCTCTCTCTCTCTCTGTGATAAAAATGTGTTAAACTTCTTTTTATTGTTTAAATAGGAACTCCCATAAAAAGTAATTTCGCTAAATTATATTTGAAATACGAGAAATTTTTCTAGTTGTGTCCACATATGGTTGGTTATGGTGGGACCGAGCCAAATGTCATTATGATTGTAATTGAGAGCACTTACTGACTGTGTGATACTATTCGATTTCACATGAAATCTCCCTACTTTACTATAAATTAAATTTTGTTAGTTGGCCCCAAAGACTGCTAAAATTATCATAGAACTATTTCTGCTTTGGAGCAGTAGATCCCATCTTTTTCATTTCTTCTTTCTGCAGCGTCTTTACTGCCAACTTTCTAACAGGAACTAGGCTTAAAGTACCGCAAGGCATATTTAAACCTTTCATTCTCAAGTCGTCCGCTTACAGGCTCGACCTCCTTCAAACGCCAGCTCTGGCGCCGCGAACTTGCTGCACGACAACACTTTCCTGCTAGTACTAGGAACAAATAAGTGAATTCTGTACTGTTTTGTTTCTTTTTGAACATTTTCCTTTAAAGCCATCATATACACTCATAAATTTCAGTTCCCCAGCAATAAAAGCCAGATCTGGATAACGAGGAGACCATAAGCGACTGCTAATAAATTTGTGGCCAAATATAACACTCAATCCGATATAGATGATTTAGCAGTATGAGCTTTGGTATTATCCTGCTGGAAATACGCCGTTAAACTTTCTTCATAACGTTAATGCATTATACAACGGCTCTAAAGCTGCTTATACCTTTCATTGTATTTTCAAAGAAAAATTATGCATTTCACTTTAATGGCAAACTATACCTCTATATTTTCGTAATGTAGTAGAAGTTCGTCCACGATTTGTATTTTCTCTGATGCCCAGCATGTTATTTCATGAAGGTATGTACCGCCACGGGTGGCCGAGGTCGTTAAGTCTCGGACTCGTGAGCGGGAGGTCTGGGTTCGAATACCGCCATGACCGTCCTTCCTGGCTGAGGTTTTTTCCAGGTTTTCCTCAGTCCTCATAAATGGCAAATGCCGGGGAGGTACCCTAAACTTAGGCCTAGAACGATTCCTTCCATAAAATCCTTTCCCAATATATAATTTCATCTCATGTATCATCAGTGTCCATCGCCTGTGGTGCCTCTGTAGCAAAAACGGGCGTTAAACACTATTCAGATGAAGGTATATAACTGTTTAGATGAAACCAAACGTGATCGTGAAAGAAAATTGATGTGAGATCAAGTTGCCCGTTATTAACTTTTTTTTAGCAAGCGCTTAACAAAAATAAAGTCTTCTGTTATCGAGTAGCTGAAATGTAATGATATACAGCTTACTTTAGCAATTTTTTTTTGCATGTCTTGCAAATTGTTTTACAACTACTGTGTGCTGTGCTAAATGTCTCTGAAATGTTTGAGGACTGCGTTTCAAAATCAAGTGTTCATTCTGTGAGTTTTCTTTTAAAGACACGTCACAGAACCTGTTTAGTTGAACTTACTTACTAAACCTTTTATTTTTGTTTTTGAAGGATAGAACCCGGATTTTTAGGTTTTTATAAATCCTGAATTAGCATTTTCTAAGTTGTTTTTTTTTTTTTAACACGTTTAGGATAAAGTTTCGCTTAGCTAAAGTAGAATGAACACTTTGAAACAAATATATGATAATATAAATTTATTTTAATTTCATTTTACTTGTATTTTCCACTGTTCTGAAACGGGGAAAAAATATTATCTGTATGGGCACTTCAAATTTCCAAGTTTTTATAATGTCGGGGAAGTTTTTTTTTAATATAAGTTGTAAAACACTAAACTTGCTTAACATTTCCAAGTCTTTATAGTACAAGTGTGTGTCTGAGGTAAAATTGCGATTGTTGCCGATCCACTGTCTAATCAACCAACTCTTAGAAACGTTTTCTTTTGGCATCTTGCTGTAGCTGTTAATATACTGGAAGTGTAACCTTCTTAATAACGCCTTCATTTACTTCTAAATCTGACAATTTTCTTTAACTGAACGTGAGTGACAATCAAGAAACAAAAAGACGTCTGTTCGGTAGTCATTTGAGAAAATTAGCATTGAACGTGTCTGACAACAATGGTATTACTAAATTAAATCCAGTTTGCTTCTAAAAATAAGGTAATTTCGACAATGCTTTTAACACAACATGGCAATAATGGTATTACAAAATGAAATGCAGTGATTTGTCTTTGAAGTTCATCGAGATGAACATTGTTGGCTAATGATTTAAAAGCAATTTTATCGTAAACATTAATCAATTTAATTTTAATATTTTAAAATAATTACATTTAAAATTAATTTAATTTTTTAAACTATACTTTTAACCATTTTTAGGTTTCATAAGAATTATGTGACTCCCGTGATAAAGAAACGGATAATTATGTTAAAATATTAGTTATCCAGCACGGAACAAAATAGTTTAAAACTGAACAATACGGGCTCTATTGATGGAATTGGCAGGGAAATTTACGTCTCAATTTTTTGCCTTGTTTTACAATTTCTTAACTTTATGTGCATCTTCAAAATGTATACACCCTTACGCAGTAAATACTTCACCATTGCACTAATCCGAAGGACCCGTGACTTGCTTACTTTTGAAGACAGATCTCAACTATGCCGGCGGGGGAGAGTCGTGCCGGTAAGCGAATGGAAGGTTTTAAATGTGCCCCATCACTTTATAATTTGTTATGCATACCCATTAATCGTGCATATCGCACGTGCTGTTTCATTGGCTCCAATCCTGCTTGGAGAGGCTAGTCATGAACCTGTGTGACGAGGTGTGCGTGCTTCTGGCCAGATCGTCGATCCCGCTGGCTCTATCAAATATTCATGTGATGCAGAGGCGTTGCTGAGTTGTCACCTAGGTGTTGTTACAAATTATGCATTGTTCCCAGCTTTTTTTTCTTTGCGGGTGTGTAAACCTTGTTAGCGGACAGTGCACTAGTATAGGTCACTCGCACTGCCCACCAGAGATGCCTACTTAATACCTACCTATTCGTTTTTCTCTTCCATTCTCCAGTACTACTTTTTGGGCGTTGCTTACGACATAACGAATTCTGATGAGAGAATACAAGGCACATGTGTCACTTCATTGGTAATAAAGCTTTCCTTTCGCAAGTCAGTGGAATTAACGAATTCTTCTCGCAGACTTTAAACGTTGGTCAACACTGAAGGAACAGGTACCCCATGTGCACCAAACAGCTGTCCCAATTAAGGATATGTAACGTTAAACAACAAAGAAACGCAAAGAATACAAAAAATATCGTTTATTCATTATTTATAATCCCATCCATGACGTGACAGGCTTGTGGTAACAATCACACCAGGCTTAGGCGCACACGAATCTGTTCAGGTCAATAATTACGCTTCGTACAGGTTAGAGCACTTGAACATCTATCAGAGAATGGTTCATTCTGTTGATTAGATTGCTTTTGACTGTATAGAACAAAACGGACGCGTCCCTTTTGCTATGAAAATGAAACCAAGGAACTTTTTTATATAATTATGTGGAGTAATCTGGGTACATTAATATGAGGATAGCATAAACAGACTTGATATGACATCACTGCTATTCCTGGAGCAACTTAATGCCAGCTTATAAGAACCTTGAACTATGTTACAGAAGCTTGGAGATCGTGCAATTCATGTTGTTCTGAAAAAGGGTTCATTTATACAGAATATTAATGATAAGCCATCTTATAATTTTGTAGCAGACATTATTATTATTATTATTATTATTATTATTATAATTAAACAGTATCTGAAGAAATGTATTTGTAACAACTCGTGAATACATATACCTATAATTTCAAGTGGCAGCTGTAAAATGGTGGACCAGGGGCATATCTACATGATAACCAAAGGGAGTGGGGTAAGGTTTCGTTTATCAAAACTTCTACCCCTCCATTGCCTTCCGCAATCAATTCAGAAACAGCGATGAATTTTATGAATTTTTCAATCGTTAACCCCAACTAATGTATCGTAATATCACAACAAATTGCGACATGCATGTAATAACTGTCTTTTCGTCGGCCTATATATAAACGAAATTTACCCTTTCTATTTCTTTTCTTATCTCATGCCTATGCACAAGATGTGTTCCTACGCTATCAGCCAAGATGTTTTTTTTTTCAAACCATTTAAAACAAAATTAATATTGTGACATCTTTCTGAATAAGCTCTTATAGCTTTCGGTTGATGAAGTTCAAATGGTTTCACTTCCAACTTAACAGTTAAACTTAGACATTAAAATGGAATCTTCAATAAAACGCCATAAAGCAGATACTTTTTTTTTTGTAACTTAACACTGTCAAGGTTAACTTTTCACTGACAAACAGTGAGGAAGCCACCCAATTTCAAACAGAGTACGAAAACAACCTCTAATAGTTAAGCGTGGTGTCAGTAACCTCTCAACATCTGGTAAATAAGAAAAGAGAGAATACCGAGCGCTAGCCATGGGCTGTTTTCCTGCTGGCCCAAGAGACGCACAAATAAGCGGGAGAAAGGTTAATCCATCTTGCAAGAAAACAAATATAAATCCTTGTAAATCTTTGTTGGCCCAAGAAGGTATAAGTTTAAAGCGTAAAATGTTCCGGGTTGGCCCATAAGCCTCCCTCGCTAACGAAGGACACACATGCTACCGCTATTACAGTAGGGAGGAAATGCACTTATTGAGTAAGATACAATTGTTATTTTAAAACTTGACCAGGAGAAGAGAAAATCGTAAATAATTATGGCATTTTCTTTGAAGGGGGGGGGGCGAGCAGTCTAGCCCTTATTGACGGGTTGCCCCTGAATTTGATGTACTTAGTTAAAGTATATTTGATTTTAGTTTTTCTATTTACATGACGAGTTTCGTCAATTGGTCTTACCATTTTAAGCTATTTATAATAAAATATGTAAATTATCAGTCTATTATTTTGTATAGCGTATTTCTAAAATTAGGCAATGAAAATAAATTTAACTTAAATATGTTAGTGTTGGTAAGATACACATAAGTAATACAGTTTTATTCATAGGCGTTTTGTTTTTTCGTGTTATATTAATAACATTTTGTTGGACATAACAGGTGTTTTATTATTTTGATTTTATGTGGTATAGCTACGAATTTTTTTCGTATATAATATTTGTTTTCAGTTTTTTAAAAACAATACATAATGATTTTCATAAGGCTCTCCCCAACTTTAACTAAATGCATGTGTGTTTTAGCTAACATATCCTACTTAAAAATCCTGGAATCATAAACTGCTTGTTATAGTGATTTCGGGGCCTCTGTCATTATATTCTAGTTTCTTGGTTCTAGTTTATCTGGTCAATTGCTTAGCTAACTTTTGTGCTTCAGCAAGTCGCCTATATCAATACTTAATAAGTATTGCATCCCACATCAATCCCTAGTTTTCAATATTTTGATAATCCCTACATATCCATCATCAAACACACAACTGCATCTGTTACATCTACATTTAGGGTCTTTCATTCCGTAAAAAACAGTCTTAGGAATCGTTTAAACTTTTGTTTGGCTTTTGTTATGCTCCACGAAAGCATTTTCTGACTGCAGATGTCTCTGTTTTTAATGGTAGGGAATGTATTTTCCACCAGTTATCAAATTTAGTTTTGACTGTGTCATAGGCATAATATCAGTAAAATCGCGCTTTTAGGGCCTTAAAATACCTTTGACGTTTATCATGAGTTGTTAATTTATTTAGCAATGAAACAAAAAAATAATTTTAGCAATTTTTCATGTTCTATTATTGTTACCCAATATCAGAATAGACGGTAGTTCATTTACGCCGCATCTGCTACATTAACTTTGCAGCACTAACAATAAGATAAATAAGATAACTTCATTTGTGTACTCTCGGCATTCTTTGTGAATTTAGCACTGCAAGCTGTACATTCAGCAGTCAATTGCGGATTACTCTTGTTAACTCTCCTGTTGTGGATAGGAAAATGTCTTGGAAATTAAGATTTGCGTATGGTGCCATGGTTCTAAAAAAGTAATAGTTTATTTATGGAGCTTAAATCCCTTGGGATTGTTCATGAGTGAATAACATCTTCTCGTGTGATTAAAATTCGTGTTGCGGTGTTAATAGGGATTCTGGTTCGATTATCAGCTTCTAAAAGTCGAATATAAAGCTGGTTTAATTCGTTTTGAGGTATTATATAATAGTCAAATTGAATATTTAAAAATTCAGGATACTAAGTAGTCGACAATTTTTTGTAAATTATAAATTTTTCTTGGCATGTAACGGATACATTTGTATAATCATTTTAATAAGCATGTTTTTAGCACTAAGGGAATCCATTACATTAGGCTATAATGTTCGTTTCTTTGGAAACGAATTGCATTATACAAAATAAAACAGAAAAAGAACCTTGAAGTGCAGTAGAACTAGAAGCTCTATTGCAATATGAAAAAAATAATATTATACATAGAATGGTTGAATGTTGCGAATCCTGTATTTAAATGGCAGATGCTGCAAACAGGAAGCACGTCCGGTATATCCGCTGTGTTGACAGAAATACTAGCAATCAAGAAGTCTACAGTCAACGTTAAATGATGCAATGTTGGAATCTTTTCGTATCCTAATGGCTGCATAATGAATAAGATTGCCTGTTAAGCAACATTTGAAAGGAAACCGTTGCCAGTAATGGCTACAAAACTTTAGATGATCATAAAGGTTGGCCGATGCCTTTAATGCCGGACACCGAAAGATGCCTCGGCAGGTGTTAAGAAAATTAATCAGTCAAATTTGTATGAACAATTAAATCAAAATCTATAACAGTGTGTGAGTCACCCAGAGCGAAAGAATATTGATGACATGTTTCGCTGTTTAACAGCTTAGTTACTCGAGTTTTAAGACTTTATTACTGTTTATATTAAAGACCGGACAGCCTGCCTAGCCTAGTGGTAGAGCTTGCGACTACCCATTCGGAGGTCCTGGGTTCGAATCTCGTCAGGTCAAGCTGCCTGGGTAACGTTTTTATTTTTTAGGAGTTTTTCCTTACCTTAAGATGTTGAATACTAAACAATTTCAAGGCGCCAAGGACTACGGGCTCATTTGCATTCCATTTCATTCATGACTACACCCAAGAACGCGGGTTCGAACCCGGCCAGGACCGATGGATTTTTTCGGGCGTAAAATCCTAAGTATGGCTTCCTTCGAAAGGGAAGTGAAGCCGTGGGTCCCGTGTCGTACATTTACCGCACGAAAAAGAACCTCAAGCCTGAAAGAGAGGCCTCTGAGCAAAATTTGTCGGCCGTTTCACGCCCTGAGTTGAATGGGACGCTGATGACCTGAGATGTTAAAGAGAGTCCATAAATAAATTAATCAATAATAATAATTCATGACTACAGACTTAAACCTGCAGTATTTATATCCAATCTAAAGATGTCACGAGAAGACCAGTGTAATCAAAGCGACAATGAATAAAATATTTTGAAAAATTACGAACAAGAGAGCACGTTTATAGTTAAAAAATAGTAGGGAAGTTAAATAAAGAATGCTCATGATATTTTTCGACAATATACCTTCACTCATTCCTCATAATTTTTATGACATATCTCACAGTAGCCGCTGTTGGATGCTATGCACCTTAAAGCTCTGTATTATACCAGTATGGACACGCTCCATTTTGCTCCCAACCGTCTCTAACTCGCATAAGACTACGTGTTAAGTTTCAGTGATTTTACTCGGTTGTTATTCAGTTAATTCCTCAAACAATAGTGTTATTCTGTTGAACGATGCCTTCTGCGTCTGCTCATGTTCTTCTTTTTGCATTAGAAGGCCTAAATCAGACAGAAAGTGCACACTTTTGAGACTGTCAGTTATAGTAACGGCACTTTCGCGTAGTACCGCATTCGAGCTCACCGGCCAATGACGGATCACTTGGCGGCAGAGGAAAAGGCTGTCGTCGGTTAAAACAGAGATGGCAATATTAAACGTAGGCCTTATTAATTGCACCCTTTAAACACGTGAAACTTAACATAAGAATTTCGCATTTAATTTGCTATTCCTATTTAAATTATTTTTGTAATGCATTTATTATATCAGGTTATAATAAAGTGTATAAGGCCTACAGTTAATCTGCCTGTTAAGAATGAATTATAAGAATTATAGGCTTAGAGGGCTTCCTACCAAATACAATTTGGGATAAAAACTTAGGGAGTTTAACATTTCTCTGCTCTAAATTGGTTCAATGAGAATAACTATGACAACCTGAAATTTATATTTTTAATTGGTGTGTGAAAACAAAAGATAAATAAACTAAATGATATGCTTGAAAATTTAAACTATTCATAATCCATTTGCATTTTCTATTTCTTTTCTTCCAATTTTGAACGCGCATTTAGTTATCTTACAGTAGCATGTTGTATTTTTTAAATTTTTTTTTTCTGCAATTGTGGCATTGCAAATGAACTACATGCCTCTGGCAAAATTTTTACGTGAAAAAAATTCCAAACACCTTCACAAATTACATACATTTATCTAATTTTTGAAAGCTATGGCAAACATATTCGAGAATACAGTAATAATATTGTAAATATAATACACTTAGTAATACAACGTAGCCATGTTGACAAATATTTTATTATACTACATAAGTTATTTTTGAGTGCAGTTTGCATGTCAAATTAAACCTGGAATGCAATATTACGTAACGCCTTTTTTCGTTGAGTTGTGCAACCAAATGCACGACATCCAGGCGTATTAACTAAATTAAAATAAAAAATTTAAAATGTTCTCTATATAAGCATTTGGCACAACACACAGACATCAGGCCCAAAATGGCGACTGATGCTGGCGAACCAATTACGGAGCTCGGTTGTCGGCAAATTCCGCCGCAAAGCGTGTCCATACTTGTATTGTAGAATGCTTTAATGCACCTATCCCAGCTCAACGTTTCTGCCAGTCTTCAAAGACATGCTGGAAATCGATGTTTCTTCAATTGGGGGCTAAAATTTCACTACAGGGAGACTTAAGGAATACACATTTCTTTTTGAGATTTGAAACAACAACGTTTGCGATGTGCAGCCGTGCATTATCGTGGTGTAGCATCCAGCGTGTTGCACGAACATGTCTTGCAGAGCTTTCAGAACATCTCTGTACTATTGCCCTGTTACAGTTGTTTCCGCAGGTACGATATGATGCTAAACCATTCCTTGAATATCGAAATTTGAGATGACTATAAGAGTTTGTGCTTGCGCGTGCAGATTTCCACACAGAGTTTTGCTGTTTGCTCTTAGGGTCGATATGTTGTAGGCAAGTTTCATCAGCAGTAACTACTTTCCTGTAACGAATCTTCAACTGCATGGCAAACTTGCATGCTAACATTATTTTGTTCGGAATCAGGAATCTTGGAACCCACCGTGCACAAACACGTCTCATATGCAACATTTCAATTACTTACTTGTGTGTATGTGGCGCCCAGTAAAATGTTCAGAGCTTCTAAAACTATTCTTAATGTTATTCAACGATCCATTCTACCAATGACAGCAGCGGTATTGATGTTTTCTACCATTAGATCACAAACTGGAGCGTCGGGTCTACTTTCCTCAGACATTGATTGCTTCAACATTTTCAACCATCATAGTGCTGTGCTTTAGGGAAAAACAAACTCTCCAAGGGTCTCAGAAGAAGATTTGTTAAGACGAAAGGAGAATTTTAGAGAAGCATAATGTTCGTTGTATATACCTCCATTTTGCTGTAGGCGGAGCTGAATTACGCACTAAGCCAACAAAATATTGTTTAGTTAAATTATAGCGCGAGAAATTATGCCTGTAAAAATTAATTATAATTCTTTAATACAGCTTCCAAGGTCGTTAAGGCGCGAACTCGTAAGCGGTAGGTCTGGGGTTCGAATCCCGCCAGGACCGTCCTCCCTGACTGAGGTTTTTTCCTCAATCCTCATAAATGGCAAATACCGGGAATTAAACTTAGGCCTGGAACGTTTTCTCCATTAAAAATCCTTTCCCAATTTATCATTTCATCTCATGTATCATCAGTGTCCACCGCCTGTGGTGCCTCAGTAGTAAAAATAAATGAATACAGCTCTCGTAATGTGTACGCTTAACCCAGTGAGCTGATAATGCAAGTACTTGTATTGTAGCACATTCTTGTGATCTATAATCGTTAGATTCTAGAATTGAAATGTGCATTGCTAATATCTTTGTCGAGAAATAAATTGAAGAAATAAAATCATTATGTTTGCTTTGCGAGCGTCCAGGAGAGGAAGGAGGGGGGGGGGGTTCTCTTTACATCACAAGCAGTACATAATATTTTTAATATGCTTAGTTGTATTCTTGAATATTCTTTCCAAGCACTCTTACAGTACTGCACCCGCTCCCTACATTTCTAATTCTCGGTCAGTAAATTTTGCATAAGCAGCTTTGCCTTGACTGACAGATTACTTGGGGTAACAAATTAATTATTTTCATGTAGTCGGCTTAAGGCGTGAAAGAACAACAGAGAGAAATAGCAGAAAGTGGATATGTTTCTGGTAAAGTGTGTAACGGAAAGCTATACAGCTACAATAAAACCATTTTATATCACCAGTTTTGTCAGTAAAAAGAAATTGACACCGTTTTGCCTCGTCACTAGATAAAATATTACTAATTTATTAATATTCTACAGCACATTGAATTCTCTATTTTTTAGCATGCAGCGAAGGACAAAACTTTGTGCACTCAATAATTATAAATGTATGAAAGATCTACTTTAGTTATAAAATTGGCATGTAATCCGATCTCACGGTTTTATTAAAGCTCACTGGACAATTGATTCTTCGCCAAACAATTTAACTGTATGTTGGGCTCGTCTATCCTAGTATCTATGCAAAACCTTATCATTGGTTGCTTCTATAATGCTTTAAAAATCTTAACCGAATAAAATTATTATAAATTAATAAAACAATTAAATCCATAGTTGTATAACTTTTCGAAAACAACAACAAATTAACCAGGCTTTGTCAGAATCCCTGGAAGAAATTTGCTGTTTTCGCTAGCACTTTTCATCGTAATACGCGCAACGCTATTAGTTTCCGGAACTCAAAACAGTTTCCATGCTTTCTACTAAGGAAATGCGGTACAGAATGTTATAAACGACACCGAAATAATTTCCAGTAAAATAATCTTTGACAGGGAATCTATAGTCTGCTTGTTCAGGTTTTAAAGTTATGCCATAAAGTTTCTTAAAGACTAGTACGCCACTGAGTAACGAAACTGCCGTTTGAAATAATAACGGACCAAAGCTGTGGAACGCGTCTCTTAGCCACAGTGGGTATGATATTGGCGCTATCATTACCATTGAGTCTCGATTAAATTCCCTCCTACATGTTATTTATGAGCAGAGCCCGGAAGTTAGGCAAAAAGCTTTTTCTATCTGGATGGACATATTTAAAGATAGAAATGAACATTTTCCCTACATTTGCGATCGGTAGGACCAGTTTTTTTTTTTTTTTTGCCTGTTTTGGCTTCTGTTGCCTATTTTTAAGGTTTAAAAACATATTTGCCTATTTTGGTTCGTTGTGGATTTTTTTCTGCGATTATTTTCCTTATTTTAAAAAGCACCCAAAGAATTTCAATATATCGAAGGGAAGAAAGTTATAATTAAATAGTATGTTCATCTCACAAAAATATCTATTGAGAATCTTATTATACATTTCTTTCTTTCCAAGCAGTTAAAAACTTTCTCCTCAACCCATTCACTTAAGCTCTTTAAATAGCAGACTCTTCATTATTAAAAGGAACACGCATTATCTCGTGCATACAAATATCAGGAAATGGACAGGACGAGGGAAATGCTGTAGATTTGAATAGTCCTGGCGAATGACCTTCATTAATTTGCGTGAGACAATTCTAGGAACTTTGTGGTGGGGATAACTTCTCAGCTGCGTAAATGCAAGCTACAATTGTAGGCGAGAAAGATGAGAGCGGTACAGCTGTGCAATAAACCGTCACTACAAACTACAATGTGTTAGTAAGGAGTAAGAGAAATATTGATCTGATTTCCCTACATAGCCATAAACAAAAAATGAACTCGGTCAGAAACCAGGACATCTTTTGCCCATTCGCCAGGACTATTCAAAACTACTTTACTTTGTCTTGAACATTTCCATGATATTCTGAAAGGTGAATGTTCTGTTGTAACTGGCATGAGTCCTTCCGAAATAGCTTGTTTTAAATATGCTGCAGTCACTTTAATGGAAGTAGAACGTTCTTTTCCCATGATGAAAAATGTTCTTTCTGACAAGCGGCAGACTATGACAGTTGATACATTGAAAAAACATCTTGTTGTTGCTTGTAACCAAGAAAAGTAAGTGTAGTTCTTTAATTGTGTGATAAAGAAAATTTTAAGTATCTTAAATATATCTATTTTTTATCTATATCTATGTATATACATATCTATTTTCATTAATAATGAGTCATATTACTCAAAATTAATGAATGAGTGATATGACTTTTCACTTTTAATATGGCTATTTTAATTTTATTACAGCCTATTTTCAGTAAGTACTTTTTGCCTCCTTATTTTAATAAAAATAAATGCCTGAACTTCCGGGCTCTGTTTATGAGCATACTCCATTATTAAAAATAATTAAACAAACTTACCTAATCTGCAGGACCCTTATGATCTTCAAAATATAGTCTGTTGCTTTACCCATTAGGGCACATAGAAAGTTGCATAAAACGAAAAATCAGCTAACCGTTATTTGGTGCCGTATGATTAGTCCAATATTTTCTAAATTTTTATAACACTTTTTCCTATTAATAGTGTTTATAGACGGTTTTTACTCCTGAGGCATCACAGGCGGTGGGCACTGATGATAAATGAAATGAAATTATAAATAGGGAAAGGATTTTTTTAAGTGTTTAGGGTACTTCCCGGCATTTGCCTTTCTTTTAGGACCAAGGAATACCTGGAAATAGCCGCAGAGAGGGAAGGGCAGACCTGGCGGGGATCGAACCTCTGATACACATGTTGAAAATGCTGATGATAAGTTGACACTTAAGAATTTTTAACTTTTTGTTTTCAACTTGATGATCATTTAACTCCATTGTTTATTCTTGAACCCTAGATTCCTTCTCCCAAATTGCTTGTTTAGGACTGCTCAACAATTTTTGAAATTTTTGAGGTGTATTTCATTAACACCCGATACAGGAAACTTTTAAATATGAGACATCGATGGATGTCTGTATGGATTATAGTTCTGCAGGTATCAGTTAGTGTTTCCTGCAGTCTTATTTTGATATATTATTATTATTATTATTATTATTATTATTATTATTATTATTATTATTATTGCGAGTATTTAAACCAAAAGAATACGGCAGTGTAATAAATTCCACATGGAGCTGACAAGAATGTGTACTTGTTAAATCGCAAGTAAAGCGAGAGGATGGAAACTTCTAGATCAGTCCTTTTACAAATTCATTGGGACACACATCGAGAATGTCTGGGCAAGCATCTGTTTAGATTTGGCACGATCTTGCTGTTCAAATGTACGCCAGTTTTAATTAGCCGATATCTTTAGTGGAATATTTATATTTTTTCACACAATAATGAGCACAGCATTATTAGGGGGCAAGCAGGTTATTGTAATTGTTTGCATGCTCTCGCTCGGTTTGGTTCGCCTATAGACGCTCCTGCTGTTGTCTCTTGTTTTCGTTGGCAGTTATTGTGAACGCTTAATGAGCACCTGTTTCTTAAAGCAACGCATTTGTGTGTTGCTGCGCTCTGGTGCTTTCTGCAGGAGAGAGATCAGGCCAATAGATGTCAGCTATTTTAGGCGCTACGGAGGCATGTAGAAAGATGAACCAAAGCCAACTCGGAAAGAGATTGAACGGACGCACTCTTCCGGGATGTCTTGTGGTGTTTCCAACATCCGGTCGTAACTACCCACCCCTTTTGGCTGTGGAGTGGTATGCTTAATTATGCCAAATTGCAGTAATAACGCAGTTAAATTGACTACCGCCAAGTGCCGAGGTTCGTTACAGCAGTTAGGTGGCAATGGCGAGGATTTTCGACCGGAGGCCTGCATTATTTCACACCTCCGCCAAGTAATCTTATTTTGTTAAAAGCTAAAGCACTAGCTGCAGGTTTTATGTATCATCGAAAGATGCATTGCTAAATCAAAGAGGAAAACGGTGGAAAAGAGTTATAGTTTTAAAGTAAGCGGTAAAAGTCATATGTATTTTATGATCGACGCGGCATAACCAAAAAGCCAGCGGCTGTGCACTAGAATCAGGGCAGGCAGGCGAGAGTAGAAACACCGAAGTGAGAGTATAATAAATCTGAATGCGCATTTTTGATATCTGTTTATGAAATTACCTGTTCCCGTTTGTTAATTCTCCTTGAGAGACTATATTATCTGGAAATTTCTGCGCACGTCCAAGTAATACCTTAGCGTCACACTAGATGACTACCTATCCTTCTGGCATCTGTAGGTACTTAATGTAACTTTTTTCGATTTGTTCATAAGATCTGAAGAACCCTGAACAGGTCTTAAGTCTAGTACTCGTAAACTATAATAGTGATTTACTATAATTAGTCTAAAAATCAAAATCTTTCCCGAAATGTGAAAAGACTATACGCTTTACGCTCATTAGAAATGAAGCAATTCCACTTGTAAAATTAACAAGAATTTTCATAATTTAAGTTATTTTCTTGAAAAGTTTATTTTGAATTTTTATATTTATCTATTAATTCAGAAAAATTAAAAAAATGTTGTGTAAATAGGGGTACACAGCTCGTTACTAGAGCAAGACCTTTAAACGCGAGTAAAGAAACACTTCTAACAGTTAAAGTTGCATGTTTTGAGTACTAGCTAGTTTCTTTATCACATTTTCCTTTTGTTAACCTTGGCACCGCTTTGAATTAAAATCATCCTTCTTATGGTGGCAATAAAGACAGTAAAAAATAAGCAGTGAATGAATGTAATGGATTATTCCAACCTACAGTATGCCCTAAGTTTGTGTTGATCAATTCTTTTAATATATCTCATCTTTATACACATATAAATCACTGAAATTTATTGAAATAGAGTTACTTAAATTTAAAATGACTGGCAGAGACGTCCTAAGGAACATTTGCAGCTAATGGAAAAATCCACACAATAATCTGTTAATCGCACATTTCGCTTTTTAATATAGTTACCCTTTATTGCAATACACTTCTGACATCTTTGAATTAACATTTCAACCCTCCCCCCAAATAGTCAGAAGTCTTGTTTGAAAAATGGTCATAAACAGCATCACTTCCTCGTCTAACTTAAATTTCCTTTCTCGAAGATCCTTCTTGAGTTTTGAGAAGAATCACTGGAAGCTACATCTGGGCTGTAGGGTGGATAGTCGATCTCCTTGAAGCCACATTTCTTCACTGCTTCCGTTGCAACAAGAGCTGTGTGCACAGGCGCGTTGTCGTGAAGGAGGCGCACACCACCACTCAGCTTTCCTCGCCTTTTCTCTCTGATGGAAGCACGTTAGTCTGTGCATTAGGCTAGCAATTACTCCCCATCTACTGTGGTGTTTCTCTCCTTGAAGTCAATGAAGAATATTCCTTCACAGTCCCAAAAGATTGTGGCCATGATCCTCTTGGTTGACTGAATGACCTTGTCCTTTAGAGGCGGTGCTTCGACAGGTTTACGCCACTCCATTGATTCTGTTTTGGACAAGAGATAATGGTTTCATCTCCTGTAACAATGGTTTGTAGAACTTCTCTCTGGTTGCCATGGCAGAGCTCCAAAAATGCCTGACAACAGACGACTCGTTGCTGCTTTTGGACTGAAGAAAGACATCTAGGCACCCATCTTGCACTAACCTTATTCATGTTTAAATGTTCATTATTAAAACCGTCTAATTTTTTAACATTTTCTATCTGCAATGTGGTTTTAGGTAACCATATGATATAAGTTCATAAGGGTAGGAGAGAGAATGAAAAAGGAGAAATAAGAGGGTATTATTTTGAAATAACTGAAATAGAAAGAGTGATTTCATTCAGTAGGGGAAAATAAATAACCGGCGCGCGCGCGCACACACACACTCACATATATATTTACTGGTGTTTAACGCCAGTTTTTACTACCGAGGCCCCACAGGCGGTGGACCCTGATGATACATGAATGGTAAATTGGGAAAGTATATTTTTTTATAAAGGAAGGAAGCGTTTCAGGCCTAAGTTTAGGGTATCTCCCCGGCATTTGCCATTTATGAAGACTGGGAAAAACCTGTAAAAAGGTCCTGGTGGAATTCGAACCCCAGACCTACCGCTCACGAGTCCGTCGGCTCACCCGTGGCGATCATATGTAAAGGGCAAGGTATTAATAATATTTAACACTTTTGAATGCATCTAGTTGGGCAAATTTATACCTTGTCACATGTTTTCTTCCACATATTGTAATGCAAGTACAATATAAAAGCACATGTTCTGCTTGCTCTTAATGTATTGAACTGAGAAACACAATAACAAACGTGCAATCTTATTAGGATCATAAATGGCAGCTTGTGATATCAGGGTTTCAGTATCTGTTAACAAACTGTAACTCTAGTTTTTGTCTCTCTAAGTGACATGATTATAATTTTCCTTTCTTAGATCAGGGTTTGACTTTGTTCCTAAAAATATTAGGAAGTGTTTGAAATGCTTTGACTGGCAATGCACTTTGGGGAAGTATTGATGGAACTTCAACTATAAAAGCTCATTGCGCGCTCTTACCTAGGTTTATTGCATTTTACTGTACTAGTTTCTTAAAAAGTAAAATTTTCTCATTGCTTCTACATTTGGCAAATACCAATACAATGTACCTCACTATTTCTTTAAGATGAGTATACTTAAATTTGTCTTTAATGTTTATGAAAAATAATTGATCAGATTTTTTGATGGCAAAATTAAACCTTCTTAAGCATAATATTTGCAAACTAAATAGAGTTTAAGAAAAGAGGGCACATATTGAAACTTTCTAATTTTGGAAGACAAATGAAAATAACGTCTTTCTGGCTGAATTTTCATTAGTCAATTTTTTGGTTTCAGAACTTCATTTGCTTTATATATTAAAATAATAAAATATTCATACAAAAAATATGATAAAGTTTCTGTTATTGTTATCCTTGCTAATGAAAGCAATAAGTTAATTTTACAAATAACAATCAAAGCCATGAATGTTTTACTCATCAGTCATTACCTCCACTGGTATTACTCATATCATTAAATATTTAAAGTAGGTAAGGATCTTCTAAATGCTTCTTTATAGACAATACCTTCATTATCTTTTTTCATGTTTTTGGATAATAGGGAAGTAATAAATCTTTTGAAAAAAAAAATGTAAAAGTGACAATAATTGGAATTTTCAGTCTTGGTTCTGTTAAAACTGTGTAAGTTTTCATGCTATTTTCCCTCACATTTTATCATCTTAAATTTTAACTGCTGTATCTGACAGCTTAATGAAATCCTAAAACCAGAACTGAGTTGTAAATAATTTTATTTCAATTATCATGAATCAACATCTCCCTGCAATCATTATTTTGCTTGGTCCTATCAATTTTCCTCTGCATTTTTCAACCATATTAAGCTGGCAGTTACAACATAAAAAGACTGAGAAAAATGGTACCTGATACTTGTCAAGAAATTGCTGTAAAATAAATATTAATTATAATTAAATAGGTATTTTGGTAGAGAATGTATATGTGCACACAAAAAATCTCCACTTTTCTGGATATGGAACCTTTTTCAGTTAGCATTTCTTTAATGGACTTTACATTGCTCTCTATTTGCATTTCCCATATCAGATACTACATTTTAAATGGAAATAAAGTGAATTTGGGTAAAAGGAATGAACTGTATACTTGTCAAAATGCTATTTGTACTACTTAATATATCCAGACAGACACTTAACCCTTGTCGTTTTTAATTGGTGATTATTGGGGTTACTTAGTGCTAACATTACATTTGGAGTGTACTTCTTAGTCAACTTTTAAAGCCACCTACAACAAGTGCTCTGAAGCAACTGCTTTGATAAAAAAATGAACGTTGCATATTTTTGGTTAGTTTTTGCATATTTCAGACTTTATGTAGATGACACTTGTGACAAAATGCAAGCAGTAACTGACAGACTGGTCAATAATGCATTTTTACTAATTAGGCCAAGTTAGTATTTTAAAGATTTACTTTTGATTGCACAATTAAATAAGTAATGCATTATTGTATGCCAAAAACTTGTCATTTTGTTTGCCAACCTTTTCTTATAGGTGGAGCAACAGTGAAATTCAAGTTATGGAAAAACATGTTTCAAAATATCAGATCCTAAATGTGATTTAACATGCCCATGATTAAAAAATAATGTTTGAGACACTTTATTTAAAAAACCAGAGAAAATCAAAGAAACAGATCCAGGTTTTGTGCAATTGTTGGTTAGAAAGAGCTTGTTGCTTGCAACCAGGGTACATGGTTCTTAACACTATCATATTACAAGCATGTCACTTGCACCAAATATATTAATGCTTTGTTGATTTTTGTTGAATTTTTATGAATTTTTAAATAAATATAAAGATATGCAATTGAATATTAACAATTGCAAAATAAACTCTTCATATTCATGAGGGCTTAGATGTTTGAAAAGTGTATTTAACACTGTTTGCATAACCTTCGGTGATCAGGTAAAAATGTGTATTTGCATATAATTCTAGCCCATCTTAATGTATATATATTATACAGAAACATATAAAATGCAAATTTCTTATACTCCTTTGAACATACATTCACAATTCACTTGGCAAGCACATGAAGACCTATCATGCTTGTAATATAAAAGCAATTTTATTTGAACCTGAAGCCCCAGAATGTAGCATGTGAGTATAGTGATTGCATAATATCAGCACACTGAAGTTATGGAATAAATAAAGGCCTTGTCTTAATTCATTTTAGTATAATGCTATATAATTTGTAATTATTGTTATTATATGAGACTGTTCAGTAAAGCTATTTTTTTTTAATAATAATCTACCTTTACTCATCCTTGTAATTTTGATGATATTTCTCAAAGTAGTCCCCGTTGGATGCAGTGCACCTATTCCAGCACTTCTGCTCTTCAAAGACATTCTGGAAACCATATTTTTACAGGTCCTTCAGAATCACCTGCATAACCCTCACCACTACTTCTGATGAAGAAAAATGTCTCCCATGAAAGGTTTCTTCAATTTGAGAAAAAGGATAAAGGTCACATTTAGTCAATTCTAAATCTGGACTATAGGGAGGGTAAGGGACACACTTCACATTGATTCTTGTGAGATATGCAACATTTTTGATGTGCAGCCATGCAATATCATGGTGTAGCATCCAGCTGCATTGCATCAAAGTGTGGCCATTTGCTTGTGATATGCCTTGCAGAGTTTTCAGGACATCTCTGCAGTATTATCCAGATGCAGGAATGTCATTTTGGTACACCATTCTTGAATATCAAAAAATGAGATGACCATAACTGTCCCAGCAGAAGCAACCATTTTTGCCTTGACGATATGGAGATTTCCACACAGAGCTTTGCTGTTTGATCTCATGATCGAAATAATGTAATAAAGGTTCATCAGTTGTGATAATCTTTGAAAGAAACTGTGCATCTTCCTGTAACTTCATTTTCAACTGTATGCAAGTGTCCTTTTTTTCCGGAATCAGCAGGCTTGGACCACAGTATGCACAAACACATCTCATGTACAACTTTTCAGTTGTGAACAGATAAGTGGCGCCCAGTTAAATTGTCAGAATTTCTGAAAGTATTCTTAATGTTTACAATGACAGTAACAATGTTAATGTTTTCCTCTGTTAGAGCACAAACTGCATGGTCGGGTCCACCTTTCTTTCAATTTAATTGCCTTCCCTCTATAAACATTTTAAACCATCTTCTATCTGTACTATAGGGAAGAACAAGCTCTCCATAGGCCTCCTATAACATTGCATAGGCCTCAGCAGCTCAGCTGAAGATTTATTGAGACAAAAGCAGAATTTCAGAGCAACATATTGTTCATCGAATGTCGCCTCCATTTTGCTGTTGGGGAAACTGGGCATATTTCTCACAAGTGGAAACCAGAAGGGACAACAGTGAAACTTATACATGTATATTATGCATTAAGTAAACAAAATATAGTTAAATTTTAGTGCAGGAAATTAGGCCTTTAAAAATTTGATAATTCTTTATTGAAAGACTTCGTGTTATTTACAGAAGTCAGGCCTGTAAATATTGATATATTGTGAAAATATATAGTTTATCTAAAATAATTGCTTAATTTTAAAATGTCATAGCATAAAGTGGGTACATAATTTTTATGGATACTCATATAAGCAGTATCATAAAATGTCAAACCTCAAGATACTGGAGAAATGGTAAACATTGGGATTTTATAAACATCATATTCTCTCAGAAGTTAATTTCTGTGCTTTGGGTTGTTATAGTTTTAGGTACTTCAAAGTTTTCTTTTACAGTTTTCCTAAAAATGGCAGCTGTATGAACTTTATCATGTGAGATACATTTGCAGTCAAAGTATTTGGTCAAAACTGTTGTATAGATTTGCAGATCATAGGGAGGAAAAAATAGATAAATAATCCATCCTATCCATCATTCTTTCAGTATTAACTGACAGGCAAAATACATTACCCAGAATGCTCTCATCTTCTTTTTTGCACTGTTAGTATATCTTTATATACAAAATAACATGATATAATCAATTTTTTAAATATATAAATGTCATATTTAAATTTTAAAATGGAAACTCTTCACTAAATTACATATCTGAAAATTGTACTATATTCTAGAGAAAAAGCATGATTTTCGCAGCTGGTTATAAATTATCTTTAACATTTTATAACTCTATGGTACTCTTAAGCCTTTTGTTAAGATTAAAAAATTGTGGAACTTTGTTGGTACCATTTCGAGGCTATAGAGCAGGGATTGTCATGCTAAACCAAATCTGAATTATACCACAAAACACAGCAGCAGAGAAATACAGTATGTTATTGATTGATGGCATTATGCTATGACGATTTTAGAACCCTATCTGACAGGAATGAAGTAATGTGAGTTTCAAATCTCTAATTTGATTCGATATTGGCAACTTCTGCTGCTGAGGGTTTGTTCAAGATGCTATAGAGTGTAATATGTTTCCAATATTTGGAATTTGAGTTTACAGTATTTTATGTTTTCACAGGCTCTTAATCCTTTGAATTCAAAATCAAGCAATATCACTAGTTTAAAATGCAAAATTTTTTCTTCTTCTTCAGGAGTCCTGGTTGTTAATGTGACATGGCGTGGAAAAACCTATGTGGGGACTCTCCTGGACTGCACAAGACATGACTGGGCACCACCAAGGTTTGTATAATATTACATTTTGCTAATAATTATTTATATAAATGACATTAATAAAAGTTGTTGTAAATATGTACATCTGTTTGGGAAAATAAATTATGCTTGTCCTTGTTTATTTTTTATTTGTCCATTTGATTGAATACAGATATAGGGCACGTGAAAATATTAAAATAATAATCTATATATAATTAAATATAAGTAACTTAAAATAAAATCATTAAATCATTTACATAGATTTATCAATATAGTGTATTAATAAGAAAATACAGAAAATAACTTAATTATCCTAAACTTAGGTATTCATTTTTAACATTAAACTCCACTTACTTGCATAAAAGTAAGACACCTTTCGGGATAATCTCTCCCATCTGCAGTTACTCACCGAACCGTCGTTACTCGAAACGATGGCTGGACACCCGAATGTTTCTGTGGTAGCCTCTGTTGGTTGAAGTAAGAAATTGCTGAGTTCATCCATAGGAGGAAACTCAAAATTCATTAGGTTTTCTCTATTTTTTAATATAAAATTTTTTTCCCAAGTGGATAACTCCAATGGGTTGTGAAGATGTTTCAGCAGTTTAATTCCCAGTTTTATTTCATGGTTTTTGGTCCAAAAGTGAGCTGCTACTGCTGATTTATCCACCTGCTTAAACCAAATATACCTAAAATGTTCTTTCCTTCGAATTTCCAATTTCTCTTTGTTTTGCCTATGTAGCTCTGCTTAATTATACCCAAATTATATTATTATACCCAATTTAATAAATGATAGTTAAAAGAATAATTATTTGCCACTATATGTGATTTTAATGCTTAATCCAAAGTGCTGCTGCTTACAATGATTAATTTTTTCACTACGAATTACAGCTTTTAAAATTGTATCCAGTTTTCTTTTGCAGTGAAAATGAAACAATATTTACATAATAAGTTATATAAAGCAGTTATGAAATGTAGTAATTTCCTTGAAATAATCGGGTAAAATGTTACAAATGTAACATACAAATATAAATTAACAGTAATTATAATAGTACAAAAGGATAAAACACCAAGAAAAGGTCACACTTGAGATCGCTATATTTTGGACTCGTGGAGTCCTTCTATGGCAAGAAGACAAGTGACAATAGAAGGTGGTGTTTTATGCTTTTGTACTGTTATAATTACTGTTAATTTGTTACATTGTTAATAGTGTTACTTTATTTTATATATATATATATATATATATATATATATATATATATATATATATAGAGAGAGAGAGAGAGAGAGAGAGAGAGAGAGAGAGAGAGAGACTCTTCTGATATGAGCTAATACTCTTACGTCTTTCTTTCTCCTGGTATCACATAAATACTTCTGAATTTTGTGTGTGTGTGTGTATTTTTTGTCTTTATGTAGAGAACGGTACCATAAAAGTAAGTATAGGATAGAAGTAATATGCAACTTTTTAACCAATACTTTGCACTTGGTAATTTTTAATTTAACACTTGTTCTTATTACTGAGGCATCACAGGCAGTGGGCACTGATGATAAATGATAAATTGGAGAAGGAAGCATTCCAGGCCAAAGTTTATGGTAACTCCTTGGTTTTTGCCATTGAAGAGAATTACAGAAAACCTGGGAAAATTCTTATACAGGGAGGATGGTACTGTCAGGATTCAAACCACAGACCTCTCACTTATGAATCTGTGCCTCAGCGATCTCAGCCATCTGTGTTGGTTTATTTTACGGGAAAATAATCTGTTATGTTACTTAATTAGGATATTTTGTAATGAGCTCTTTCTAATACTGTATTCTTGAATTTCATCCATGCCTGCTGGTATTTTAATTTATTTTTTTTAAATAACCAGCAGAGTTTCACCTACTAACTCTAAGAACATGCTACTCCTTTGTTTTATATTTATACATATGGTGGCAAGCTGTTGAGATTTTTATATCATAGTTATTTGCTATTTCCTCTGCCACCACCATATTTTTGCTACTGCACATCTGAATTTTTTGCACATTTTGTTTATTTTTTCTTAACTCATTGATAAAGGTTCATCTAGCATTTTATTATTTGTTGCAGAAGCAATATAATTGCTTTGCAACTCTTGTCATCTTTTTGTAATGAGATTAATACTTTTCAAAATTACAGGTGTCTTATTAAATGCTATTTTTTACAAAGAATTATGACCACTAAATATTTTTATTCCTGAGTAAGCCCTTTTTGTGTTTTATTTTGCCTATTGGCCTAGGTACTTGTTAATAGTTATTAAAGATGAAGTAAAATCTGCATATGCCTTATCTGTAGATGTTGTTTTAAAAATCTATTCTCACATTTCTACTGTGAAACTAGTCTAGGTGCTGAATAATTTCCTCTTTGATTTTTTATTGTACTATAAGTTACCTTTTTTATTTATTTATTTTATTTTGGTACATACTGTTATAGAATTTGAGCAAACTAATAGCAGAATTCCAATCAACTACACCTATATTCATAGTATTTTATTTACCATAATCTGATCAATAATTGTCTTATTTTTAAATACTTACTCTTTTTGGAACAGTAGCTACTGCATGTAAGCCATGAATTGGGTGCAAATGACTTTAATTGTTTTGTACTCTTTAAACCACCACCACCACCACCACCACCACCACAACCACCACCACCACCACCATCACCATCACCACCACCACCATCATCATCAGCAGCAGCATCAGCCATGAGTCTAGTACAGATTGTGACATATTATTTATCCTATTCCCTAAGAAGTCTACATTCAGATCATGCCAGTGACATTTTATCCATTTTGCATTATTTTAAATTATGGGATCCAATGATCTCTTAATATAGAATATTACATTTGGGGGCTCTATAAACACAATTAAATGATATGTTTACGGAATTTGGGAATCCACACAGTGAAACTTTTGTTAATCTTATTTTGTTTTAAAGTAAAACACTAAAAATCATGTCGTCACATTAAAACTCTCTTTAAGTTTCACAAACACACTTATAAAAGTAATTTTGGTACATGTTTCGTGAGGAATGTACCTCACGAAACATGTACCAAAATTACTTTTATAAGTGTGTTTGTGAAACTTAAAGAGAGTTTTAATGTGACGACATGATTTTTAGTGTTTACTTTAAATCAAAACAATTAAATGAATTTAAAATGAAGACACTCAACATACTGGTCTCAAAAGTATTCTTCAGCATTAATATTTTCAACTTTTAAGTATGGTTTTGCTTTCAAATTTGACTTAACATGGATCTCCATGTTGTTTATTTGTCATACAAAATGTATACATTAAAGAAAGTCCTTATAAAATAATAATAAATATCTTGATGATATAGAGTATACTCACATCAGAAAATTGGTGTAGCACAGTGAGATTCTTTATATGTATAAGGATAAATTATTACTTTAAAACACATTGTATCACAAGAAGCATTTCTGTGCCCTCCAGTTGATGAATGGTCAAAGAGCACCTGATACTGTTGACATCTGGATAAAATGAAAAGAAACACAGAATAGTGGCACTGCTTTTAAAGCAAGGAAAGACAAATGAGAATGATTTATCTTCATTTACTAATTTCCAATTGTGATTGTGCATTGAGATTACTGTCATTGTCATGTAGTAGGGAAAGTGCTCTAGACACAACGTTGAGCAGAAATAATTAAACAATAGGAATAAAACTTTATTTTGTATAGCATTTCCTTTGATAGTTCAAACATAAATATGGTAGTAAAATAATTTATATTAACATGTAATTTCATAACTGGAATATGATAGCATGAGCTCTTTTCAGAGTGAGATATAAGCAAACAGTTGCTTTTGCTAAAAAAAATCATGCTGCATATAGGTCTAACCCTACCAACAATAAACAATTAAAAATTACAAATGTGTAAATGTTTGGAAGGCAATAGCAATAAATACTGATATGACTATGTTAGATGCTGCATCTGAATACACTTTCCTATGGCAAAGTAATTCATGTACATCTGCATAGCAGTCAGTTGGTTTGGGTTTGATTAAGGTGGGGTATTTTCTGGGTAAGTTTGACCTTGCTCTTATCCTTCGGTTATTAATTGCCTTTTATTTCATTCATCTTCAAGACCTTTGGATTTAAATGTTGCTGCATTTTCTTAATTTTAAACCATCTCTCCTTCAAAATGAATTTTTGCTGACATTTGCTTATACAGCATGAATGTGCACTTATTATAATTTAATACTTCATAGAAGTGTTCATAAATAAAGGTGGGCAGAGTGCTGCTGCTTGCGAATAGCTCGACAATAACAGTGACATGAGAACATGCTCTCTGCATTTTCTGTTTTAACATTTGCCGCTCTAGTATGTAGTCATTTGTACTATAAATCGCCAAATTTGTGTAGCTCTTATTTCTTTTTCTTTTACTTATTTCTGGTTTATTTGCTTACTTCCATTTTTATATATCAGGTTAGAACTTGGAATTGTATACTAAGAGTGGAATCCAATGCATGATAAATGTATGATATCTGTAGAAAACTGAAACTGTACAAAATTTGAAATGTGTAGTTTTGAAACAAAAATACATTTTGCTCACTTCTGATAAGCAGGCAAATGGAAATATGTGTTACTATTGCAAAGATGTCTACAAAATGTTATTGAGAACCAAATAAAAATGTTAAAAACGAACCCAGGCTCTCTAATTGTTCTGAGAAAGTAGGAATAATCATTTATCTTGTACTATACTGTTATGAGAGGAGCTAGAGTTAGTTCAATAATGACAAGATGAATGAACATGCACACTGTTAGCAGATTACTTGTAGTAGAATTAAAATAGGACATATTTTCGGTTTTAATTAATATATTTACCACGAAGGCTAACACATAATTAAAGGACTTTGAGTAATTAAATTGGTTTAAGAATTAGTTAATTTGTAAGCTTGTTTATTAGGTATGTGTTTACTGTAAATTAGCTATAAGTAGAAGCACTTATAGCAAACAATCATAGTGTGCATTTTTCATTAAACCAAATCATCATTTGTTCATTAAACTATGCTATAATTACATGAATGAATGTTTGTATTGATTTATCCAAGTGCTTCGCAAATTGCTGAAATCTTTTATAAGTTTTGCTAAATTAATGTTACTCTTACGTTATATATTTTTCAGATTTCAGAGAAAATAAGCAGCATTGTATATGTATAAACCAAGCATATTTTCAGCTACTGATTTGCTGGAGTGGGCATCCATTTTTTAAATGGAAATGTCTGTAAAAGGTTCAATATTGAAATGATCACTGGATTTTAGAAAATTAGCACTAAGGCCCAGAACAATGGAGAATTTTGACAGATATTTTGTGTTTTAATTCTTTTCTTTTACTAGTATGAACATACATTAAGGTAAATAGAGTTATGTGAATGTTTCATGGATAAATGAGAGAAGAGCCAAGAATTGATATTTTTTCTGTAACAAGAACTGGCAAATAGAACTGAAATATTTATAGAACTAGAGATAAATAACAGAAGCAAATGTAAATGGAATAATTTAAATGGTCTGATTTGTTAAAACTTGTTGGAAGATGTCAAGTGTAAATAAATATATATAATCAAATTGATAATTATAATTTATTTTGATGACACTATAGAACATGTTACACAATGAGTTTTGACTTGCTGGAACAGAGTGCTGAAATCTCACAGTTGGTTACTTGTGAATTAAATATTATTATAATGTTACATCATTACTCCTATTTATATATTTCCTGATAAACATGATTGGTTTGCTGTGTTGTAGTAAATAAATATACATAGTAGTTTTAGCTTTTAATAACATTTATTAAATGCAAGTTTAAATGGAACAAGCTGATACAAAATGTAAAATTGTATTAAAGGAAAAATTGTATTTTATTGCTGGAAAAAAATTCATTCATATTCTAAGGTATGGGATTGTTTGTTACTTGTTGATATTTCTCAGTATTTCTTAATATGTTTGCCTATTTGTTACAGATTTTGTGACTCTCCCACTAGTGACCTTGATGCTAGAATACCCAAAGGGAGAGGAAAGCGAGGTAGAGCTGCAGCAAGTACAAATCCCGGCAATGATCTCAGTAACTTCACTGAGACAAGATCATCAGTGCATAGTAAACTGAGAAATGGAGGGGCCAAAGGAAGACGTGGTGGAGCAGGGTCAGCTTCCAGTTCAGGTTCAACAGCAGGAACTGGATCACCCACTCCATTTGCACCTCCAAGACCTGAATCTAACAGTAAAAGGAAGGGTCGCACTCCAGATGAGGAACCACTTGCCTCAGGCAAAAAGAACAGGAGTACTCCTGTTTCTGGAAGCAATAGTCCTCCATCATCGCCAGTGTTGCTTGAATGCCCTGAACCAAATTGTTCTAAAAAGTACAAGCATATCAATGGACTAAAGTATCACCAATCTCATGCACATGGTTCTGCTGAAGATGAGGATACAAAGGATGCTGCTAGTCTCTCAGAAAATGATGAAAGTAATGCTGAAGCTCCAAGTCCAGCCTTATCTGTAAAATCTCCTGAGAAGCTACCAGAACAGCCACAACAACAGCAGCCGCCTCAGCAGCAGTCTCAACGTAAAGAAGAAGTTACAGGTCCAAGTCCTGTACAGACCCCACCAAATGGTCTCCCAACAACGCCTCAGCCTACTCCACCAAGCGTACCAGAACAATCAACTCAACCGGTTGTGAACAAGAATGGCCTGGTTCCTTCTCCAACACCACAACTCACACCTGGTATTCCCAATCAGGTGCCACCTCCAGAACTAGTCCCAACTCCTGTAACACCTTCTTCTGGTCCAATTCTGAGTCCAGATACCAAGAGTGTGGTGAAACCTGGAGTCCTTCGTTTTGGACAACCACCCCCAGTGGATGATTTCTCAGTTGGAGTATTTTGTAACAAGCAAGTGATACCATCAACCCCAGCAGTAAGCAGTAGTACGCCAGTTTCCACAATACGGGCGGTAAATGTTGCTGTGGCTCCAAGTCAAATACAGCCTCAGGCACAAGGTCAGCAGCCAATGCCTCAACCTCAGGCTTTGTCTCAAACACAGTCACAACCTCAGGCAGCTCAGGTTCAAGTTAGCTCCCTTCAACCCTCTCCTCAGCCACAACCACTGCCACAGTCACAGAGTTTGTCCCTTCCTCTCCCACAGACACTGTCCAATAAACCAGCTCCTCCACAGTTCAAAGTAAAGCCAACATCTTCTCTAATGCCTGATGACAAAAAGGATCGAAACAAGCTACAAGGACATAAAAAGAAAAACCGTAAATCTCCTGCTGGCAGTCCTCATCCTCAACCAGAGCAGCCACAGTTTGGAGTTGACCCTTCAGGAAGAGATGATGTACAGAGCCCAGCTTACTCAGATATCTCTGATGATACAGCCCCTGTGTTAGAATCTGAGGTTGGTGATGGGAAAAGCAAAGGGCAAGGTTCGGACAAGAAAGGTGAAGTTGGTCAGGGTCCATCACCTCATGCAATGCCTCATTACGGTATGTATCCATTCTATGGCCAACCTCCATATCTTGTACCATCAGTGCAACAGGATGGAAAGCCAAAGGAAAATACTGAAAAGATAATTGAGAATAAAGCACTGGAAAAAGAGAAAAAAGATGGTAGTAATAGTGGTGAATATCAACAAAAACTGTTGCAACAACATTATTATCCTTATGGCTATATGTCTGGATACCCTTATAACCTGGAGCCAACCTATCCTGTTGCAGTCATGCCCTCAGAGGATAAAAATAAAGATGTAGGAGGTAAAGAGGACAAAAGTCCAAGCCCTTCAGAACATGGTAAACCCATACCTCCATCTCAGAGTCCAATCCAGGTGCCCAATCCATCCAAAGTAAAGGCTGAACCAGGGTCTGGAATGAAAGATAAACATCAAAATGAAAATCACCAAATACTTAAGGAAAGTATAGAGATGAAGAATCAAATTAGTCCATATTTATACTCTCGTCAGCAGCAGCAGCAACAACAGCAACAACAGCAGCAGCAGCAACAGCAACAGCAGCAGCAACAACAACAGCAACAACAACAACAGCAACAACAACAGCAGCAACAGCAACAGCAACAACAGCAGGAAGACATTCGCAGGTATTACCTGTACTCAGATCAACAGCGCCGAAAGGAACCACCTAGCCAACCTGAGCCTTCCCCAAAATCCAGTGCTCCTCCTCCCAAACCAACTTTACCCAGTCCTAGCCACAAGCATAAAGAAAAGCCTGTGGAAGAGAAAAAAGAAGAGAAAGTCAAACAAGAAGGAGTGAAGCCTACAATGGAGACACAGGGTCCCCCTCCACCGCCAACTTCTTCCTATGCTTACATCCATCCAAGTTATATGCAGTCACCTCACTATGGAGCTCTGCCATTTGATCCTGGCCACCCAATGTATCGCAGCATTAATCCCATGCTAGTCCCAGGATATGGAGCTAACCCATATCTCCATCCACAGATTCCCAGATATCATGCACCTGAAGATTTGTCACGACCCCCTTCAGGTCCCACAAAGGCTCTAGACTTGCTTCAGCATCATGCCAGCCAATACTATTCAACACACAAGATACACGAATTGCAAGAAAGAGCTCTCAAGTCTCCAACTCCTAAGACTGCAGCTTCAAGTGCTTCACCATCTGGTGCAGGAGGTCCTCCTGTGGGGACAGGTCCAGGGCAGGGCGTGCCACAGGGTCCTCCAGTATCAGCGGCAGCAGGGGGACCCCCACCAGCAGGAAAGCAGCTGCCAGGTGATGGAAAGGAAGCGAGATCTCCCCCTCCACAGCGTCACGTGCATACACACCACCACACCCATGTTGGGCTGGGCTACCCCATACTGGCAGGCCAGTATCCTGCACCTTATGGAGGTAAGCCTATGGTCCGGCCATGACAATAGTAAGTGTAGGCTTGCCTCCCAGCTTGCCTTGTGACCTACAGTAGTTGCTAGTCTATGGTCTATGCCATGGCTCCACCCATGGCAGATGTATACTACAGTACACCATATTGGTGACACTTCACTAACACACCCTCATTCCAGAGAGCTCGCAAAACAGTCATATTTTGTTACCAAAAATATCATTGTTATAATACTTATAAAATTATTGTATTCGCAGTAATAACAGTAGGTTTTAGAGAAGTCTGTGATATATCTTGTGGCATTATTGAGTGGCAGTAGGCACCAAGGTTTTAACTGGGTTTTAATATTCCTCATGTGTTTATTGATTTGTTTGTTTCCAAGCACCAAATTAAGTAGCACATGGTACTAGTAATGCTGTGAATCTTTTAAATGGGATCTTAATCATTAGTTTGTCCGTAATATTGCATAACATGTTCTGTCCAAGCTACTAACAAAATTTGTGGCATGAGTGTTTGTTAGTCTTCCATTATAGTTACTATGCAAAGAAGTGTTTATTTACACACATTCACTGCCATTTACATAATTTATCCATTACAATTGCCTATCCTTGTGGGATGGAGCATATATACTTTTTAGGGTGATAACTGGTATTACTAGTATTTTAAAATTACACTAACAGAGATTACCTGGTAAGGTAGTGCCTACTCAGCCACAAAGCAAAGAATGTAAATGAAAATTTTCACCGTGGTACCTTGGCGCACAGATCATTTGTTGGTCGGATTTCCTAATAGATTTATTTTAGTCCTCTTTAAGGTTGTAACAGAGGAAAAAAAAAATTGTGTAGGTAATGAAGAAGACTAGAATGTATGACGTGTGCAAAAACAAAAGCAAGTAAATTGGAAATGAGCACCATTGGACTGGCTACTAACAACGGGTGCTAATGTGCATGTTTCTTGATTGCAGCAGCTGTGCTAGCGAGCCAGCAGGCAGCGGCTGTTGCCGCCACAGTCATCAATCCGTATCCACCAAAGTGAAGTGCGCCTAGTGTAGCATAATGCATATGTGCGTGTGTGTTGTATGATGTAATGTAGAAATAAATCTAGTGACCAATAAACATGGCTTCAGAGATGGTGGATAAACTAGTGGAGAAGTGTGAAAATAAGCGTTTGGCAAGATTATATCAAATGTTGCTTCTTTGGTGTGAATAACAGCAGACAATGACCTTTGCATAGAGGAATAATGACAGTACAGCAGATATATGTCAAGTAGAAGTAGAGCTTGCAAAAAGTTCTTCTTCCCTTTGAAAAAAATTTCAAAGAGTGTGTTGTGTTGTAGCCTAGCAAACATTAGCTCATCAGGATGGTCCCTGAAAGTATGAACCATTCCAAGTGCGCTCCTGTGTTTTAGTCTGGCACAGCTGAAATGTTCAAATCTCCTTTGTTGAGAGCATCATCTTATGACTGGATGAATGTTTTGCAATTAACTGTACCTACATTAAAATATATATTAATCTTTTGTGTATATAGTGTAAAGGCATAACTCATTGTCTTTTGGAGTTATAGTTTATGTAGACAGAATGCAGAAAAAAAAAAAAAAAGCTCCATGTGTATTTTTAATGTTTTTCAATTACTAGAGAAAATGGCAAAATGTTTTATCATAATTTGTGTTAATGAAAGGTGCATTTCATTAATTGGTTACTATCTTCCTGACATCATGGAAATCCTAATCCATTCCAGTTTTAGTGGAATGTGATGTACAGTAATTCAAAATCAAATTATATTATATAGGAAACATAGCTGTACCTTATATTTGCTTAGAAGAATAAGAAGAGAAAAGAAATGATTGTTGTTGTTAATTTAGTTCCCTGGTTTGTGTTCGGGAAGAACGACCCAACTGCCCAATGTACAAGGCTGAAAGAATGTAGGCAAAAGGTACATGACATTGTACACACAAAGATAATTTCAATTTGTATCACCTTCATTTTTGCTGGTAGAAGGCAATCTTAACTTATGTCTACTTGTCAGTATTTAGACACTTTTAGGATAGTCAAATACTTATCACACACTGTCAAGAAAACCCTCAAGAGTACTGGCATCTTGATCTCGCATACACATATAATATATTGGATTAAAAGTTTTGTAACAATAAAGCCAAATGGCCAAAAACTTACTTGACCCAATTCCAGCTGTAGTCCATTTAATGGAAACATACCATCATCAACAACGTGCTAAAAAGAAGAGGGGGGAAAACATTGAATAAATCTGAAAAGAATAAGAAACCATAAACTATATGAAAAGTGAGATCTGAAAATTTCAAATGAGTAGTACTTTACGTTAGTAGAAAATTTATGAGGTCATTAGTGCATCTCTTTGAAGGGGGAACATGAAACTTTCAAAGTGGAATCAAGCTTTTTACTGTGTTAGTATTTAATAGTTGTTATTTAGTGAAAAGCTGTAAATTAAACATTTTATGCACTTGTGTTTTTTAAATGCCTTCTAAAGTAAATCATTCAAAGTAATACACTGTAGAAAGAACTACAAAATTAATTGCAGGTTGTTGATGGTAGTTATGGTTATTTGAAAAAAAGATAAAACCTGTACCTTGACTCTGTTTTCTCCTTTTTATGCATTAATTCAAAAGAGAATGAGCTGCTCTTTAAAATGTTTGTACAAAGAACACCTTTCATAAAAGGAAACTTTTCATAGAGTATCTGATTCTCTTCATAATTTTATAAGGGCCAAGAAAGCAGCAAAGAGCAGAAATAGCAAGAGAAGACAAAACCAAGAGCTTACAGAATTATGCATCATAAAGGTATGATTTTTATTTTAATTTCACACAAAACGCATTTTATACTTAAAATGAAAGTAAATAAATAAATATATATAAATATTAGATGGAAGAGTTCATTTTATTTTGTTAAGTTGCCATTTTGGCATTTTCCTTTCCATGCCATATTAAACATTTTAGAGTGATGTCAATCAGCTGCAACCTTAATTACATTATTAACATAAATTTTAATTTGACAATTTCACTTATAGAGAAGAAGAGATAAGTTTGTACATTTTATAAATAATATTGAAAGCGTTGTACATTCAATTTGTACAGAAGTTTAAGGTTGAATTGGGATTGTTTAATTTCTGCAGTTTATTTCTAGAATCAGTTTAAAAATCATTGGCAACATCAAATGATGCAATCTTTATGCACTGACAATTTTCCTGTACTCTCTTGTATTGAAATATGAGCCTCAATTTTATGGATAAACTTTGCAGATACATTGAGCTTTAAAACTCACATAGCGAACACTATCACATTTAATGTTCAAATTTTGGCAAAAATACAAGAATATTTTTTTCTTTACATTTTTGCATTTGAAGATTGTCAGAAAGAGAAACTGCATTGAATTTGGGGTATGCAAGAAGCTGACACACAGTGACATGGAAAGTAACAGTTTCAACTTTATAGCGCACATATATACACTGGTGAACAGTTTTTAGAGTGGTGAAATACAAGTACCATTGAATGGAACAATATGATAAGAGATGTAACTATTACAGATTGCTAATTACCTTTGTAAAGTATTAGGAGATAAAAGATCCAGTTAATGAAATGGAAATGGGGGTTGAGGGGCTACAAGGATTTTACATACTCTTTGGCACTCAGAAAAATGTTACAAATTTTGTAAGGAATGTAGTTTTCTAGCACCCAAAGTAAGGGTACTTTTAAAAATTTGCTCAAATAATAGATAAAATTGTAGTGAATGTATTGCAGAGTAACACATTTTATGGTTTTACATTAATCGAAATAAATGCAGATACCATAAAAAATGAACATATATTGTAAAATAAAGGAAATAGGAAATCATAGCTCTTTTTTGTTGAAGAAACATGAAATTGACATTAGTTACTACTAAAATTTCTTGCACAAGTGAATAATAGTAATTGATATATATATATATAACAACTTGACTGTAAACAGCTTCAAAATAATTTTAAATTACGAATACAGCAGAGGAGAATTTAATGAGTATGGACAAAAAGTGAAAATGCTGAAGTAAATATATATTTCAACCACAAAAGTGCAGAAAAGAAAAAAAAGTGCTGATATATTATCAGTCAGTGCTTTGGTTCTTTTTAAATAATCCTAGATAAAAAGTGGCTATTCAAAGTTTAATGATTCTTCTTTGAATTGTTATATCCAGTAAATCTGTTTATTAGTTACAATATTACATCCGTTGGCATGATGTATCCTTATATATTTATTCTGCTTTTGTGTAATGCACTATTCATTATAGTGTAACTGTACGTTAATTGCTTAAGATATGCTTGAAGTTGAACTAAGGTATCTTGCTTATTTGGGTAACATATAATGGCTTACAGTATGACCAATCTTATGTGGGCAATTTTAATGAATATAACTAATCATTTTCATATGTGGTCTATAAAATGTTACCATTGTAGCATGGATCTTCCTTTGTAAAGGAAATGAGTATAAATGACAATGTGGTTCATTAAGTGGCTTAAAGCATTCATTCACAGTTCTTTTATTGAGCTTTGGTCTGAAAGTTTCTATAGTAAACAAGCATCAATATTATTCCCTAGTAATGCTGAATTGGTAGTATTGTGAATGAACTAGTGCAATTTTTCATTAGGTGGTCATGTTTAGTACTCAAATTTGGGAAATCCTCACTCAGTTCAAATTCCTTGGGGATGGCCATCCTGATCTTGGGTTTTTTCGTGGTTTTTTTCCTGATCTCTTTGGTGAATTCTGGGATGGATATTTACTTTCCACAAATTTCCCTGACCCTCTCATTTAATTTCCTTGTTCATCATTTCAGGGTTGCAAGACCAGATTACGTGGATTGGCAAATAGCAGAATTTGCTTATTGGAAAAAAAAAAACACCCTGACATCTGCTGTGACAGCAGCCCTTCTAAAGGGGTTGAATTCCTTGGAGTATGGACTCCACAGCATCATAACAGATCAACAAAAGAAAAGGAATCTGGGAATGTTAGGGTATTCACCTGCATCCCCACCTGCCACCCCATACAGCTGGTCACCCTTAGTATCCCTCACTCACCCTTTACTCCAGCAGGTTCAGTAGGACACAAAGGCCCTTATTTGCCTTCCATGTCTGATATCCTCTATCTCACCTAATCAAATCCAATATTCTCTTTTCATGCAGAATCAGTTCAGTATTATTTCCTTCTGTTTGTATCCACTGTATTTGTTAATAACATGCTACATTTCATCTTGCATATTATCGTGAGCAAGAGATTTATGAGGTGGTATCCACAATATTTGGGACTGTTGCTGCCATCTCGACAGTAATTGCAGTAGAGTTTTGTACCGCTAGGCTACACTAGCACACCTGATGAGTGAGCGTTTAAAGTTTCATGAGCTGGATAGATGTGTTGAGATTCTATAGTACTTTTCATGATACTCTGTATTTAGTGTGTGGCAATTTTAATAATGGATCCAAGATTAGAACGAGAGTTTGCATCAACTTCTGTGCAAACTCGGAAAAAATGATACAGAGACCCTCGCAATGATTCAACAAGTATTTGGGGGTGAAAGCATGAGCCGTACATGTGTGTTTGAGTGGCATACTCGGTTCAGGGCCGGTCGCACAGCTATTGAAGACGATGCTCACACCGGTAGGCCCATCAGCTGCACAGCGCCTGACATTGTTGCCAAAGTTCAACACCTCGTTCGTGAGAATCGACGTCGAACCTTTGAAGACCTTGCTCATGAAGTAGGAATTGGTTATGGGACATGCCAGCGAATTTTAACTGATGAATGCATCGTTTCGCCGCAAAATTTGGGCCAAGGAATCTGGCTGCTGATCAGAAGGTGCAGCGTGTTGAAGTTTGCACGGAGCTTCGTCGGGCCGTATCCGATGACCCAACTTTCTTGTCCAGGGTCATCACCGGCTACGAGAGCTGGATGTAATGTACGCTTATGACCCTTCCCAGTGGAAGAGCCCGAACTCACCAAGACCAAAAAAAGCGAGACAAGTGAAGAGCAAAGTCAAGAGCATGCTCCTCGTTTTCTTTGATACCAAGGAGATTGTGCGCAAAGAATTCATCTCACCAAGTCAAACGGTGAATTCCACGTACTATTGTGACGTTTTGCGACGGCTCCGTGAAAATGTGCGGAGGCGACGGCCCGAACTTTGGCAACAAAGGAACTGGCTGTTGTATCACGATAATTCCTTGTTCACCAGGAGCTTTTTGACGAAAAACACATGACGGTTGTCCCCCATCCACCGTACTCGCCTGATTTGGCACCCCGCGACTTCGCTCTATTCCCCAAACAGAAAATCAAGTTGAAAGGACGTTGGTTCGACACAATTGAGAGAGGAGTCAAGAAGAAACACTGTCTGTGCTAAACACCCTCAAAGAAAATGACTTCCAAGATGCATGTGGAATATGGTAGAATCGGTGGGGCCAGTTTATACGTGTGGAAGGGAACTACTTCGAGGGTGACGGTGGTCATGAGTCTCAAAGTAATTTTTTGACCAGATGGCAGCACCAGTCTCGAATATTCTGTATACCACATCATATATCTGTATATATGTGGAAACTTAGCATATACATTTTCATTCTCTCTATTGCATACAGAACTTCAGGGTGTATTAAAACTTTTTACCCCAATAAGAATATGGTATGAAATGCTGTTCAAATGATGTGCTTTTTCTGTACAGAAGTGGGATGTTTTGAAGATCATTTTATATCATGTAACAGAATCTATTCTTTTATTAATGTGGATACATTTGATTCCATTTCAATTGCTGTTCTAAATATGACTTTTAGATAGCATAAAGACAACATTTTCCACAATAAATTCTGAAGTTACAATGAATTATTTAAGAGCATATCAGCACAGCTTCTATGCACAGAGTGGACCTGATGCCATATTTTTTTAACATCACTTTCTTCATTGTGTCTTGTTCTAGGCTGCAAAGATATCCCAATGTCACAATTAATTTACTTGCCTTGAGCTAGGTTTTTTACAAGGTAGAAAACATGAGATTGCAGGAATGCATGCTTTTAGGTCAAATGTTTTGAGTTATTTTTAATAATAACTGATTTGATAGCTTGTCTGAACCTTGATTTGAACCATTACAATGTAGGTGGCATGGCTGCAGACAAAATATTATGATCTAGCCAAGTAATATTTACTCAAACACACATTTAGCTACAAATACTTAAGCTTTGCATGTACTTAAACAAAAATAGGACTGGCACCAACTAAGATTAGTCCCAAACTCTTATAATGAATGAGTTTTAAGGTTTCATTAATACAAGATTTATTTTCCTTTCCATGAAAATGCACTAGTGGAGGAATACAGTTATTTGGAAAGCCACTACTGGAAAAGCACAAATTCAATCCCCATACAGAATTTACCACATTAGTGTCCTTGTGCCATTTAACCTTGGAGGAATAAACAAACTTGAGACCCTAGTATTTAACACTCCATTGCTGTGGGAGGAATTTAGACTGAAAGACATTTGTAATAGTTAACTTGCACACTAAATGTTGAAGCTAAGAGAATAGCTCCCAAATGCGAAAGAAAAGAAGTTTTTGCTCTGCTTGAGACACAAATGTTCTCTTGAAGCAGACAGAAGTTGCATTGGAATTGAGTTATTACTGGAGGGAAAGCGAACTATGCAGGCACCTCATAGCATGCCCTGGCTTATTCTTGAATATGCCAGAATGTTTTGATCTGTTTTCATGAAAAGAAATTATGTGGTCTGCAGATGTGGTAAGTACAAAGGTATATATGTCCTTTTTAACATAATTCAACATGACTGTCATTCATTTCAAAGTGTTGTGCTTAATGTTCATACGCAGCCTAAAAGATGTTTGTAAGCATAGTGCCTGAAATTGCTGCACCCGCTTCTTGAATATGATTCTTCAGATCCTGGAAATCTCTTACTTTGGTTTTGTATACTTACTTGTGACTTGATAAATCCCTAAGAAAAAATGTAAGGGTGTCAAATGTGGTCATATTTGGGCTGAAGATTTGCTTATCCATCTTTCAGGAAATTGTTGGTTGAGACATTTTGTTATATCCAATGCAAATAAAGGGGTTGCTCTATCTTCTAGAAAGAAAAAAAATTCTCTTTTTGCTGAAAGCTGTATGAATTTCCAGGTAGACTCCTTTGGCATCTCTGCTTATGCCAAACAGTGCATTGTTACATTATAAACAACATTCTGTAGTGATAGTTTGGAGGTAGGAATAAAATAATAACACCTAATATAGCAATGTTTTTCAGATTTGAAATGGCATTGAAAACTTACTTCTTGTCCATATCAAATCCTCTTTTATGTTGTTCAGTTTTTTTAAAAATGCTTATCTCTGGCATCTGTGTTCACTTATGTCGATTTTTTAAGACAAAATCAAGAATATTGGGGAAAAAAAAAATTAACCGTATCATTGATAAATTGTACTTATGAAGCTGTAGACAATGGAGTGGTTTTGTGTCCTGCAGTAATGTATTCATACATTATGGTAAGAAAATGTTTTAATAGTATATGTTGCTTGCAATGAAGTATTCAAGGACCTGCAATATAAAAATGATGCCTGGTGGTGTTTGAGATAAAATTTTGTTGCTGGATAAAGTATCCTACATTTTGGTGGAAAGTCCTACATTTCAGTAGCAGTCATCTGGGCACAGTATCATAAAGGCATGACCCCTCCATCATGTCCATTCCCTGGCAGGTAAATATAGACAATGCAATACCAAGCGGTAGCAGATCAGTTTTCTAATGAAGGGAACAATGCTGGTACTTGAAAACTTAGAAGTTGTTAATTTTACCTGACTGGTAGCCCAAAGCTACTTTAATTATGTCCAAGAAAGCTGTAAGTCGCTTATGAAACATATTTATTAAATGTAATGCAAGTTAACACTGATTCTGACAACTATAGCCCTATTAATGCCAAAAATGAGAACATAAATTTAGACCAGAAGAGATTCATTTACAACTCAACTTTAATGAAGTAGAGATGTCGTAGTAGAGCCTGGCATGGCAGAGAAAGAAAGAGCACTATCCAGAGAAATTGACGAGTATAAATATAGGCTGCTGTGGTCAGCAATGCAAGAAGTAGCACATTGAATTTAATCTTATTTTGATTTAAAGTAAAACACTAAAAATCAAAATAAGATTAACAAAAGTTTCACTGTGTTGATTCCGACATTCCGTAAACATTGAATTAACCATCATTTATGGTGAAATGCATTGCAATTTCCCTGTTGTGGCAGGAATTTGCCAAGAACTGTTTCCAAACAAAAGAGAATCACATTCTTGAACTTTCACAATTGTCAGAGGAATGTGGATTCAGGATGTTTCTCAGAAACTGGCTGGAGAAGCATTGCGGATAGAATTACCTTATTCAGATATATGAAAATGCTGGAACCATTTCCCCTCATCAATGCATTCCATATAAAAGCTTCATCATTTGTATCACTTTGCAGTCTCCTACTTATTTCTCACTATATCTTTTTTAACAAATCCTTTTTACACAAACAATCAAACAGCTTGTTAGCATGTAAAAGCCTTAAGCAAGTTCTTTCACAGAATCAATGGTAACTCATTTCTTTCATTGGTACTTTGCGCTTATTTTGGAGAAAAGAGTCTTTCAATATTGCCATATGGGGGAAAAAATCTTGGTTACTGTGTTCATTTTTGCAACATTTAATATAGTTGCACCATTTTTCTTTGATTTTCCCCATTAAATGAAGTGACAAATTTCTTCAAATTAGAATATCGATCAAAATATTTATTTCATAAATTGGTTCTCTGCATTCTTCATTCACCCAGTGTTACCAACACTGAACACAGAAAGAATGCTGAATATTTTTCTTCCTGTTTATTAAACAAAAAAGAATAAATAAGACTAAAATGCAAAAAATGTGGACAAATTAAAGGATTTCCCAAAATGTAAGCGGGCAACTATTTTTATTATAAAAAAGCAAAATGCCTGCACAAATGCTGGTGTATGATAACCCAAATTGTGGAATAAAAATCTTGCATTTAGTACAAGAAGATTGTGGAAAAAAGCAGTCATGGATCAAGGTTTCCATTTTTTGAATGTGCAGCTGCACTGTTTAGGAAACATTAAGAAGAGGAACAGCTGCAATGTGTCTCGACATCTCTCCAAATAGCTTTTCCAAGTTGTTCTTTCAACAAGAAACAGATTTTTAGTGAATGAAACAACTTTCTCAAGAGATAGAATCACAAATTTAGGTGAAAATTCCTATGCAGTGGGCCAAAGGAATTTTCAACATAGCTTTTCAGGTAACATTTGAGAAGGTAATGTTTTTCTTTGTTTTCTTCAAGAAGCTCTACCTTGCTTGAGGATGTTTCACTGATAGCAAAAAAAGAATATACATATTATGATGGCACACCTCCATCATAAAATACATAAAATAATCCAGAATGATAAATCACTCTTAAAGAGAACCAATTTCACTAAGATGGTTGGAGTTAAATCCAATTTATTCATTTATTTAGCTAACACGAAAACTAAAGTTTTCTTTATTGAAGTCCCAAATGTTGCTACTTATCAAGAAAGACATTTTCAGATAGCAGAAGAAGTAAACAGTACTTTTTTTTTGCTATGATAACCAGAGCTAAATTGTTTGGAATTCACATGGTTGATTTGTACATGTTGCAAGATAGTGCAACATAAAATGCTAATAATATATTTAAAGAAAAATGCTTGCAGTCATGTGATCGTTCTTAAGTGTCACTGTTTTTATTATCAATAAGCAGGTATACTGAATCTCCTGGTATCTATTATTTGCTAAACAGATAATGAAAAAGAAAGAATGTCCTTGTAGAGTTTTATAGAAAACTGGTAAAGAAACGATGTTGAAATATAGAGCGTTTCTTATATTGCTGGACTATGGATTGCACTTATGCGTGCTCCCCACATTTTCTATTAAATAACATGTGATCTGCAGTCCGGCAATATAAGAAACACAAGGTATAATACAAAAAGGAAAAATTCAAAACTGGCACGCATTACATGCTGTTTAATATAGTCATGGTTCTTTTGTAGGTAGACAAAATAATGTAAGCTATGCAAAGGAAAAGTTTAAACACATGTTATTCAACATTGTTCATCATTATATTGGCTTGGCAGGCTGAACAAAGCCCTGAGAAGTTGCCTTCAAACAACATAGCCTGTTTAATGTTCACAATGCTGAGAATAACTGACATGCCACTCACTTGGTAGTCATTAGTGCATTTGGCCCCAAATGTATAATGTAGCCTTGATTTTGATTACCAGATGGGGCTGTTGTTTTCATTTTAAAGCTTTAAGGTTAGCATTTTATCCATATTTTGAATTTTCTCTTCTCTAAAATTATACTTCAGAATATTTCCATTGCAGCTGTTGTATAGAGTTTTGTCAGCTGTAATAGTACAGAAGCATGGGGAATTTTGCCAAGCCAATTCTTAGGTTTGTTGTCACCAATAGTGCAACTTCATTATTTCTTACCTTGAAATAGATTCCTATTATTACATTGAAATAACTAACTGATAAGGCAGACCTATCTTTTGGTAGTAGTGCAGGGCTAAGAAGTTCTATATGTCAGCAGGAGGTAACATGAGATTGTGAAAGTGGCAATTGATAATTGCCTAAATGTGAAGTATATAATGCTTGTATTAGATCAGGAGCTTTTGAGATTTTTTTGTGCAATTTGTGAAACACAGGCATGTTAAGAGAACAAAACTCTTTAAAGGAAAGCAATAGAATATCATGGCTTATAACGGTTGAGCCAAACTTTGGAACTTCATTAATGGCAGTTTGTTTGTTTTCACCAAAGGATTTAATTGAATAAATAGAAGTTCTAATATATATATATATATATATATCTCTATTGAATTTGAATTTGAAAACCTTGCACAGAGGATTTTTTGGTCAGATTTTCTTTACTGGTAATTTATTTTAAAGTTAGATAATCTTTCAGACAGCAATCAGGGTCTTACATGTGGTTCAGGCTTGAAATTTCGAAAATTTGATTCCACTAAATTTAAGAGCACTAGGTCAGATACCCTCAGCTTGACAAGAAAATAATGCTTTCATTTATAAATGTGAACAAATATAGCCTTGATATTAATGTTCTCACAAATGATAAAGTGGCAAGGGTGCGCAATAATTGCACCTCCTCAGGTGCACCAGGGTAACGCTAAGCGGATTACAGGTATGGCAAGTTTTCCAAGTTGTAAGAGCAATACACAACAGTGCTTTTCAATGCTATTCTGGAATGCGAGTGACTTATCGCACAAAAAAGGCACAAGCTCAAATACTATTACCTAAACAAGTAGATATTTTTGTAATTCTTGAAGCTAATAATAACCTTAACAACAAAAAGTTTTATAATTTTAAAAACTACAACATATATTGTCTATGTAATCATTGGCAAGTGGCATACTAGTATGAGTTAAAAACCCTCTTTTAAGTAAAACAACTACACTGAAAACCATGAACTCCACAGACTATGCTGAAATCACTTGATCAGAAGTATGGTTACAGAATGTAAAATATACAATTTTTGGTATATACAGCACCCCAAATAAACACCAACTAAATCTTGACTTAATAGAAGTTAAACAAAATACCCTAATAATAGGAAACCTGAATGGACATTAAAAACAATGGGGATACAATTCCTCCAATGTAATGGGAAAAACGATTGAAGAATTTTTGGAAGCTAATGCAGCCAATTTAATATACAAAAGCAATGACCCCAAACTTTTATTCATTATACCTGGGAACTCAACAAATCCTGATATGATTATTGCCTCGTAAGTTATTGCAAATCACACCACTAGAAGGGTATTGGAAGACATTGGTAGTGGTCATAGAGTCATCATAACTGAAACCATCCAGCCACAAATGAGTCATTTAAAAGATAGTCAACTGAAGAGATGGAACTTCCAAAAAGCAGACTGGATAGCTTTTCGGACAAAAAATTTGAAGATATTGACATGGAGAAAAGTCCTCTGAAACTAATCGATGAAGTTAACAAAAAACTGATTAATGCTGCAAAAATAACAATACCCAGAGGAAAGGGTATTGGTACAAATCTTTTTGGAAACAGAGATTATCTGCATTAAAAAGAGACCAAGATAATATCAGAAATATAGCAGAAGAAACAAAAGATCCTAACTTAGTGAGAGATTGGAGAAAGAAAACTGCATTTCTAAACAGGGAAATAAAAAATACTAAGAAGGAGTCATTCAATAAATTACTGAGTTCCCTTGACTATAGAAGTAATAGCACAAAAGTACATAAATATATTAATACACTAAACAGTGTACCAGAAACAAAACAAGAAACCTCTTATTATTAACAACAAAGTCTTCAATCATGATAGAGACATAGCCAACAGATTTGCCACTCACTACAACCTTGCACATAAATTGAATAGAGACAATGGGGAATGAAACTAAATATTAAAAAGGTATAAACCTGAGATACTTGCAGGCCAACAACATCTATTTTATGACAACTTTACAATTCAAGAACTGAACCAAGCAATACCTTTGACAAAGTATGGACAGAGAAGCTTATTTATAAAATGAATATTATTGGGATAAGAGGAAATATGTTGAGATGATTCATGGACCTATCTCTGTAGGCACATAGCTGTAAAATGGAATAATTGTCCTCTCTAAATGGAATATGACTAAAGTAGGCCTTTCTCAAGGTGGTGTTTGCAGTCCAGTTCTTTTTAATATTTTCATAGATGACATCAACAAAATATTAACTGATTTCCCAAAGGCAAATATGGAATTATTTGCAGATGAAAGTGCCATATGGATTAGTCACAAAGTAGACAACAATACAAAAAACTAGAAAATGAAATGCAGAAAATTATCAATAGTATGGAAACATGGGCATGCACCAACAATATGGAAAAAAAACACTAAAAAGACAGTTTTCCAGCTTTTCAGTGTTCAACATACTACAGATGACTTAGAGCTTAAAATCAATAATGAACTACTACAAGAGAAAGAACATCCTAAATGTTTTGGTATAACACTTGACAAAAAAATTTCCTTCTCTGAAGAGATCAACAATATAACTAAGAAAGTGAATAAAAAGAACAACATATTAAGAAGAGTAGCAGGAGTCAAATAGGGAGGATCCATAGGACTCTTAAATGGCATGTACAAAAGATACATAAAGCCTAATTTGCTCAATGGAAGTGAGATAATGTCCACAATAAACAACCAACTTAAAATTAAAATGGATAACATACAATCTAAAGAAACACTGACCATTCCACCGATGATGACTAACTTAGTCATAATCAAAACATCTGAAATTCCAAGTGGACCACAGCCCACAAGCCCAGAAATTGTTCTTCATTTCACTTCTCTGTGACCCCAATGTTGAAAGAAAATGTTAATATATTACATCTAATTTTGGATTTGTTTCCCCTTTAATTAAAAGTTTAGAAAAGACCTAGAGTGAAACTACTTATATCAATTTAAATTATAAATAATATTATCTCAAAGATAAATAGTCTGCAAGATGATATAGGAAGAAAGTACGTGCAAAAATGAACAATTTATTATATAAAATGTGCATTGAATTCATTCTGTAAAGTAGCTAGAATATAAATGTAGAAATGAATGACTTACATAAATGCACCTTTTGCCTCAACAGATGTTGAATGCTGCTTTTCTACATACAATGCCATTCTATCTGATAAGTGACAATCATTTACATTTAAAACTTTGAAAATGAGTGAATATTGCAATAAAAACCAAACAAGCAACAAATCTAAAGATAACAAAAAAATGTGACCAATTAAAACGTAAATGTGGGAAAGATTAAATTATTACTTAAAACAATTTTAGCATTCTTAAACAATAATGTAAAAGCCCCTAAAAATGTAGAAAGAAAAAAATTCAGGCTTTGAATATTTTTTTATAAATAATGTTTTTTTAATTTGTGACAATTATTGTGTGTTAAAAATCATCTACCATAATAGCATTTTAACCCTTCCTCACTCTTATATACAATAATTGTATTTGCTTGTCTTTAAAAATGAAATCATTTTCTATTTAACATAGAAAGTGAATGCTTAGAAGGCTTGTTCAAATTCTCTATACTTATTGTACTTGAAACAGGTAGAGTTCATTATTCCTCATTCTTTTTTGCCTTGTTGTACAGTGTGTTTTGTAAATATTGAACCCTGAAATGGCTAATGGTTCCAAAGTCACAGCCATCACAAACCATATGAAAAACTCATATAGTCAACTTGTGTTTTCTTTTTGCTTAATATTGCAAATTATCAATGAGAATATTGTTTCTTTCTGCTGTGCAAATTACAGCTTTTGAACTCATGTTTGTGGCTACATGAAAAATGATCAGTAAAAGAGATAATGTGGTGCAAAATTGTTCACTTACCAATGAATATATACAGGTTGAAACAGCAGTTTTAAATGCAGATCTGAAAATCTTTTATCAGTTTCATTTGTCTGTAATTTAGCTGATCCTGCTTTCAATGACAATTTCTTATATCTGATTTCTTAAAATTTCATGAACATGCATGAACAGGCTTTTCTCCTGAGTACTTTTATCATTACCAAAAGAAGAAATCCCAGATGGCTTGTGCTTGGTAAATGTTTCTAATGAAGAACCAATGACTTTATTCATTGGACTCTGGTCCCCAATAAAACTGGACAAAATTTATCTTTGGGTTTTGATGACCTGGACTGTTTTCTACGTGGATGTTCTATGCCCATTATGAAATTATATTAGGAAGCCTAACATAATACTCTTTTTGGTCTATCCAGAGGACAATAACTTAACTAGGGGTATGCTTGTATCTTGATTTTTGTCCTGTACTATTGTCCATAAGCATTACAGGCAAGTTTGCTTTTGGAAGCAAAGTCAATTAGGAAAAAGTGGAGATCACAGCTGAGACTTGAACCACGTACCATGCCATGCCCTTACCATCTGAGCTACTGTGTCCTATTCACAATTATGAACAATCCCATCTAGGTCTGTATACCCTGAAGATTAAAGTTATCCTGTTGCAGAGATTTTATCACCTAAGAGGTGACCCAAAACCTTCAAGTACTTATGATGAAGGAGGCTTCATAGTTAACCACACACTATTGGGTTAATTTATATGAAATGTTTTTTTAAAACACAACAAGCAATGTGTTAGGTTAAGAATTGGAATTACAAGTCTGTACTCTGAGGATGACCATAGGGGTTAGGATGTCCAAAAACTTGTAGTTCAAAGCAAGTTCACTTGGCTGCTATCCCGTAAATCCACAATCAACAATTAGTGACAAGGAAGCTTCAAATCTGTAAAAGTTCAGAGAAAATCTTAATAGATGCTCTTTGAAACTAAAATAACAAACATGAAGAAGAATAACAACCAGAGGAAAAAAAACTTAAATATTTTTCTTCTTAGAGAGAAAAAAGAAAGAAACAAAATGGGATAAAATTGCAGAAGAAGAAAGAGGAAAGAAAGGAGGGGAAAATCAGCAAATGTATGATTAATTTTGTACTATGTATTTTCGTTGTTACTCCACTTGTGGGCTCTCTGTATAAGCCATTTGTATGAAAGGCTAGTTTTTAATGGGTCTGTAGAATGTTAGTGTTTCTTTTCTGTAAAGTATCTGCAATTTCAGTTTTATCATATTACAAAATCAACTCTTTTTGTTTAAATGTGTATTTTAGAACATTCTTGTGATCTTCTTGGATAACAATCATTAAAATATATGGCATATATGTCACTTCATTGGTTGGTGCTCCCTTCGAGCATTCTTCTCTACTACCTTGATTGAAGTAATCCATAATATCAGGATTTCCCAATACATGACTCATGCTGCATAATACAGTGGTGAAGCACAGTACTTATTATTTATAGTAGAAGTTATTCTGGTGGTGACACGTTGCAACATTTGACTGAGAAAAAATGAACTTTTCTTTGTAAAATTATATTAAAAACGTTCTGCTTGTTGTACTCAAAGAGAGTTTAATAAACTTTTCCTAATGCAGTACCCCCTTCAAGAGGTGTTATATGAAGACTGGTGGATAAATTTGAAATCACAAGTACAGTGTTGGACAAATCACATTCTTAAGAATGAACAGTTTTAATGGAGGCACAATTTGAATGAAATTCGAGCCAGTCTAGAACAAAAATCAGTAACTAAACTTGCACCACAAACAAATCTTTTGCAAGAAATGCAATATAGTTAATAAAGTTAAAAACATACAGGTAAATATATTTTCATGCTATGCGAGAAGCCAAGAAGGTGAATTGGCTCAAAGAGTGAATTACTGCATTTGATTTCTGAATGTAGTGCAGGGTTTGCAGTTCTTTTTCTTTGCAGTTGAATCATGGTTAAATCTAAATGGGCATGTGAAAATGCAAAATTGTTATTATTGGTCTGTTGAATGAGTAATTTTGCACAATTATTACTATTATGGCCAGAAAATTAATGTCTGGTGTGCGATAAGTTCAAAGAGAATAATAGATCCAATATTTTTTAATGCGATAATAGATGTGGATCGATATCAAATGCGAATCTTAAGCCTGTTTCTTCAGTAGATGGCAGAAGAGGAAACCTGTATGGTTGGTTCCAGCAGGACCCTGCAACTGCAATATGGCTAAAAGTAATTTAATACAATAAGTGAGATGTTCAATGATAGAGTAATTATATTGGTTGTGGTCTTTGTGCTGTCCCAGTTTATCCACTTGTAATTTTCATTTATAAGGTAGTTTGAAAGACAAATTGTTTCGCATCAATCCCCAGACATTAGATTAACTCCGGTTTTGTATTAAACATGAAATAAGCAGTATTTCAGTTGATGAACTTAAATATGTGTGAAACATATCTGGCGATACAGAGCTTGTATGCAAGTGTAAGGAAGACTTTAATATCTACTTTAAGTTAAGTTCATAATTCATTTGTGCTCCTGACAATGTCTGGAGTTTACCAGCTGATGCCTGACCTGTTGAATCTTCTGTTATGGCTGCCATATATATTAATGACCCTGTAAATTGGTCTGTAATGCTGTTGCAACATAAGCTGCCTTGAATCAGAAAGTATACTTTATACCATTTTTTGGTGCAAAAGATTTTTGAGTGTTGCAATTAAGGCTACTATGTTTTCGTATCCTAGAGTATATGTAAATGAGAAAGATGGGTACATGGTTCTTGCTCCCTTCTGAAGTGATCTGATTGAAACTAATCAGTATAAAGACATGGTTAGTCTTGACAAGGATGTCTTGATTACAGTGTTGGGATATATAGACTTCAAATTTTGGTAATACTTATAAAATAATCCTGTACTAATCCTTTTAAATTTCTTATATCTCTGATATGTATTTAAATTAAGTGTAATTAGGTATAATTATCTTTAAAAATGAGATTATCAGAATCAGTAAAATAATATTAAATCATGCAATAAGTTACATTCACAGCAGACTAGTGCTTCGAGGCTTTTACAGCATATCTATGGATGACATCAATGAAACTTCTGTGGGTTCCTCATTCTCTCCAGTTGACACCTTCACACAAGCTAAAAGAGTATCTGACTCCTATTTCTAAAAATATGTCATCACCCTATTCATGGCGATCATTGACTGCTCTACTCCGGCAGTGGAAACACCATCACAAAATCCTCATCTGGTGTCATACCTTATCTGTTAAGTAAATAATTGCAGCTGTAACTTCTGCTCTGCTGTGTTCACTTGTTCAGATATAGTTCCATAAAGAAGGCTATGTGTAGAAGATTGTGACATGTTCAAAATGGAGTATCAATCTCTTATTAATTTCTTCACCAAAGAAGGACTTACTCCAAATGAAATTAAACATCAATTGGATGGTGTATATGGGGAAGCATCTCCCTCATATTCCACCATAAAAAAATGGGTCGAGAAAGCATTGAAGATGAAGAGCTGCAGGTCAGCCCTTGGAGATTATCATTTCTGAAAACATCGCTCTTGTGGAAGGAGAAATTAAGGAAGACCGCGGCTCAAAGTTACAGAAGTAGCAGCAAGGTTGGGCCTTTGTAAAACAACAATCCTCCGAATTATTCATGAACATTTAAACATGAATAAGGTTGGTGCAAGATGGGTGCCTAGACTTCTTTCCTCAGTTCAAAAGAAACAACATCTGTTGTCAGGCATTTTTGGAGCTCTGCTGTGGCAACTAGAGAGAAGTTGTGCAAACCATTGTTATAGAAGATGCAACTTGGTCCTACACTATGATCCCTTGTCCAAAAGAGAATCAATGAACTGGTGTAAACCTGGCGCTAAAGACCAAGGTCACTCAGTCAACCAAGAAGATCATAGCCACAATCTTCTGGGACTGTGAAGGAATATTCTTTATTGACTTCAAGGAGAGGAACACCACAGTAAATGGGGAGTACTATGCTGGCCTACTGCACAGACTACGTGCTTCCATCAAAGAGAAAAGGCGAGGAAAGCTGAGTGATGGTGTGTGCCTTCTTTACGACAACGTGCATGTGCACACAGCTCTCGTTGCAAAGGAAGCTGTGAAGAAATCTGGCGCTTCAAGGAGATGGACCATCCACCCTACAGCCTAGATTTATCTCCCAGTGACTATTTCCTCTTCTCAAAACTCAATAAGGACCTTCGAGTTAGGAAATTAAAGTGTGGCGAAGAAGTGATGGATGCTGTTTGTGACCATTTTACAGACAAGACTTCTGACTATTTGGGAGGGGGGGATTGAAATGTTAATTCAAAGAGTGAGAAGTTTATTGCAACAATAGGTAATTATATTGAAAAGTGGTATTTTTTGGTCTTTTATCATATCTAGAAAATGGTTAGGCCGGAAACTTATGGACCTACCTTCATATGTGGACCTTTCACTCTGAAATTTAACCCAGTTTTCAAGGTTAACGTCGTTTTTAGTACTAATATTTCGAATTGGAAATTCTTATTTTATTTGTGGAGCATCTCTTCACCTTCTTTGCTAAGAAAATGCGCACTTCGAATTAAAGAAGATATAACTTGCCGATTGAACGTCTTTTCAGTTTAATTTTGTTGAATTATCTGCGCATGAATTGGGTAATTTAATCCCTGAAATTTACAATTTTCAAGTGCAACGGCATTTTCATATTTTGCTGACGGCATGCTTTTCTAGTTTTCCCGTGCTTGCGGTACCTTCTCTAGCTCTAGATTAAGTTACAGAATTAACACTGCGCCTGTTTTTTTTTATTATTATTATTTATAGAGCTTCAATATCATTTTTTACATGCATTTCACTGCACTTTTTACATTTCATCAAGGATAGTCAGAAATAGTATACCCTTCGTTCTAAGACTGAGGAAGAGTAACTGAAGAAACACTAAGCTATTCACTATTACCAATATTTCTTTACTGGCGGGTCTTTTGCATTACCCTTTCTTTTATTAGAAAAAAATGTTTGTTGTTTACACATTGTGTTTCGGTAACGCTTCTTTCTATATGACCACTCAAGAATATAAAGATTTTACAGTAAATTGTTGACTGACTAACCGTTAAAATTAGGTGCAACTGCAAAAAGTCAAAATTCGCTGTAACAATGGAAATTTATTACATTACACCATCCTGCCTCTCTACACGTGCCTATTGTTGAGTTTAAAATGGAATTTTAAACTGTTCTCAAAACGGACGATAATTTAAATTAATTCATTATTTTTACTTATAATTATAAATATTATATACATTTATAAATATATTTTAAATTTTTGGTGGAGGGAAACTTTTTAATTTCCGGGGAGCATTCCTCCCGGCCACCCCATGAATGCAGCATTGCTTATATAATAATTTTTGTCCATGACTGCTAACAAAATGAGCGCTTGGTCTTGAAAATGGTATAATTGTGTGTGTGTGTGAAACACAGAACCAACATTTGAAATGACAGTTTCTGAAAGACAGGCACATTTATTGCATTCATTCTTTTTAAATTTGTAATATTTTCAATGTGTTATGTTTCTGGGTGCAAAATAAAATGTTTTTGTTCTTTATTGTAAATCCTCTTGTAAACAAATGACCTCCCAGGAGGTCACGACCTGTCTTTGAGATCCACTGTACTGCAGGGAAAGTTATAGATATTACAATTCTTTTTATTTAAAGTACAAAAAATGATCCTTCAACCTTTATTCATCATTAGATCCAGAATCCAGATATGCATTATAATTTAATGCCCAGAAGAGCTATAGAAAGCTCAGACTCTGATCGCAGAGCAGGTAATACCACCATACATTTGAAAAGTTGAAACAGCAATTATCATCATTCTCAGCTATATTTGGAGTTTAAAAGGGAAAACTGAAATGGCTAAAGAGATTAGGTATTAAAAAATTGTAATTTAATTCTTAAAACAGCAAAAAAGTTCAGTAAAGTCAAACATGTCACAGTTTTCTGGAACACTCAGAGATGGTGAAAAGGGAGACAGAAATAAGTGAAACATTTTTGACACTATGAAATGTACGGCACTCAAAATAAAAATTTTTATTGCAAAGATCGCTTTAATATTATTGCAGAAAGACTACAAAATGCATGTACCCCTAATAAAAGCTTATAAATTCATTAATATTATAAAAAACAATAAAGAAAATGTTGAACATGTATTATATATAATAAAATGCTTACACAGGATCAACTTTTCAATAATAATGTTTGTTTTTTTTTTGTTTTTTTTAAAATTAAGTTTAACACCAATTTTTACTACTAGCAGTGCTTTGGTTAGAAAAAAGTTTTAGAGGGTACCGATAAAATTATTATTATTATTATTATTATTATTATTATTATTATTATTATTATTGTTGCTGTTATTGTTGTGTCAAAGGAGGCTCCAGATGGACTGTACTATTTTTGTAGCGTTACTTCTCCGGCATGCAGACCTTCCAGATCGCAGCCAGGATGGGTTAAATGGGTTAAATACTGACATTGGTAGTTGAACATTTTTTGAGAACAAGAATCTAGCAATTTTTTTTATCAGTTGGGGTTTTTTTTTTTTTTTTTTTCGGATTGTTCATCAAACAAAATACTCTTTTGCATTCTGAAGTAGAAACTAGAACAGAATCTATAATCGGCGCCAAACTAAAAGCTGATGGTTTCATGTGATGTCAATAAATTCCGCGAAGGCCTAAATTTACTTTGCTTGCCATTAGCAACGTTTCTGGCGCAGCAGGGTTCTTCCGGCTTTTTACTTATTTTAGCCAATGAGTTTAAATTAATTAGATAATTAAGTTATGTTCAAATGTTTCATTTATTTGTATTTATTTATTTATAAAGATTCTTGTATCACCACAGCTTATCTCTTTCTGAGGGTCAGTTTTTGTGTTTACGATATCCAGATCTCTCTTCATTTCTTATCATACTATAAGTTTAATATGAACTTGACAATCCGAAGACAAGCCCCGAAATCACAGCAACCCAGCTATAGTTTTCAAGGAAAGCAAATAATATACAACCTTTAAGTGGAATAAAATGTAAATTTTTAAAATAAAAATAGCGGGTATTATTACTCTTAACTTAATTATAAAGCGTTCGAACAATTAACAGCTAACTTAAATGTTTAAAAAAAGGTGTTTCAATTCTATATCTTTTTGCCGGTGAGCATGAATATATTTAAGCTAGTACGGTATATCGGCCCGTACTGGCGCAACTACAGCAATGGTGAAGACAGTGAAACTTCCAGAAAGATGCATTTTGCACATTTCAATAGCATTATAAGTTATGGTACAATCTTTGGCGGAGAAGAGAGCGTTTAGCCTATAGAAAAAAGCAAATGGAACATTAAAGGGAGCAAATGGTGGGATGCCATGTAAGCCTTTGCTCAAAGTATACAACGTTTTATTTATTTTTTTTATTGATTTATTTATGGACGCTCTTTAACATCTCAGGTCATTAGCGTCCCATTCAACTCAGAGCGTGAAACGGCCGACAAATTTTGCTCAGAGGCCTCTCAGGCTTGAGGTTCTTTTTCGTGCCGTAAATGTACAACACGGGACCCACGGCTTTACTTCCCTTCCGAAGGAAGCCATACTTAGGATTTTTACGCCCCGAAAAAATCCATCGGTCCTGGCAGGGTTGAACCCGCGATCTTGGGTGCAGGAGGCAAGTATGGTAACCACTACACCACCAGGACCGACACAACGTTTTACATTGTATATATATGTTCTTAGCATATACTGCATATACTGTTCTTAGCATAAGGATATATATATATATATATATCCTTATGCTAAGAACAGTCGACAGAAAAATAAACATCTAATTATATATACAACGCTGCTACACAAATAATTTCTGCAATATGATGTCATACAATGATGCTTAAACTGAGCCGAGCAAATCAGACAAGTAAATTTACACTCTTAAAGCATATCTTATACTCTTTCGACTTTTTCCAGCGTTTTTAACAGATATATTTAACAATAGATATCGAATTAAATAAGTATTGTGGTAATGTAAACTTGAATTATTTTTTATGGTTTCATTATCTTTACATTTTCTTGTTGCATAATGTAAAACTCATGTTCATGTGTTGTAACAATGAAGATAAAATATTATATATTGTACTGTCGCACCAGTTCTCTGTTTAATTCTCGTATGTTGTGTATCACAATTTGTTGGGATATGGTATTCAGAGCATTTTATTTATTCACGTATGAAATTAAATGGGATTTCTTTCTTATTGCATATGCCTTCAACGATATGTACAGATATTTAATTTTTTTTATATCTGCCTTTTCGTATTAGAATATTTTGTCATCAACAAAGAGGACTGTATCTACATTAGGAATGTTAAGTACCAGACCAGTCTACACCTTCTGCCTGGAACCTTCATAAGCAATTCCCACAATCTACTTTCCGACTCCAATGTCGTCACACAATTTGATCCTATTTCCCGCTAAAAATCCCGCTTCGGGTCCCAACGTGCTGCTGCTCTGAATCGCCGACTCATGAGATTTTGACACCACCTAGCGGTACCTTTTGGTATTTACTTTTAATATTGCGAATAAGACAGTGTAAGGTTTTCCAATCAAAACAGTGGGCATATGAGGGCTTGTAGAGTGCAAACCAGTGAGGGCTTCATAATGGAAATATTACCTAGTGCTGCTTTACGGGAAATGTTACAAGAAAAGTATTACACTTGCATTTTGCAACAAACATTACAGCTAAATGCCAAAAGGTTGCGCTGCGCCTTGCAGAAATCTGCGAGGTTTATCACAGTAACGAAGGCATAGCACTTTAAGGCAAATGCGGGAAATTAGTGCATTTTGCTTGAAAACTTTGCAGTCAAGAAAATCCATCATATATCCGTACATTTTCCGGACCAGAACGTTTGTAATACATGCTTTCTTTTGGTATGACTGCACAGAAATGGCATTCGCAAATTATACGTCTGGCTGTATTAAGGGGAAAAAATGATTTACAGACTAAGGAAATAATACACATTAATTAATAGTATTTATTTACTTGTATTGTATGAGCACTTATGGCATACAAGTATAAACATTCAAATAATACAACTATATAAAGAAAACAATACACAACATGCAGTAAGAACAAAAAACTACAGAAAATACAATACCAACAGATCTAGTAAAACGTACTATACCAAAATGGGATTAAAAAATGGTGTTTAACGCCCGTTTTTGCTACAGAGGCACCACAGGCGATGGACACTGGACACTGATGATACATGAGATGAAATGATATATTGGAAAAGGATTTATTTTTAAGGAACGAAACGTTCCAGGCCTAAATTAATTTAGGGTACCTCACCGGCATTTGCCATTCATGACTGGGGAAAACCTGGAAAAAATCTGTCAGGAAGGACGGTCCTGACGGGATTCAAACTCCAGACCTCCCGCTCACGAGTCCGTGCCTTAACGATTTCGGCCACCCGTGCCTGTGTACTATATCAAGAGCAAACCCTTAGAAGATATATTTTAAAGTTAGCCATTCACAGAGTATGTCGTAGTATTATTTATCTTACATATTTAGTTAAAACCTACATTTTTATTTTGTCGTATCTTTGATTTCTTTTAAGCAGTAAGACAAAATGTGTAATTTTGTATTCCAGTGTAGGTAGGACTACGTTTAAATAGAAAATTTAAATGTGTATTGTGTTCAATGTAACACAGATTGCAGGGACATTAAATGTAGTAGTATTTAGTTAATCACTTACGAAACTAAAGATTGATTGTGGATCAACTGTCTGATTCTTCACAGGAAAATAGTACATACCACTTACTAAACGTGCTCATCCACCACCTTCACATAATGCATCCTGTAGTGTGGCTGGAAAACTGTTTTAATGTTTATTCAAGATATGCCATCAAGAACATTCTGGTAAACTTTCTGTACAAAAGTTCACATTTATCCACTCCACCCAATTGCCCTCCAAACTATTGCCGTTATCCATTAAAGTTACATTCAGTTTTAATTCCAGATAATTTACAAAAAAGTGTTACATTGCATAAAGTATATTTTTGCTTAAAGTTTAAAAGCAAAGAAAGTTAAAGCAATTCCTATGACCTACTTTTCTGACTACAAAATTCCACGCAAATTTCTCAAAGTGCTGCGCTCTACAGTTACTGTGATGAACTCGTTGATTTTTGCAGGGCCTAGCACACGCTTTAAAAGTCTAGCGGTACATTGCACATCTTGGAAGTTGCATAATGGCTTGTGTGGCGGTATTCCATATCAATTCAGTGAATAAGTGGCGTTTTGTAAACTGTAAAGTTAAAACAGTCGGGTGATATCTTGATAAGCTATTTTGCCGTTGGGCGGCGTTTGCGCATATAAAGAAGTTTGGGGAAAGTAATACTAATATTTAAAAAATGGGGCCTTACCTTGCCAGAAAGTTTAGAGCGTAAGTTGCACGTCTGATGAAAGCATTGTTTGGGTCTGTGGTCTGAGGTAACGCAAGCATAAGGCATGAAAGTCGGCCTGGAAAAGTTGGTAGCCATTACAGTTTACAAGCAAATATAAGGCTTGAACGTTACTTGCAAGTGTTGATAGTCCTAATTGTTTACGTTGGGAATGAAGTCTTGGGTATTACTTCCCCCAAACTTCTTTATATGGGCAAACGCCGATCAACGTAAAGCAGCAGTCCTATATCAAAGATTCCTTCCATATTTTGAGTTTAAATCATCGCCAAATTGCAAAGTAAGCTTAAAAAATAATAAAGATGACTATGCGCCCGGTAGTTAGAGCTTGGCTCCAGCAGTCCGAATATGCATAGAAAAGAAATTTCTGCTGTAAAGTTATAGAAATGTTCATTTAGTAGGTCCGAAAAATGCCCGTTTCGTGGTTCCCAGAATGGAGGTTTCGATTTCCTATTTAAACACTGGATGGATATTTCTTTATGCAATGTCTCTTTTCTTACGTCTGTGCACATTAAGCCTACCAATTTACAACAGCATCTTCATTTTCATAGCTGTCATCTCTTGCATATAAAAAAATCTGTTCCTTTTTTTCTTTCAATCCGTGGTCATCGTCTTTGTAATAACTTTTCATCTCTTGACAAGTATATTAAAAACCTAGCTCAAAAGTTCCAAGACAAAATTATCCTTCCTCTCTCTTAAAATCCCGTATAATCCCAGTCGGTCCTGGTGGTGTAGTGGTTACCATACTTGCCTCCTATACCCTAGATCCCGAGTTGAAATCCGGCCAGAACCGATGGATTTTTTCGGGCGTAAAAATCCTAAGTATGGCTTCCTTCGGAAGGGAAGTAAAGCCGTGGGTCCCGTGTCGTACATTTACGTCACAAAAAAGAACCTCAAGCCTGAAAGAGAGGCCTCTGAGCAAAATTTGTCGGTTGTTTCACGCCCTGAGTTAAATGGGACGCTGATAACCTGAGATGTTAAAGAGCGTCTATAAATAAATCAATCAATCAAAAATCGTATAATCCCGGCGTACAAAATTTTCCAATGCAACTTCTAATAAGAACTTCATTAACCTTGTTACTACTTACGTGCCTGGAATTGAAAGCATCAGACCTGTTTTGAAAGAATGTCACGATACCTTGTTAATGCACCCATCTTTAAATGATTTTTTCTAAATTTGTACCCAGCCTTACTTTTAGAACACCCACTTAACCTTAAAAGTATATTTTGCCGAAATATATAAATCTCCTCCGAATTTACTACGTTCCTTTGCTGGCTCATATCTTGCCAACGCCCTAAATGTAAAACCTGTGCACTAATTATGCCGTGTCATTCATTCCGCAGTCCTAATTTATCCAGAGAATTCAACATTTCTTCATTTGCTACCTGTTCTTTCAAGAACGTCGTATATATGTTATCTTGTAAGCTTTGCAAAGCATTTTATATTGGTTTAAATCAAATTGTTGTGACTTTAGTTTGAAAATAATTTAGGCATCCAATGATCTATGAGAAAATTTAATAATTGGCACTTAATAGTTGTTGCTATCGTGGTGGACGGGGAAGGAGGAGTTGGAATGAGTGGCTGTAAAAAATGAAGAAAACGAGTGAGAAATGATGTTAAATGGAAAAAGAAACGGGCTAAAGTATTTAGAATTTAGGATTAGAATATGCTAGTTATAAAACAAATTAGGTTACAGCAAAACACAAGGCATTGGATGTAATTGCATCTTGAGGGCAGAGGTTAATACAGTGCGTCCGTAAAGACATGGGGTAGTTTTGAACAGTCACACAAAAGCAACGAAACAATATAGAACTGTGAAACTTTCATCGAATGATGAAAATCTCTCCAAGTTTTCATATTTATTCAGTGCAGTTCGATGTGGCTTCCATTTATTGCCCTACGCACAACTAAACGATGTTCTAATTTATTCCACACTCGATAAGGACATCAGGTGTAACAGAGTGAAGAGCGCCTCTCATTCTCTCTTTTAAATCATTAACGAACACTACACACATTACTTGACCACAAGTAAAAGTCTACAGGCGTTAGGTCCGGCAATCGTGCTCGCCATGCTTTTCATCCACTCCACCTTTAGGGAAATGTTGCACCCAGAAACTCGCTAAGTGTTCACGTAGTGTGAAGAAGCACGATTTGTAGAAAGACGACACCTTTGCCTCCATCTTGAATTTGTGGCAATGCATAAATTGCAACATGTCAAGGTAGTAGTTTGACTTCACAGTGTGTTCCGTAAAGAATTATGGGCATATCATTTTATCACGAGTAAGGGCACACCTTAGGGCTGTCATGTTCATACTCAATGTAAGCATGAGGATATTCATAAGCCCATATCCTGACATTATGACGATGAACATGACCACACACACACACACACACATGGAATGTGGCCTCATCAATAAACACAATCTTCTGTAAGAATTTTTCGTCATTATCGTCGAGTTATCAGTTGGGCGGCTAGCGTATAACTGCATTTTGTAATCCGTAAATTGGATACGCTTCTTTAAAACTTTATGAGCTGTAGTCTTCTTGAGTGTAGATTTCGAGCATAGGTATGGATAGACTTCTTGGATCTCCTTAGATAATTATACCGTATAGATTTAACAGTTTCGTCACTAACGCAAGCCTATCTGAACGTTATTGGTCCAACAAGGTCCCAGTTTCCCTCAACTGCCTATCCCAGCGGTTCTTATGTAGCGGCTTTTCATTGTACACACGGCAATATTCACGATGAACACGTGTCACGGATTTAAATTTTGCAAGCCATAGGACGCATTGAATTTTGTTTTGCGCCGTCCATGCCTTGACTAAAGGTGCGTAATTCGCTTACTGACTGGGTCGTTCCAGTTGCTGCAGTTTCGAACGGAAGTGGAGAAAGCTGAATTCCTCGTCCCGAAAGATAGCGGAAGAACTTCCAGGAAGTTCGTGAGTTATGCAAAATGCTCGGCTTACTGTCACAGGCTACATGTTGGACTTAACACAAACCTGCAATAGAACGAATGCACCAACAATGAAAAATAGCTATTTGCATGGAAAACATGTGAAATGTTTGGTTAAAGCAATATTTGCTTTAATGTCATTTGTTAAAGACGAGCTGTTTGACAGGGTCATTGTGCGTACGAAAGCAAACTGACCGAAAAAATGAAGGACATTCGTCGTAGGCACAAAGCAAACTTGGAAATAAACAAGGACTTCATTGTTATAATTGTGGTTGGAAGATCCTATCCTCATAGAAAGTGGCCGAGATATATTTTTTGCAAAGTATGATGATGTGCACTGAAAATGGAAATTCATCTGCAATGAATATAATTCACGCATACACAAATACTCTTGTACTTGTATTGATTCCAGTATTAAATAAAATATATTTAAACACATATACAGCAAACGTCAATTTCAGGTCCGCTAGGAATACCCTAAAAGAATATCCTGAAAATATTAATGACTTTATAATACACACTAAAGATCTTTCTGCTGTCAATGAAAATGAGGAAATACCGGCCCATGTGGCAAACAAGAAAGTCCCAATTGTACTGTATCTTCATTAGGGGAGGGAAAAAAAAAAAAAAAAAAAAAAAAAGAAAAGAAAAGAGAAAAAAAAGTGAGTTTTTAGATATCATTAAGGAAACTTCCACAACAAGAGAACTTTAGAAGTTGTGAATAAACACAGGCACCTTATATGCAACTAAATGCAACATTAGCCGCAGTTCGCAACCAAAATGAAAAAGTACCCATGCCCAAAACTAAAGAAATGTTCCAAAAGAGGAAAACAATTCCACAGAGAAGACCGTTTGCTACAAAAATGAAGGAAGCCAACATCATCATGCTTTCTTTGCTGCAAGATGTAAAAGAAGCCATTAGTGCCACTTCAAATTAGTAAATGTTTCACATATATTTCGGAATACATGCAAATCTAATGGTGTTAAAGCATATGCCTTTTCCTATATCATTATTTCCTTTATGTGTTATATTGCTACATTAAAGTTTCCCACTTCATTTCTCTGTATACTGAATATGATTTATTGACATGTACCCTACAAAGTTAATTTTTGTTTTTCTGTGTTATGACTCCTTGTCGAATCCGTTCTGTTCATTCCGCCAGTATTTGTTGCACATTATATCGTTTACAATTTGTACTTCTCTCCGCATGGCTCCAGCCTTGGCATTCACTGGAATTCGGCTTCTTCCGCTGCCGTTCGGGACTGAGGAATTTGGCTTTCTCCGCCGCAAAACGGAACTGCAGCAGCAGGATCGACCCTGTCTAAGGTTATTATAAGTGATTAGGTTAAAGGTTGTATTGTGTCATTTACCTGCGTGCGCCAAAATTTGAAACGTATGCTTCAGAAACTTTTTGACATACTTTTCAATGCATCATAGATTTCATCCTTTAGTTTCGTTTCGTTTAGCCATTATAAGTGTTCAAAACTGCATCATTGCTTTACGGAAAATGTGCTCACAGAAAATGAAAGAAATTGTATATTGAAGTGTGTAACATTTGTGGTTTGATGGGCCGGATGCTTTACCGTATGCACTGATGTTAGTAAGAATGTAGTAGCCTTACTAGTAGAAGACGAATGTCCTTTACACATCGTGTGAAAATTTCCCTTGGAGAGAGCTAAAGAGTATGCAGCAAGGAGCTTTGTGACATATTTGGACTTTTGAATAGATGCTTTTCTTTGCCAGAGGAAATGGAGAGGTAAATATATATATTTGATGGAAAGGAATTGGAAGATGTGGCATCAGTTAGCAACACTGCGAAAATTTCACGCGATGTTAATCGCATTAAACATGATAATAGTAAGAGTTGCTATTAGTTCATATGCCGCTTTTGCACACTTACGGGAACCACCTGAAAGGTGAGGAGTTTTGATTGGGGATTAAGTAAGAAAATGATTCGGCTTTTGTGCCATCTCTCTCTCAGCATAAGCACCTTTATTCACGAATAACTATAGTGAAATTTCCTTATAGTGTAAAAATGGCTGGAACGGGAATAAATGTGTGAATTAGTTTTGGTGGTGAATTATTTTTTATATATTTTTAATCACACAATTAGATGTCGTCTTGTCGTGCCTCGGCTCTCGGAGTCATGAGTTCGACGTTTCCTAACTCTCTGGTTCCAAAGCAGAGGAAAGGGATGTTGTCATTAAGGAGGAAAGAGATTGTTCACTGTAATAATGAAGTTCGTTGGCGATTTAATTTAATTTATTTGACAACTTAGAAGGTTTTGGAACATGCTGTGTTTCGGCGGATTATAATTCGTTGTATTCACTCGCGGATTTATTCACTTTAACACATTTGTGACTATTATTACTATTACGTTACACTGCCTGGCTGACTCTCACTGAACGAACGATTCTTTAACTCTTCGCGACGGTTTAACTACTCTGCTATGACGCTGAATTACTGTTGACTGATGCAGATACTAAATGCCACTCTTGCTACTACCAACCGCCAATGCTGTTATTTGTTACTCTCCGTCACGAATCTTACTGTTACTGTATGACTGCTTCCTCTCGGGCATGCCCTAAAACTTAACTGCTCATAGTTAATATTAAATGTATTATGCCACCCGCTCCTCCCTGGCGAAAATTTAATTCCTTTAAATAAATTGATTTGGTTCCTTCTAGAATATTATTGGTTCACATTAGTGCAAGGTTTATTACAAGTTTACTTTAATTCGTCGGGTTTTTAAACATGTTGATTGGTTGAAGATTCTAGGTTTTACCAGTAAACATTTTCTCTTCTCACGCTAAGGAAAAATAGGCATCTACCCTTCACTAGATTCCTGCGATTAAGTACGTTTCAGCCATTTAGGCGGCCTCCCTTTGAAACAGCCAATATATTGGTTTCTGTGAAACGCGTGTTTCTGTATGCGGCATTTCCTTTTGACTGCAAGTACAGTTATATATATCCATGGCCTTTTACAGTGTATTGATATCTGGCGCCGGCGCGTGTGTCCGAGAGGGTTTGACAAAGGGTAATGTTTAACAAAAGACCCTCTTCCCAGGTAAAGCTAATGTCCTGACTTTTCCTCCGACAAAGAACAGCATGCCCATTACTTTTACGAAGACAGGTATTACAGAAAGATAACTTTGAATATCGCTTACTAATCGAAAAGACATATCTACACACATACACTAATTCATATAATATTGCGGTCCTCCTTTTAATTGTAATATTAATACCTTTGATTACCTGAAACAAGATACAATTATTAGTAGAGTAATCATCAGAAGCAATTATAATTAAATAGGAAATTTCGAGACAACATTTCCTGCTTCATGGAGCAAAATCCAACAACAATTATATGTTGTTATCAGTTCCTGCGAAAATCGGCAAGAAATACTTGTTGATTCTTAATGTAATAAATTCCAAAATCTCATTTAACCTATCGCACAAGGATTTTATAGTGTTATCAGTCCGTGCGAACATCACGGTAATCGCTTTGCTCGCGTCTCTTGTCGCGTCACTTGGCGCTACAAGCAGGGCTGAAAGCACTAGGGCATCATGGAATCGTGGAATCATGGAATCTCTTGCACTTGCAATGCGCGAGCGACTGGCCAGTGTAATGAGGACATTGTTAGGCGGGTGAAATATTGTAACGGTGGTAAATGTGCTCTTATTCCAATTCGCTTACTCTATTGCACTGTTGATTCTGAAGCGTTATTATCCAGTTAATAGCTGTGTTGTGCTGCATTGATCACTTGAAGTTACGAGCTGGAATGAAGCTGCTGGGGAAGTAAGTCGCTGCAAGTCTGCGAGTGTGTGTGTGAGTTCCGAGTGACAGCGAGAGAGCCGAACTCCTCAATCGAAAGAGATGGACCGGGAGCTTTCTTTTGGGGAGTAAATAAGAGCGGGACAAAGAAGGTAGTGGTTTATTTAATTGGAAATGCAAAAATATCTGTTACCAATACTTTATTATGTGCAAATGTATAATCTTAAGTGCAAATAATTGTCAAGATACGGTTTGTGAGGTTAGAATGACGATTTTAAATGAGGCTGAATATGTGAACAAGTTAACGGGATCTTGTAAGGTTTCCATTTTGTTTGTTCAAACGCAACATGATCTGTTCAATGAATGAGAAGTGTAATTTAAATGAGATATTAGTTCAAACGTCGTCTGCATTCTAGTGGATTTATGGAATTCCATGCTGCTGTTGGAATCTCTTGCTGCTAGTGCTAATAACTTTAAATTCACACACGAATGTGAGATAATTTCATTAAGTCATTTTGTTAACAATGCATCATAAGTATTTTAGAGCTTTCTTTAAATACGAGCGTGATAAACAATTTATAGGTTTAATGTGACGTTGGCGAAGTAGCTGTTTTCATAGCTCACCGGTAATTTATCTTAATAAATGTATAGTGTTCAGAAGAGCATGTTTTTATATTTGGTATAGTCAGTACCAATTATATTTAACAGACCTTATGGTTGGTACGGAAAGTAGACAAAACGGCGGGAAATGTGGCTGGTGTGTATATTTCTCTAGTAATTAATTTGCAGTGTTCTGATTTATTACAGAGGTTTACAGGTGGAAGTAAATGAACAGTAGCGTATTACTTCTTTTGTTTTTTAATAAGCTAATGTTAATTTAGTGAAATTACACCAGGGACTTGATTGATAGTAAGTGTTCGAAACACGTGGTTTTGCTCTTGGTGTCTTTATTACGGTGTTGCATGGCATAATACGATATTTACATTTCCTAAATAACATTAATTAAAGGAGGAGTGGATAAAGAGCATATATATCGTGCAAATTTTTAAGTTAGTGGTGAAACTGTAGCGTGTATTAAACTCATACCAAACCAGTTTCAAACAGTTTCCCAGCAAATTTCTGTAATCTACCAGTGTATGTGACGATGTGGGTTAGCAAAGAAAGGAAAAATCCGGAGAAAAAAAAAAAACGTATGAAAGGGGATTTGATCAAGAAGATAGTTTTAGTGACCCTGATGTTTAGTATGTTTCGACTAGTTTGCAAGTAAGGTTATGCGGACACTATATTGGTAGTTATCGTTCATTTTACTGCACTTAAACATATGCGCTTATTTATTTGGTTCAGTTATGTGGTTTATTACAGTAGTTTATAGTTGGAGATTATGCAAAGACATATACCAATAGTGGAGTCGGTCATGCTACACATAGGTTTATTTTATTTGGTTTGTTGCAGTTGCGTAGTTAGGTACAATTGTTTATAGTTAGAAGTAAGTGAACAGTAGCGTGTTACTTCTTTTGTTTTTCATTAATTTATTATTGATTTAATGAAATCAGACTAGCAATTTGTGTAATAGAAAGTGTTTAATAAAAAATGGGTTGCTCTTATATATGTTAATTATGGCAGTGCACTTATTATCCCAGATTATTATCAGAACCAAAGAAGCAGAAACAATTACACAATATGCATTGATATAAAAATATTGCCGTGTTTTACTGCCACGGGTGGCCGAGGTTAAATCGCGGACTCGTGAGCGGGAGGTCTGGGGTTCGAATCCCGCCAGGACCGTCCTCCCTGATTGAGGTTTTTCCCAGGTTTTCTTCTTCATAAATGGCCGGGGAGGTACCCTAAATTTAGGCCTGGAACGTTTCCTTCCTTAAAAATAAATCCTTTCCCAATATATCATTTCATTTCATGTATCATCAGTGTCCATCGCCTGTGGTGCCTCTGTAGCAAAAAACGGGCGTTAAACACTATTCATTCATTGCCATGTTTTGAACTCAGTGTATATGCATTTTTTTTAAGAGAATAATAGGCCTTTATACATAAGTTTTTCTATGAGCAGATGTAAAGAACTTGCCGTTGATTATTAAGGCTTTTGGGCTAAATAGAAGAGCATTTTGTTCTAAACATGTTTCGATTCCTTTGCAAGAGAGGTTAAGTAAGACGGGTACACCCATTTATAACCATTGCCAAGGAAAACGGTGTCCTTTTCCTTATAATAGATGATAAATATGATGCTATTGCCACTATGTCGGTTAGTTTAAGGTGTTAAGTTTTGGAGGTTGCACTTTATAAATAGTTGTGCTTACATATGGAGAAGTTTATAATAATATTGTTTTGTATTTCGTTTACATATGAGAAATATTGTTTGTAGACAATTTCAGATTCTTTAAACAATCGAAATATTTTCTAACGAATAATGTCATCCTGTGAACATAACACTGCAAGAAAGTTTCGCATTTGCTATAGGCAGCAATCGAGCCACTTGGGCCGCCAATTTTGCGTGTTAGGGTCTGACACAATCGGTCTTGGCTCTGCTAGCTATTAACACTGTCACACCCTTTGGCGGAACATTATTTACATAGCCACAGATTTCTATTGCTAGTGACGACGGTTTACGCTAGCCTCCTTTTCGTAAGTGTATTTGTAATCTCGTAGGCTACGAAATTGGTATGGTATATTGTATTGTAGGAAATAGCAACTTGCGCGGGAAAGTGGTAACTCATGCTGTTTATATCTATTGCCGTGGAGGAAAATTTGCTGAAAGTTGTTAGTTTCTGCGCCAGGCTGCTTGTGCCGGATGCGAATAGAGTGTAATGAAATATTTAAAGGAAAGTGATACCGATAAATTAGGGGAAGAAAAGACGCACTTTGCTGGATATCTGTGCGAATATTCAAGTGTAATTTCTCACAGCCAGAAAGACTTCGCTACTTTCTTGTTCATGCTGTAGAGGTTTATCCCTGCCATTGAGGTAATTACATAATTTTGCTTTATTATTAGCTGTGTAGCGAATTAATCGTTGTGATTGTCGCAATACTATCTTAACTACAGCTACAGCAACATTCTCTGGGCAGGCCCCATACTAGAAGTGGGTCGATAAAATACAACAGCTACTTTGAAACAGTTTCGCGATCGAAACTGTTTAGTAAAGCAACCGTTTCGTGAAATATCCTGTTGCAAATGTTTGAAAGCAACATGTCCTAATGAGAGTGAGAGAAACATTAACAGGTGGAGCTGTTAAAGTAACAGCATATCCTTGGTGAAACTGTTTAGAACAACCTAGCTGTACCGCTACCGTCCGTGGCTCCGTCTGATGGAGCAGGAGCGCTGGGCAGTCCCTAGCGGTAGTCTCCGAACTAACGAAGGTAACCACCGCCAGTTTTAAACGGACAAAATCACAAAAATCAATAAACAGTGGGGAACGAGCTGCATGATTAATGAAAATGGATACCTTTTCTCGTTCTATATTATAATAGAATTTGTAATATTTATAAGGCAATATTGAGCTTTTTTTTTTCTCCCCATTTTTTCATACTGCCAGTTCTTCGCCTTATTTTCCTTTTACACGTTTTATTCACAACATAATTGTAAAGATTTGGAGCAGGAATGGAAACTCAGGTAACATAAGTTATTGTTTACCCTCTCCCGACTGAAATGAGCACATTTTGCAATGTGTGTAATGCGCTTTGTATTGGAAAAATAATATTGGTGGTGATAGAAAAACACGAAATGTGAATAGTGTTGCTAATTTACTAAACTTTTATTTAGAATGTTTGGAGGCAGTATATATGAGGTTATATCGCAGAGAAATAGATGCAACAAAACGATCTAACGTGTGTTTGCAGTAATTTCTCGTCCTTTTTACAGTAAGTATTACAATAATTTCTTTATACATACCGACTTGCCAAAATGTTTGCAGACAGTATGTCTGAGCCTGTAATTGTTTTGAAGTAACATTCACACTGTCATAAAACGACCAAACTGTCCATTTGAAATGGAATATACCGAACAAGTGTTTGCATTAATTCGAAAATGTAATTTACTTGATGACTTATTAAAAAGCTCATTCAAGGAACCTTGATTTCATTCATGATATAATCCAATAATTAAGATTATTAAAAAGATAATTCTAGTATAAATTCATAAGTTTAAAAGAAATTTGCATGCAAATAGTTTTGAAATGCATTTTGTTAACATTTGTAAATATGCCATTTCTATTTTAGTTAAAGTATATGTTGTGTGTATTGTTATTTTTATTTATATTAAATATCTTCGTAATAAATCAATATTATTTAAGGAAGTGTAGCTTTTCAGAGTGTTCTTATGTCCTATATGATTGAAAGGACGAATAAACCGCAAAAATACATACACACATAATTTGTTGGAAAATTGGAAATTCAGACCTATATTACCTAATACCAATATTACCGTCCTAAAACAAAGAAAAGTGTGAAATCATATACTACTGCTGCCTGCTGCATAAACAGACTCTGCATATTAATAATTGAAAACACAGTTCTTGTAGGTTTCTACATAATTATAGAGTTCAACGCCAAGGAAGAATAAACGTGATACTACCTTTTCCATTCTTAAGGATTAACTATTAATTCATTTTTCATTTATCAACTCATGCTCATTTTCCAATTCAAGATTTATTTCTTGCAATAGAAATACTAAGTTAATCTGTGAGGTGTTGTATACAATGCTTTCATCCTATTTTGAGCAAAGGTACTTATAAGTTTGAAGAAATAACCTATTGTATTTTCGTTCAGTTAGGAATTATGCCATGTTAGACAATACTATTTTCTACATCTTTTACACTGAATTTGCAATGCAAGTTACACCCAATTAATTACTAATGCATTTCGTATAATTCTTTGCAGCACTTACTTTCTTTTCAGATGAAAATATTAAAATATATTCGTAATTTCGATAGCTATACATTATTTGCAATAGTAGCAAGCAAGACTTGAGATAATATACTTTTGTTCTGTAATTGGAGATTTACTAATATAAGCTAACCTCAGTTTTCTCTTAACATTAAACTGCCTATATTTGACAAAAGTAAAATCGCTAAGGATAAAACATTCATTCAGTAACATGCCCAAAAAATAAGAAACACCATATTTGTGTAACTCTATTTAGAATTACTAAAACAAAAACACCTACAAAACAAGCAAAGTGAGATTTTACAACATGCAAACTTTCTGGCCATTCTACCGCCTATATACAGTAGTTGTTTCATGAAACTGTTTCGACCTTGGAACTGAAAACAGATTTTGCAACTTTCACACTTTCTGGCCACTCTACCGCCTAGGCGCCTGTGCAACAGAAGTTGTTTTCATGAAATTTGTATTTTTTAACTGTTTCGACCTTGCAACAGTTTCACGAAAAGAACAGTTTATTCCATTTCTATTCCATACTTCTCTATGCAGGATGTCGGTCCTGGTGGTGTAGTGTTACCTCCTAAACTCAAGATCGCGGGTTCATTCCGGCCAGGACCGATGAATTTTTTTCGGGCGTAAAAATCCTAAGTATGGATTTCTTCCTTCCTTCGGAAGGGAAGCATAATTTTATATATTTGGCACCAGATAAAACAGAACTACTTTATTAAAAGAGTTATTATTTCTCTTTGCTATGATAATCAAAGAATTACGGTTTTCTTGTAACTTCTAATAAACTTATGTCATTCCGAACCTCTCTAAGCAAAATTCCCAGCTAGAAATAGCTGTATCATCTGTACATATTAACAATTTGGTTCCATGTAGATACCAATATGCTTTAGAGGTTTTTTTATTTATGGACGCTCTTTAACATCTCCGGTCATCAGCGTATGCTTTAGAGTGACTAGCCTTTTTTCCATTTTTAAGTTTACGAGTAAAGCCGTGGGTCCCGTGTCGTAAATTTACGGCACGATAAAGAACCTCGAGCCTGAAAGAAAGAGGCCTGTGAGCAAAATTTGTCGGCCGTTTCACGAACTGATTTGAATGGGACGCTGATGACCTGAGATGTTAAAGAGCGTCCGTAAGTAAACCAAATAAAATAAAAATCTATGCAGACTGTAACGCAAAGTTCTGGGAGAACGCCTAGTGCCAACTAGCGGCAGAAATGATAAGTTTTAGTGGTGTGGTAGGAAAAAACAAAGTACAATGTACTTGTAGTGTTTAAAAGGATGTAAATGAATATGTGTTGTATTAAGGAAAGTGCGTTAAAGTTGTTTGATAGCCCGCGTTAATGTTATTACACTTATGCCGCTCAGAATTCGTGGTCGTAAGTATCCAGTGGTAAACTTTGATGTTGCATTAAGAACTTGGCTTACCCAATATAAATATACCATCACAGGTGGCCGAGGTCGTTAAGGCGCGGACTCGTGAGCGGGAGGTCTGGGTTCGAATACCGCCAGGACCGTCCTTCCCTACTGAGGTTTCTTCCAGGTTTTCCTCAGTCCTCACAAATGGCAAATGGCGGGGAGTATCCTAAACTTAGGTCTGGAACGATTCCTTCCTTAAAAATAAATCCTTTCCCAATATATCATTTCATTAAGGCGCGGACTCGTGAGCGGGAGGTCTGGGTTCGAATACCGCCAGGACCGTCCTTCCCCACTGAGGTTTCTTCCAGGTTTTCCTCAGTCCTCACAAATGGCAAATGGCGGGGAGTATCCTAAACTTAGGTCTGGAACGATTCCTTCCTTAAAAATAAATCCTTTCCCAATATATCATTTCATCTCATGTATCACCAGTGTTTACCGCCTGTGGTGCCTCAGCAGCAAAAACGGGCGTTAAACTCATTCATTCATTCATATAATACAAATGTAGATAAAATGAATTTACTCTGAATGATCCTTGGGTATTATTATATTTTCAAAATTTATAAAGATTTTGCAGGTAATCTGAGAAAGGATACTCGGCTCATTATGAGAAATACCAGATTACTTGAGAGAAAAACGAACATTAATTAATACTCTTAGAATAAAGATGGTCAAATATTGATACAGCTGTTTACTCCAGTAGTAAAGTACTCCAGTACTTACATTTATTCTATTAAGCCCAATGAAGCAGCTTGAAATTCAGTACTTTTGGTTGTGCTAGTGCTATTTATTTCTTTTTCATCTTCTTTTTTTTTAAATACCATGTTCCTAGCTATATATTTTAAAGCATGGCGCGGTTTTATATTTTGATGATAGTGTGGGCAGTTCAGTTATATAGTTGATTAAGGCACGACAGTTTTATAGTTTGAGGAACGCAGTGTTCGACGCAGGGTACGATAGTTTTTCAGTTTAGTTAGACGATAGTCTTAGGGTTATATAGCTTGATGACGCATGAAGCAGGATTTCCTGGCTTCGACGAGAGTGATTAATCTTAGGTATTGAATTATTATTATTATTATTATTATTATTATTATTATTATTATTATTATTATTATTATGGTTTCCCTAATTAATCCTAAGCATCTGAATCAATCATTTGTACAATTAAATCAAAGTTTCCAGATTTGTTTCAAAATTCGCAGAAGACATTTGTGCAATATATTCGATGTAGCTTTGGTAAAAACCTGAAAGTTTGGAACTCACGACCTTGGTCGCCCTCTCATAGCTAAAGGAACAAAGAGCCGGCCCTCAAGGCTGAAGATAGTCAGGCCATAAAAATCAAACACTAGGTACTGTTAGCGAGGGTGAGTAAAATCGCCTGAAGTAACCTTGAAAAAGACGCAACTCTGGCAAAAGATAACGGTACATTTTTGTCGAGTAAGAATAACATTGGGGAGATTCAAGAGAGAAAAAAAAAAGAGAAAAATAAGGTCAAATGATTCATTAGTGGAAAAGCCCTATCTTCTCCAAAGAGAGAGAGAGGGGGGGGGGAGAAAATACCGCGAAAATCTCCACTTATGAGGAAAAACCGTGAACCACGTGACTATTATTTAACCTATAAACACTTAGAAAATAATTATGACGTTGCAATAGTTTAAATCTAAAAAAATTGAACGCGTGGAGGACTGACCGAATGAAAATTTAATAAAAATCGTGGGAAAACCAAAAAACCCCAGCAGTAGCAGTAGCGAGGGAGTAGTGGCAGTAAGAGAGTGGTAAGATAGCAGCTGCAGCTGTCGAACAGTGGTAGCGAGTAGTAAGGGAGAATTGGTGAACAGTGTTAAGCAGTAGCCTTCAGCTGTAGCCTTTAAGTTGCGATAGCTAAGCAGCATTTAAGCAGTTTGTGTTCAAGTAGTTAATTGACCGTTCTTAAGAGACAGTTGAGCATTAGCTTATCGGAGAAAAAGAAGAAATATTAAGTGGGTGAACATTTTATTTTCTTGGAAATGATATCGGTGATCGCGTGTGTCCGCGCTGAAATCGAAGCTGCATAAGGAGAACTTCAAGTGTATAGGACCGTTGCGTAGAATATCGTGAACAGATCCTCGTGGATTTTCAAGGTTCCTTCCGGCGTCAAAAACTTTGTAGAGATATAAAGAGATTCCTTGGTCCCTGAGTAACGAAACAAAATAAACATTATTTTGAGAACTTACAAAAATTCTTTAAGTCAAGAAAGTGATGTTCCCTCCCATTTCCTGTCTCCCTGGAAACGTTAACTTACGTTCCTAAAATCGAAAAAAACTAGTTGACTCTCTGTGCCGGCGCTGTGATAAGGCCTTGGTGAACACCACATCATAGAAGCGGGGAGATTGAAAAGGGAGGAAGAGAAGGTAGCTACAGCAACGAGAAGCCACCATCCAAATACAAACTCTACTTACTTCCGCTTCCCACTTACGCCCAACTTCGGAGCCAGGGACCGATGGGGCTCTTGTTTCTCTGTCCATATTATTACAAGTATTTACCTGAGACTCCTTTCTAATAAACCTCTTCTATAAATTAATCATTCCTAACCATTTTAATTACCTCTTTGCTCTAATTAACCCCATTGCATTCTTTATATCTTAACAAAAGTAAATAAATAAATAAAAAATAAACCGCTTCACGCAGTTGATGGAGTCCAGTTCAGTTAGACTTGTTACGAAATGTCAGTTTAAGCGATATAATTTTAGTTCACTTGGCGTCTTCCAGTCAGATCATCTCTGATAATCGCGTGTTCGGGCAGCAAGCGAACTTCGCGGTTAATGGCAGCGAACCAGGTGGCCGTCCATAAACTCCAATTGGAACAAATACCTAAAGTTTTAAATGAAGCAGTGCCTTATAATTTGCATCTTATTCCCTCACCTCCCTTCTCCCGTGACTACAAGAGCACGAAAAGGCGACTTTGTGTCCATGAGATACCCAGTGTAGGACCCTCGGGTAAATACTCTGCAAGGAACAGTTACATCGAGATGGTCGCGGCCGACAACACGTAATGGAAATTCGATTAGCATCGAATCGGTACCTTCCACTTGACGTTACAGGTAGGGTAGAAACATGCTTTTGTTGATACTGTTGTACGAGCGGCTAGCCAGAAGTGAGCGAGAACGGAACTGGTGGAAGTTCGGCGACTTTCCACCATCCTAGGAACCGGTGGACCTAGTGGTTTAGCGAGTAAATTATTGTAATTGGGGTCAACCATTATTAGGTTGGTGAAATATTGTAACGGTGGGAAACTAACCTCATCAGTCGGCTAATCTCGGACAAATCCTAGAAACCGGTGGACACAGTGGTTTAGCGAGTAAATCACTGTAACTGTGGCAAACTGCTCTTATTCCAATTCGCAACTAATTCTGCGAGTAAATCATTGTATTCGTGGCAAATCTCCTTTACCTCCGGCAGAAAAAAAGCATGGGATGGTAATATTCGTACCCACTGTACTATCTTCACAAGTGTAATATAACGCTCTAACTAACCGCCTGAGCTATTACTCCGTCGATTCTGAAGCGTTATTATCTAGCTAATAGCTGTGCCAGTCCGTTGCCTACATGATTACATGGCCTAGAAAAGAGCCTTGTTTTGAGCGGGGGAAAAAAATGGGTTCATCGATTGCACAAATTTGCCGAAGGTGTCCGTTAACTGAGATGAGATTAGCATTGGTGAGATAGACAGCAGAACAAAATTTTGACTTGTATTAATATCATTTCGTGAATATGGTTTGTTGCTGGGTACCACAACAACATTAGACACTGCAAGAAGGTACAAATTGTTACTTTTCGCTTTTTCCCCTCTAGAACCATTTCTAAAAGAAAAACGAAGGATTGCCATTTCAAGACAGGATGGGACTCTGGTCGCAAATCTATAGCTACTCTTAAGGTCTGCAGTTTATATTTTCAAGAAAATGATTTAAGTAAAAGCACAAAAATAAAACAAATATTACCAAATAAAATGTTTTTAGTGTTTAATGACTTTCTGAGTCATAAACAGAAAGGCGGGAGTCACAGAAAATGTCCATTTCCTATTCCTAATACACCACAGCTTGAAATGAAGAAAATAAACCAGAGCATAACTAATAATGATAAGAGAAAATTTAATACCGGCACAAATGAACTAAGAATACATGTCTATTCACCGGTAGTTTTCAGAAGTCCAGCAGTATAAAATGTAAATACATATTTAATAGAAAGTTAAATTGCCGATTGAGGTATACTGCGCGTAAATTAAGAAGCAAAATAAGATTTTTGAAGGAATCTAAGGGAAAAAAGGGTATCTTTACTTGAAAACAACATTAATAACTGTAAAGAAGATAGGAAAATGTGTTATTTTTTTACATATATACATTAACTAATTGTCATCAACAAATTATTATTATTATTTCTTTTCAACAATCAGTAGTCCTGGAATGATTGGTGGCTACTAATTGGAGTAGCTAAGGAGAACACGGGCTGTCTTGCGTATAACAACCGTCAAAAACTACTGACAGACCTTTGATATGTCTTATTAAGCTGCGAGACCGAGGACAGCTCAGGTACCCACCGAGAAAGTTTTTGTTCTTCCTGCAAAACATTTTAAAATTCACTTGTAGTGCTTTAAAACGCGTGGGAAAAGTCCGCCCGGTGTAAAACTTTATAAAGTTTTTACTATCCCCAAGTTTATAGAGAAGTTTAAATGCAGGAATTGAGATCAAGAAAGACAAAGTGACATTCTTGTGACAAAACTTTTAAACCCCGGTATCCAAAATCAAGCACGAGGAATTGCAGAAAAAACTGCAGAAAGAAGACTTTTAGAGTAAAACCTCTAAATCGAAAGATCCTCAAATTATAAAGAAAGCAAATATATTTGGCCCATGAAACCTATACCTTTGCTAACAAATAATATTTATCTTTACAATGAAAATGTAATGTTTTAATGAACTATATAAATTAAGATATAAAGGGAAAATGTGGAAATGAAGATTAGAGTTGCTCCATTATTAATTAATTTTTTTATCATCATTAAATCTGACTAAATTATTGCTCCATTAGTGTTAATATCATATAAATGTTCATTATAAATGTCTCTGTTGCGAATATTTTCATAAGCAAGAAAACCATTACACACGAGCTGATTTTTTGTATACTTTTCATTTAAACTAGGCGGGAGCACATCTCAGTTAAGAGCACTCTAGCGGATTGGGAAGAACTGCAGTGTCCCATGTTAAAATTGTCGCCATTCCAGGCCGTGTAATCATGTAGGCAACAGCCAATCGCTACCTTCGGCTCTCTCCGCTGTCGCTCTCTTCTTGCAAGCCGCTCGGGCGCTATCTGCACAAGGTCACTTTTCAACCCTGTCTGTAATGTCAAGTTATGCACACCCCTAGCGTTAATGCTGGTAAAAGTAAAACAAATGAGTGAAGTATCCTATTCTCAAATCGCCATAGCTGTCCGAAAATGTATCACGTAATTCAGCAAAGTGAGTTCTTGTTCACAGTGCAAATTTCTTAGTCACTTCCACCAAAAGGATAGGCCAGGGGATGGGAATGGCATAATATTATATAATGGATGAAGGGAGCTGTGTCATGTGGGGAGAGCTGAACTACATGCCACTACATCGTAAGTCCACATTTCCTCTATTAGTCCAAAGATGAGAGGAGCATTGGAAAACTAAAACGATCAGTAGTAGAATTACCGTACACATTCCAGCGAATATTTACATTGTTTTAATGGAAAGTGTGTGTTAATAGAATGAAGACAAATGTTGCCCCTTAGAATTTAAAAAGGAAAGAACTTTTTAAAAAGAATTAAATTATTAAAGTTTAACCTGCCTTAAAAATAAGACCTGTTTTTAAAACGAACTATATGGAAGTTAGATATCTTAATTTTTTTTATCTGTATATAAATTATAAGCTGAGATAATGGTACTTACATGAAACTTAAAATTTTAAATCATAAAACTAGAGCAAAGATATATTTTTTTTTTTTTTTAACATTTGTCGTTTATATTTAGCGATTTATTCATATTCAATCCTTTTTGTTTGTCATTAGGATATGTGGGTTATGAATTTATGTATTCTACTGTAGTTGGTTTCAGATTCAATTTATTCCAGTGTCTTCATAAAGATATTGGAATATTAAAATCAAATAATTAGCAAAAGGAAAAGTATATAAATCATTCTAATCTAATATTTAAATACAAGATAAACAGGTTTAATAAATTTAGCTATTTAGGAATTCCTCTATATAATAAATACAAAATTCAGTTAAAAAATTAAGAACTCGACTATTTTTAACAAACCAGAATAATGTTCATCTCACGCATAATATGAAAATAAATGTACAAAATTTAATTTAATGAATATTTTAATAAGGGTTGAATTTTGAAAAAAGATGGCCTTCCATTATTTGGGGCAAAATATCTGTTATATTTTGGATTCTTACAGCAAGTTTTGCACAGACAGGTACTGGTTGCTTTTAGGACGATTGAGACATAAATGCAAGTGAAGGACAATTTCAAAATTTTGGCACCTTTTGAGAGATTAAAAACATGAACATTTTGGACAAACTTTAATATTTTTGCAACTATAAAGGAAATTTCTGTTTTCTAGACATGCTCTAAATGCTAGTGCCACACTCCTTCTGTAGAAAACACTGTAATCTTCTGCTTTGGTTTAGTATCTATTTTAGTAAGGCTTAAAATTTAAAAATATTTTTGGGGTCAAAAAATCTTGATGTCGAATTTTGAATTCTTGTGTCTGTTTTAGTGCAGAGAGGTGCTTGTATTTCTGGATGAATTTTTGGGGCAATATTGGCATTTTTATTGGTATGGAACAATTTTGAAATTGATACCTCCCTTGTCCATTATATATATTTATTATTAAAATGGGCAAAATTAATGCAAAATGAAAATTGGTGCTGTCAATTTTCAAATTTGCCAAAGCACATTTATCATTATATAATACTTTCATATGTCACAATTTTCTTGCATCCAGTTAATAAGTAAATGCCTTCAAATGATGAAATAAATACAATACAATGTGTTACAAGATACTGAACTGTTCTCTTCTGACACTGCCACCAAGCAGAAGATGATGAAACCACATTAGGTAGCAACACTTGCAAGAATAATGAGCAAATCGTGTGATTTGACACCTCAGAAGATTGCAGCAGTAAAAACGCTGATTAATGCTAATACTTTTTAAAATGGATAGATTTCTCGAGGATTGGAGCTATTTGAAGCATCTGTAAGGTAAATTAAGTAGAAAATTGAATTGAATGTGGAATTAGGTCTTCAAAGGGGGAATAAATGTGATCAAAACCAATTTTCACCCCAAGGGCAGAACATTGCTTGAAAAAGATTTGTGAAGGAAAGCAGATTTTCTATGGTAAAACAAGTTAAATTTGATCTTGAAGTCAGTGACATCACAGCAGCTGAAATAGCTCTAAGGCACAGACTTTCAGAAATGAATTTAAAAGCATACAAAATACATGGGCATTTTCACTAAAAAGCCTTATTTATCCCCAAATAAATAATAATATTAAGCTAATCGATTCAAACCTCATTCATAGAGATTCCTCTCTTTTCTAATGCCCAACAATTCAACAAAAATGCTCCACTCTATGGTTGCAAAACATTTCAAGTAGGCAAAGTATCACAGGGACAAAGACTTAGATTTTTGGCATTTGATAAAATTAAAATTTTAATTTTAAAATTATTTTTATGAGCTAACACCTACTTTTAAGCAAATTATCAGCAGATTTTCCAGTATTTCACGTTTGTTTTAATGGTGAGAGTACTTTTGAAAATTTGACAAACAAAGCTCAGTTTGTGCAACAGCATCCTGGATTGAGTTGTGCAAACTGTAAACATCCCACTGAAGTTATGATTTAGCCAGTCATCATTGGCGAAGGTCCTGGATGTCTATATGTTATTCAAGAGACAATGTACCATGCATGACCAGTACAAAGAGGTGTTAAAAACCAGGCTGTTGTCTCAATTAATAGAATGGTTTCCAAATGGAATGCGGTATATTTTTATGTAAGATGGGACCAAATGCCATATCGGAAAATCAGTGATAGCTTTTTTGTAAGAAAATGTCCTTTTGTTGCCCTGGCCGAGAAATTCACCACATATGAATCTCATTTAGAATAATTGGCAGATGAAGAAGCAAGTGGCAAAGGAAGTGATTACCATGAAAACTCAGCTTATTGATATGGTAAAGTCTGATATCATCATCCACAGATTCAAGAGAAAATGTAATCGTGCATTATCAATATGCCAAGCCAAATTAGTCTTAATAGCTGCCAAAGATAGATTAAATAAGTGCTAAATTCTGTAACTAGACAAAAATTAATAAATGCATCCATATTATCACCATAAGTAAATATTTTAAATTCTTTATAAATTTTGAAAGAAGTGTTTCTCCATTATGGGTTTTTAAAAATAAAATGTGTGCTATTTTTGCCCGCACTAGCTCACATTTAAAATTCAAAATATATCTAATAATATAGCCAGGAACTGTATTTATGTTATGTAAATTATAAATTCCTTCAAAAACTTGTATTAGCAAAGCACCTGTAAAATTTTACTATTTTCTCTCTCTCTCTCTCTCTCTCTCTCTCTTTTTTATAACAATCTTTAAAAGTCATTCTCTTTTGCTTCCCAGTTAATAGATGGTAAATAGGTTCTAACTTTTTCGTGTGGATCTATTGTGCTGCATTGAAGTATGTGGTGCTTGTTCATGATGGTGGTTTGGTCCTTGCAGATAGTGCATACATGTGAATTTTTTATAATAATTTTGGGTTAATGGCCAGTCAAAATGTCATGGTGTGTGTTCAGTCTGAACATAGTTACTGCATCCTTTCTTGTTGCTTGTGAGTATTTATTCCAGGTTCCCTTTATCTGTTCCTATGATTAATCTTTTGATATGGTTATTTTGCTTTTGTTCTATACTGTGTTTAGCATTTCTTTTGCAAGAGTGATCTGAGGCTATGGAAGGATAATTTGGTCCTTCTTTGCTGCAGGGTTGTTCCTTTCTTTTCCAGCTTTGTCTGCTATCAACATGTTAATTCTTCCTTATAAAACCCATTTTGACTTTATGGCAATATTTTATATTTAACCAGAAATGTAATTCATTTAATATATACAGCTCTTTCCAAAATCTTAATGGTTTTATTTTTGCAATATTCAAGTTTACTTGTACTTGATTAGTTCTAAGAGATAAACTGATTAAAAATGTCCATAGTTCAAGTAGGTTTATAAATCATTTTTATAATGAAATTATGGAATTCATCTAGTCCACATGACTTTTTAACCTTGTCCTTTAATTACAGAAGTAATCTCACATTTGGTAACAGGCTTAGAGAAGACTGAAGGGGCAAGATTATAAATTTTATTTGTAGTATTGGATATTCGACTTTTCTGTTACATGAAATTCTGAGAATAGGAATGGCCGTATACTGAGAACTCAAAATGATATTACATACTTTTTTTCTAATTCCAGTTAAACTGAAAGTAACTCCAACTCTCTTATTCCAAATGGAATACCCAATATATTTTCAAATAATGTTCATTAAGAGCTTTCCAAAAAATACCCACACTAGATATTCCTGTACCAATTTATTGTGCTAAATCAAGAAAACAAAAAAGTGTAGCAAATAATAAAATTCACCTTCCTTAACAAAAACAAAACAAAGCTAGCTCAACATTTAAATTCAGTGTTCAAACTGGTAGCCCTCAGCTGCTTGACAATGTGCCAGTCGATCATAGAAACCATTAAACCATGCCTTAGAAATGTCTCGCACCACTTATCCGCTACTTCAGATCTTCTAAGTTGTTGAGCCTCACAATATACTACTAACTTCAAGTGGCCCCACAAAAAGAAATCCAAAAGTAATAAATCTGGGAATCTTGCTGACCACTGTATGTGACCTCTCCTATAAATTCATCGTTATGGAAAAACCTCGTCTAATGAACCTTCTCTACATGGTTAGCTAGAGCTCCATCTTGTTGGAAATGGATGTGTGTTGACAAATTCATTCAAGCAGAATGTGGCTTCATCTGAGAATACAATTTCTCTAAGAACATCTGAATTATTGTTAATGTGCCATCAATTCACAAAACTACATTCTTCTATTGGGATCATCATCTGCATTTTTTAGGATTTTCATCACGGAACTTTGGCTTATATTTGATTGGAATAACAAATTTGTAGTAAAAATTTTTTGGATTTTTGTTGCACAAGGAGAACATCCAATGAAGTGTTCTCATCAGTTGAATTTTTTAGGCAACTTGATCTTGGCAAGTCCTTAATGCTTCCTTTACAAACCTTGTCACTATTGCATGTGGAATTGAACTGCAATCTTGATGCATTTCATTAAATAAATTTGCTGCCTATCATTGAGATCATTGCCCATCTCCAAAGCCAACCATAATTAAAATTAGAGTTCTTTACCATTTGCTCCACATCAGATAGAATTATTTGCCACTTTAGATGTCAGATTTAAACTCTTAAATGAGATCTTTCTGTATCAATAAACGTGATTGCATGGATGCGATATTTATACTATTACCGACAAAACTGAAACTAAAGAAGCACTTTATTATTCACTTTTTTTTTTTAAAGCCACAATAAATTTGTACAGAAGTATCTAGTATGGGTACTTTTTAAAAAGCTCTTAATGAGCATTATCTGAAAATGTAACAATATATTGGATATTCCATTTAAAATAAAATAGTTGAAATGCTTTCTGGTTAAACTGAAAGTAGAAAAAAGTTGGTAATATGATTTTTAAGTTCTCAGTTTATGGCTATCATCACACACAGAGTTCATTCCACTGAACCTCAGGCTTCAAAGGTATTTAGGTGGTATTTAACTTTAAACTAACCTTGCAGTGAACACTAAAATAGTCATTGAATGTATAGTTATTGCCCTAGGTTCTGAAGTTGGTCCTGGTGGAGTAATAACTATACTTAAATGTAAACCTAAGACCGGAGGTTCAATCCTGGCTAGGGTCGATGGATTTTTTTTCTCAGGTGTAAGTATGGCTTTCTTCGGAATGGAAGTAAAACCATGGTTCCCATGTTGTACATTTGTAGCACGTAAAAGAACCTCAAGCCTGAAAAAAGAGGTCTCTGAGCAAAATTTGTCGGCCATTTCACGCCCCGAATTGGATGGGATGCTGATGATCTGAGATGTTAAAGAGCACCCATAAATAAACCAAATCCAAATTCTGGTCTCTGAAAGTACTTTGCCACTATGTTTTATGACAGAAGTTATATTCTTTTCCAGAAAACTGCAGAATCTTCCTGCTGGCATTGAGGTACTCATTTCTCCAGTCATGGTGCATGGTAGTCCTGAAACATTTCCAAATGAACGAATTTAACCTGGATAACTTTCTATCAGAAAGCAAGAAGGAACTTCACCCATATACGTGCTGTTCAATGCAGATCCCGTAATTTGTTTGGGTGAGTATATTCCTCCAAAAAGCACACATATTTTTCAATATAGATCTTATTCAATGTAACAGGGTCATTGAAAAAGTTTTGTCAAAAAAGTATTTTTTAAAATATAAATGTTATTTCATAACATATTCTCCATAAAGATCTATACACTTCATGTACTGATTAGGAAAATAGATTATGTCAAGCTCTGCAAATAGTCATTGACAACATCATTGATGTGCTCATTGAAAAAGAGATCTTCCCACTGAACCAAACGTAATTATGGGAAGAGGAAGAAGTCTCTAGTGAGCTAAATCCAAGAATAATATGCATGAGTAATCAGTTCAAAGCCCAGTTTGTTCAATTCTGCCCATTGAGACTGTCCTTGTGCGGGATAGTGCATTATCCTGGTAAAAGCACCTTTTTGTGTGCCTAACTTGACTGTTTTTCCTACAGTTATTCTTTTATATGGCCCAACATAATAGACTTCTGTTATTGTTTTGCTCTTTTATCCTTTTTCAATCAGTGATCATTTTGCATGGTTTGATATCCCTCCTTTTTTTTCTGATAAGATAAAAATGAAAAATTTGTTACATCAAGCCTCAGAGAAGACTGTGTTGGTAAATAAAGCTGATATTAAAAAAAAAAGGTGTCATTAACTTGCTGTTTTATCATACTTGCAAATGACCTTCATAGGTTTGTCTTCCTAACATTTGAGATGTGGTCCATAAGTTTCGTACCTGACATGGAGGCTCATGAATTATCGTTGCAGTGCTGACACATATGTTTTGGGAGTGTAAACATTGCATTTGCTAGGAAAAGTGAGATATGTTGCATAATATGCACGATGTTTAAAATTGAATACAGATCAGCAATTAAATTTTTAACTAAAGAAGGACTTTTACCCAGTGCCTGGACTGTGTGTATGGGGAAGCTCCTTCATATTCCACTGTGAAGGGGATGGTCAAAAATATTTCATTTTTGCAGAGAGCCTGGAAGATTACTTAACATGAGGGTAGGTAAATGGGTGTTTTGAACAAGAAAACATTTCCCATTGTTGAGGAGGAAGTTCTGAATCAGAAGGGTCTGAAAACGAAAGAAATAGCTGCAATATTGGAACTTTCTAAAACAGCTGTACTTTGGCATCCTTCATCAAAAGTTGGATATGCATTAAGTCATTGCAAGATAAGTGCCTAGAATTTTTTTAGCAGTTTAAATGTGTTTGGAATATGTTGTCATAAGTTTTTGAACCTTTGCCTTGGTAACAAAGACAGTATTAGAATCCATCATCATAGGGGAGAAGATTATGGTCTTTCACTATAACCCTCTTTCTAAGAGGAAAGCAATGAAAAGGCAGAAGAAGAAGGAGAAGGAGAGCTCTAGATAGGCCAAGGTCACCCAATCCATTAATACGATGGCAATAAATTTTGAGGCTGTTAAACTTTAAAGAAAGGAACAAAACACTGACTGCTAAGTTCCATTAAGTTTATGAAACTGTATTGACTGTATTATTTACCATTGTTTTTCTTGCATTTTCCTGTAGTGTTTTTGTTTTCATTGTAGTCACTAACATTACCTCTAATGGGAAGGCTTGAGGTTTTGTAAGATGTTATATTAATCAATGTTATTTTGTGTGCGATATTGAAATCTTTTCAAACATAACGACACCTACTTCATCAAAACCTTCGATATCTGGAAGGCCTCTTAGAAGTTAAGGGCGGATAATAGTACATAATGTCAGTCCTGATGGTCTAGTGCCTCGTAAACCCAATATTGTGTGGGTTCAATCCCGGCCACCAATGGATTTTTTTGGGTATAAAAATTCTAAGTATAACATCCTTCAGAAGGGAAGTAAAGCCGCTGGTCCAATGTTGTAGATTTATGGCACAAAAAAGAACCTCAAGCCTGAAAGAAGAGCCCACTGAGCAAAATTTACGAGCCTTTTCACACCCTGAATTGGATGGGATGCTGATGACCTGAGATGTTAAAGAGCGCCCATAAATGAAACAAAATACGAGAGTAGGTTTATAAGTTTCCAGCCTCGCCAAAAAGGATTATCGCTTTCACAAAACCCTTAACTGATGTCATACCTTATCTGTTAAGTAAATAATTGCAGGTTAACTTCTGTTATGCTGTGTTCAGTTGTTCAGATATAGTTGCATAAAGACTATGTGTAGAAGATTGTGACATGTTCAAAATTAGTATCGTGCTCTGCTATGTTCAGTTGTTCACATATAGTTACATAAAGAATATGTGTAGAAGAGTGTGACATGTCAAAATGAGTATCGAGCTTAACATTGAAGAAATATCCATTGCACACAAATAGATAAATCAACTATGGCAGCACATTTTTGAAATGAAAATCATGAAATCATGAAAACATACTGCCACAATGGAATTTTGCTTTGCTCCCCACATGTATCTAGTAAAATATAACAAGTTTTACTTCTGGAATGTAAGTGCTTATAGGCACATGCTGGCATGGGAAGGCACTATTGCAGATCTAACGAAAAACACTTCACATTTACATTTACTTTTGCCATCTCCTTGGCTTTCCTGTTTTCATCATAAACTCTCTGCTGTTCCGCATGATGAATCTTCCTATCTTGAATAACTTTCTCCTTTTCTTTTGTGGTATTTACCAATGGAATGGTCACTTTGAACATGTATCAACGTGTGGCTTTTTGAATTTTAATTTCAGTTCATGAAACTCTTTTGAATAAATCTTCATACAAACTGACTCTTGTGCTGTTCCTTGTACAGGACATACATCTTAGGCTACTTGGCAATTAAAGGTGAACATTTTGTTGATGGGTATAATGGCTCTCATAGGTAGGAAAAGATTTTATATAAGTCTTTTCTTCTAGTTTGCTTTCAGGATATTTGTTTTGGAAGGCATTTTACCACCTAAATGATGTGTCTGCATGCCAATGGACGAAGCTCTTTTCTTCTTGCCTACAGTATTAATAAAATTATCACCCTTGTCAGGTGTTTTAAAACGCAACTCATTTAATAGATGTCCTTTTCTCATTAGATGACAGATAATATAAGTCAGCATTCTGTACTTTTGTTTGCCGGGAGAAATAGCTGTAATTCTACTTTAGATTTTATCTTCAACTGAATATGAGCTGCAACAAAAACCGCTCTCCTGTCATAATTAACAAACTGCCAATAATTGTTAAATATGGAAAATCTTTGAACATTTTTTATTTTCTCTTTGCATTTTGCTCTGCAGTTAGGGAGCTTTTACATTGACCTTTCATATACGAATTATCTCTTTTCTGTTGTGTTGGTTGAACTGTTGCAAATTTCTTCTTTCATATCTCAATTTTTTCTTAGCTCTGCTTTTCTTAGATTTTATCTTTGCAGATGGTCTAGAACAAGTCTAGAACTGTATTCAAGGACATTCTCATTTCTACATTAATATTAATGTGTAAAAAAATTAATTTGACAGTAACATGCAGGTTTTTATTTTTATAAGCATTAAGGCTGGATTTCTTGCAATAAACTGACAGCAGCTCTAGAACTCCTGAAAGAGAATGACATTACAATAAATGCATTTAAATAGTGAATGTGACACCAACCACTCCAAGTTTCCACAGAAACACACTACAATAAACTCAAAAGTTCATACATTTAGAGGTAGGAAGGCTATGCAACCTTATAAGCCTGAAATAGGCTAAAAAAATGAAGTACAGCATATGTCAGAAGAATTTTATTAAGTTATTCAGTTTTCAAGGAATGCCTTCTATCATGCAGAATTATTTATATTTTTACTTCTCATACATGGATGGGATGGATATAGGGGGAATTGATGGAGTTTTAGCATCCTCCAGCACGTCAGCCTATAAGGCTTATTGTGCAGCCCCATAGGAAGAAATGCCTGCATTGTTTTTCAAAATTTGTTCATTGTACAAGTTGCAGCATTTTGGTTTCAATGTTGGCATTCTTTCCCAGATCTTCTCTTGTTATGGAGAGAACAAGTCTTTCTTTCCAGGATTGGACACTCAAACAGGATATGCGAGGCAGATTCCTCAACCTGTTTGCACATTCTGCAAGTGGGTACATCTTTATAGAAACCCATTTTTCATAGATGTTTCCTGAAGTGACCATGTTCAATGGTTAATGCAATTACTTTCCTTATTCCTCTTTTGTCCATTTAGAGAGGGGTGTGGAGAAATTGTTGCTAAGGCCTAGGATGAATTTCCTAGTTTGAATCTGTCAGGATAGGTTTGCCACCTTGATTGATGTTTATCCCCAATTCATGTGTTAACCGCGGTCTTAGCAGTACAGGCACTGATTTTGACCACAGGCTCAGGGCCAAAAAAGGGTGTATCGGCACCCTCTTTTGCCATCTGATGAGCCATCTCATTCCCATAAATGCCTTAATGCCTGTGGTCACGGGCACCCACCTCAGTTCAAGCCTGTTGCAGGATACCAGAGTAGACAAGACATTTTCAGATTCCCATATCAGTTTAGATCTCACCTGGTCAGAGGAAAGTACTTTTAATGCACTTTGACTATTTGAGAGGATGAGAATTTGTTTTTCATAATGTCAGTTTCACAATTTTTGTGGAATACCTCATTTATCTTATTTTTAATTGTCTCCCTTGGAGCTGCTGTCAACTTATCTTTGGCTTTCTAAACGTTGGCCATTGCATCTACAAGGTTGCACCTGAAGTCTCCAGCTTCCTGATCATTTTCAGAATTAATTTATTTCTTCCAATTTCCAATGTACATGCAGATTTTTTTTAACATATAAATAAAACCAATTTCATGCAGTTTTCACAAATAAGTAAACATGCTACAATCAAAGTACACAATTTACATTTCCATATTCTAAATGCAAGTAAACTTACTAAGAAATGGAGCATGCAAATTAAAATCAAATACAAATTTTGACAATCCACAGCATACCATAAAGGCATGTTGAGGAGCTGCTATGAAGGTCGGTTAACAAATTTTGTGATCATTCCATAATTTGTTCAGCTGCTGGCAAGAGAGTTTCTTGGTTGGCATCTCTCAACAGTCAAATTAGCTATGTATCTCCCTTCCACATCCACTGCAGATATCCACATATTATTTGCTCCAATATCTGGTCTGATTTTTTTAATTAACTTGAATTAGTTAAAAGTAGTGGAAAATATTATATTTGATTAACAAAGTGTTTACTTTTGAAAATAAAGAGTAAGAGAGATGGTAGATATTAGCAATCTGGTAGCCCCCCCCCCCATAATAGAGAAAGGCATTGCATTTTGAGGAATTCTTTAAATGTCTCATTTTCTTTGCAATTCCATGGTAAATCAACGACAGTCTTAGCCTTGCACAAGCCCTCAAAACCTATTTTTTCCACCATGAAATATGGGTATTGTTATTCTTATAAGCCTGCTTATTTTCATTTTTCCTTCTTAAATGCTCTGCTATTGATTATTTTTACACCATTCACATATTGAAAAGATAAGTACCTCTGTGTGGGGATAATAAAATCATAACCATACATTTCAAAAGGCTACTAAATGTTAAAATTTGTATTATTCGTTAGTTTAATAAATGCAACTGAAAACATAAGCATTGTAAAATGCTTTAGTATTTCAGCATGCTTGCAAATAATATTTGAAATTTATTGAAGTGTTAAGAAAAATATAAATAACAAACTGCAACTGGGCGCCGCCCTGGTCATTTTAGATGTAATCCCTCACAAACACAACAATTGTTGATGCAATAATACATTTTATACTAACATCTTTATCTAAATTCTAAATAGTTTACCAAAGTGCAAAATTTCCACCATGATTGGGTCTGTTCCCAATCCCTGGTTCATCAGCAGCAACCCACTGGAATTCCAGGGGACTAGGCTCCCACCCAACCTAGGTACTAAAATTAATATTTTACTTACTCCTCCTGTACCATTATTTTATGAGCTAACTACAATCCCTACAAATTACTAATTCCTTCATTTCTCACATACCACTATAATGCTACATTTGTTCACCTTCTAGAGCGATTTTCAATATTCCAAGCTTAATAGTTCAATAAATTTAATATAATTTCACTCCCATCTGTTCCCAAATCAGCGACATTTTTCATAATCCTACAGGTATTCTTTATCATCTGAAACTTATCTAAATTACATATCTTTCAACTGACCATTTCCATTTCATTTTTACCTTCCATAAAAACTCCGCAAATTTGGGTATCTGCTCATGATCTTCAAAGATCTTCCTCAATACAATTCCTTTATTCTTCACGAACCATATCTTACTAGTTAAACTTCCTTCCAATCATTTGTGGCTTTACATTAGAAGATAATATGCACATAATATACTGAAAGTGAATGATATTAAAATTAAATTTAAAAGGAATCGCACATTAAAATTAACTTACCTCTGTACCACAGGTTTGCACAGTTGCACAACTCCATCCTTAGAAAAAGCACTCTCACCAACTTCTTGACCATTTGATAAGCTTATCTTGCAATTTATATTTCTCCGACTTGTGTATCTAAAGTATTCCAAGAGTGAAATTGTTCTTGATTCATTATCTCTCTCTTTTTTACAATAGAGTTTCTTCTAATTAAGATTATTGTACTACTTTGATAAACACATGCCTGTGATAAGTAACAGAGAAATGAAATAACTATCTAAAGCTGTGGCTGAATCTCTGTCTCCTGCAATTCCATTAGGAGACTACCGAGGAACCAAAGATAGGTGCTGCTGGGAGCTGGAGCTAGTTATAGGAATGTGGTGATAATGTCCAACTGTTCACTATTAATATTCTGCTTTTGTTAATGCAAAGAGACGGACCTACTCTTTTAAGTTTTTTAATAAAATGATGATACACATGCAGTGCGTAATGTTTTATTTGGCAGATGAAGCTCTTTCTCTGCAAATATCACTAGCCATCTCTCCAGCTCCCAGCACTATGTAGGTAGGTAGCTGTGTGGGAGGGTGGTGGGTAGGTGTGCACTCAATTTTATTTTGTTTTTTCTAAGATTTGAAATAAGAATAATTATGATTAATTTATTAAAGAAATTTATTTTAATACAGTATAATAGTTTTCATAGGGATCATACATAAGAATGGCCTGAGTCAGAAAGATGGAGGTCTCCTTGTATTTTCTTAGTGTTTCAATTAATATTAAGACATAACATGCCTATATATGCCATTTAGAATGACAGAAAGTATTGTTTGTTGTGTAGTGCTCGAGAATGCTGAGCTTGCTGCAGAAGAATAATGAATTAAGATGCCGCAGTAGAAGTGATCCTTCATTTTGGAACAGAGCATGTGTACTGATGCCGCAGAATAATGAACAGGTACAGTCCTTGGCTGAAATGTAGAAGAGAGAGATGAGTATTTTAAAATATTTGGCAGCTTTAGCAAAATCTAAATTCATATGTTAAAAACATACTTTTACTATTTGGATTTAGGCTGGTGAAAAATATAAAGTTTATGAATGAATACAGAACTTGGGTTACATGCTTTTACATTCTTCTTGTCAAATGCAGCTGTTGCAAAGGCTTCTCCTTTCATTTACATTTTATATAATGATCATGGGAGTATTTTATGTTTTAAAACATTAATAACATAAAGTATCTAAAAGAAAATGCTATCTGATACTAGCTATAATATGACATGAGATAATCAGAGAAAACCATTTACATAACCTTGAAAGTCCAAGTAAAACTACTTGTTTCCACATTTTTAAATGTATTTGTAGTGCAATGAATTAAATGATTAGCCTAAAGTGAGTTTTACACAATTTCAATAAGTTTTTTTAATTCCATTTATATTACATTTATTTCTAAAATCTCTCTGTAATAGTGTTAATGTTTGATGTTAATTTTCTTGATTTAGGTATAATCTCTGTATTTTGAATAGATATTTAGAAAGATATTGTTCTTAGTCATGATTAAACCCAAGTCAGAATATAGTATTACAAGCTACAACTCAGATTTAATCCAAGAAATTTGAGAAATTTTAACATTTTACTACACAATTAGCAATGAATGTGACAAAGTATTAGTTTTAACAGGAGCATTGGAGGGATAACATAGCTTGCCTCCTCACGGTATGTTAAATAGGCTAAAGCATTGTGTGCAAGCCAGCCAAAATAGCAAAGAACAGGATATAAACAAGAAAGGAGGGAATGTGTGTTAGGGAAATTTTAAACTAGTATCTTTCAATTGGAATGCTTGTGGATTCAATGAAGAAGAAGTTGACAGGTCATTCACGAAGCAATAAGAAAATATGGCATAGATTCTCACCATATTAGAAGTGAATTTATAGATGAAACATTTAATAGCAAAATTTTCCAAGTTAATAATCTTGACAACTTTAAAATGGTCTAATTTTTGGAGTTAAATCAGAAACAAGCTCCAAAGTTAAAAGAATTTAGAAGGTTAATGATAACAATAAATTAGAAATTACACAAAAACATTTATATGGAAAAATAGTGCAAAAATATTATGTATTTCATTTACAGTCCTTGTGGTAATCAGAGTATAAATTTAAATATAATAGAATAAAGAAAAATGTATTCTTTGAAACATCAGTAAATGAAGTTAAAAAAATATTGAATCAGAAACAGTAGTTTTAGTTAAAAGATTTTACACCCTGCCTTTTAATATGATTATCAATTTGAATTCTGAGGGTACACCGCAGAAATTTCATCTCTGCACTTTTAATTATTCCTTTATCTACTTTGTTCATGGTGCAATGTAGGAATGACCAAGACTTTGTGTTCCTTAAGTTTTGTTTATTTCCTCAGCATATTATCTAAAATATCCATGAGTTTATTTTCCCTCTGATAACAATACATAAGTGTTTTTTACTTTAAAGGATTACCAACCCTCTAAAAAATCACCTTAAACTTGAAGGGCTAGGGGGTCTTATTTCAGACATTCTTTCTATACAGATATCAACCAGGACTAAGGAGCCTTGCTTATCTCACCCTTTCAGGTCACTTCTCAGGACCAGAGGAAATGTGAAGCTTGTACAAGGGATCACTTTCAAACCACATTAGGACTACCACCAAGGAGGATACCTAGAGATTACTAAAGTGAAGAATGTAAAGAAAAATGGATTCATTCTCTTGCAGTGGTTCTGCCTGTGCTGTTATACTTGTAAGTAATAATGTAAATGATAAATGTTTTATTGAAAACTAAGTAAATTACAAAGTTATGAGTGTTACAGATTGTGACCCTGGTCATTTGTTGTAGCACATCCCAACAAATTAATTAACACATAAAGAAAAAGAATAGATACAAAAACTTATTATTATAACAAAAGAATTATGTTTTGTAATTATAAAATGCTAATCTACAATGCTTTCATTTGTCTCAGCTCTTCCTTTCTTTCTTTCTTTCTTTTATTTTTTTTTTTTTCCTGCTGTCCACACCCCTTTTTATTTTAACTTAAAACTGCGAACATTCACCTAATTTCATAATCTGGTTCATTATCAAAAAGTTTCCTGCATGCTACTACTTTTTTTATTCGAAGCTATTTTTCTTTAATAAACTCCTTTCTCCATTCATTAGTTCAAACAATACCCTATTTAAAAAGATGTTATTAACAATGAAGCATATGTCATTAGATTGTAGTAATACTGCTATACCTCACTTATTTCTTTAAAATACTCAAAAGGTGATGATGAGAGTGAATGCCTGCATTATAAGCAAGTAACTAAGGTATGATAGTGTTACTATGCCGACTACTGTTTTTTGTTGATTTGAATATAGAAGGTTAAATGGAATAAAACAATATGCAGGTATATTTGGTGGGTAAAAAGACTCGTGTTAGTACACATTAACATACCTAGCCTGGTTCCTGTTTACTTACATTCCATTGCCAGTTTTTGGTAGGATTGCCTTGAACGACTGGTTCTTGAATCCCGATTTACAGCCCATTTTCAATGCAGACAGAGTCTTCAATGGATTTGAGTCCAGCCGGTATATGTCTATTTGCAGTTGCTCTTTTTAGAGAAATGTGTCTTTTGTGTACTTATTGGTATCAGATACAGGCAATGTTAATGTTTAGTGGTTTAAATAAAATATGCAAAGTTTTGGTTAAGAAGTATAAATGCTACTCATAACATGATGCTTATTCTTTAAAATGAAAATCTTATCCCATATCACCCTTACCCTGGGATTGTTGGTAGCTTTCAGCAGTTTAGTTTCTTTTGCAATGATATGATTGTGAGTTCAAAAATGATCTGCAACTGCCAATTTATCCACCTCTTTATATCTTACATTTCTAAAGTGTTCTTTAATCTTGTCTCCCAAATTTCTTATTGTTCTGTCTATATATATCTAATCCAATCCAAACAACCTGCTTTTTGTTGGACAGAATAACTTCCTTTATGGTTATGTTCAAAAGGTTCTTAATGTTAAATTTATTTTGTGCCACCAAGCAATGTCAAATTTTTAACAAAAGTTCACAAATATTGTATTTGCCCATGGATTGTATGGGAATTTTTTAAAACTTTGTCCTTTATTGTGGAATAGTGGAGTGCTTTTAATATATAGGTATATTGTACTTACAAAACTGTTGACAATGGAGGGGGCAATATAACCTAAACTTAGGTATTCATTTTTTACATTAAACTCCATTCACTTACACAAAAGTAAGACCGTTTCGGGAGAATCTCTCCCATCTTCAGTTGCCCGAAATGTGTCTTACTTTTGTGTAAGTGAATAGAGTTTAGTGTAAAAAATGAATATCTAAGTTTATGCTTTTAATATATTTAAGTTTTTTGAAATGGATGATCTTATCTACTAATGAACGGTTGAATCCATTGTTCAGAGCAGTATTGATGATGTAGTGGTATTCCACTGTGTGTTGTTTCTTGTTGAGTGGAATGTTTACTTATCTATGAGCAAGGCTGTTTATAATGGCATGTAGATGCGGTTTAGGATTGAAGCTATTATTCTTTATGTGATGATTGTACATGTGAGTTTCCTATATATGCCAAATGAAATTATGTTGTTTCCTCTTTAGATTTTAAAGTCCAAAAAGGGCAAACATCCTTCATCTTCAATTTCTGTAGTGAACTTAATGTTATGGCCTTTGCAGATTTAGTAACTCTAAGGCTTCTTTTTTTTTGGGGGGGGGGTTACTATTGCAAATATGTTATCCACATAGCAAAACCATGTGCTTCTATAGTACTCATGAATAAATGTGCCAGAAATTGATAGAGGAGATTATCCATAGTCAAGCCTAAATTTTTCTATCAAAGGTGAAGAACTTTTGGTTTATGTGCAATTTTGTAACATTGGTATATGTCTCAATTTTATCTACTGATACATCCATACTTTTGAGCCATTTGTGTATTTTAAGGAGCAGTCTTTGTTTTGGAAGCTAGTGAACAAAAATGCAACATCGGAAGAGAGGAGGGAATTATCTGGTGAATTCACTCTATTGTTAATTTTTTTCAACCAGTTGATAGGAATTGGTGGTGCTTCTGCTTTGAAATTGTTCCAAAGATCCAAATCTCTTTACCAGCCATTTAGTCAAATTGAGGTTGGTACATTTGTTATTAATTATTGGGCGCATGCTTTTGCTTGGATTGTGTATTTTGGGAAGGCCATAAATCCTAGGAAGCATTTGGTTGTTAGTTTTTAGCTTCCATTTATCACTGACAAAGTTTTGGTCTGCCTGAGGGAAGAGTTATAAGCTTTGACTGACACGCTCATAAAGGGAACATGCATTATCACTGTATGTTCCATATTACCTAGCAGGCTATTTGTTTAATATAGTCATCGTGGTCTAGAATGACTAATTTGTACCTTTTATCTGCATTTATTTACACCACTGTTTATTGTTAAGTGATCTAAGAATGCATTTATTGTGTTGCTGATAATGAGGGTTATTACTATGCTGCTTTATTTTATTTATATCTGCCCACATTGGTTTTGGTGACTGATTTTTTTTTTATTCTTCAAAATCTTTGGTAGTAATCTCTGTATCTGCAATGAAATCTTCCATTTTGCTGGAGAAGTCAAACTCTTATTTAGAAACTGTAGATCTAGATTATTGAAAGAGTGTTGAGATAGATTAATTATATTATATGTGCAGATTTCTTGAGGTTGGTAATGTTTTTCTTTTTGTTTACTTCATGATATGCAGATTTTTCTTTAGTTTTAGTGTTTTATTTCTCATCAAGACATTTACTTTCATGTGGGGATTATATTCTACATTTTTCCAAATTAGATTCCTAATATTGTAGTTAATTTTAAGTATAAATCATATAATTTTACGTCTAACTGACAAACATTTTTGTAGTGTTTGTTAATTTCATATAATAATGCCTTCCTCTTGATCAAGTTTGTCAGTCTTGAAGTGAAATGTTGTGGAAATATTTACATATGGGTGGGAGGAAAAAAAAAGAAAAAGAAAAACATTTTTCCAGCATTTCCTGGGTTCCATTGTTTATTTTTAACCACTAGTCTGTCCTGCAGATGTGAAATGGTGGCGAGGTAGCTATATTTGGGAGGAGGAAAAATCCCTAGGTTCTGCTGTTTTTTTTTTTTTTTTTTTTTTTTTTTTCTTATTGTTGTTTGTCCTGCTGATGTTAACAGTTTAGGTATTTATATTTTGGAGGGCGGAAAAATACTTCTCTAGGCTTTCCTGGATCTGCAGAGATGAGAAATGCTAATGAGGTAGTTATATTTTGGAGGAAAGAGAGAGGGGGATATGCTCTGTGGGTTTTTCTAAGTTGTGTTGAATTTTATTTATTTCCCCCTCCACTTCTAATTGTATGTGAATTGCTGGTGAGATATTTATATGTGGGGGGAGGGGAGAAATCAAAAAAATATTTCCTGGTTTTCCTGCATTCCACATCCCCCCCTCCATCTCTCTCTCTCTCTCTCTCTCTCTCTCTCTCTCTCTCTCTCTCTCTCTAGTCCAGCTGATGTGAAGCTGGTGAGGTAATTTATTAAATCTGGTATTTGCCAGTTTGGTGAATTACAAAGATTTAGAATGGAAAAATTCCATTACATCAGTTGTTTACATGTTTGTTTAATTGCAAAGATTTAGAGGTGAAAAAAATAATTTAAAACCAGTAATTTACCAGATTGGAAAACTATTAACATTTAAATGACTGAGATATAATAGTGAAAATGTGCAATGATTAAGTTGTGTTGAGCATTCCCTACACAAAGTGTTTTGACTTGTGAGTAATGTCCTTGTATGTATAAATTTTCTATAGGTTCAAATGTTTTGTTCATTTTTAAATGGTACAAATACTTTTTGTTGCTCATGTTCTAATGGCACAAAAAGTTTTGTCCATTTTTAAATGGTTGAAACAAATTTTGCTCGGTTCATTTTGCTTTCTGCATATTTGGTATTCTTTTAGGAATATTTTTTGCTGCTGCTATTACCACTACTATTGCCTTCTTCTTTGCTAATGTCATTCTCCATTTCCAATGCTGCAATAATACCTTCTTCCTTTTTTTTCTCCAGTTTTCCTCATTTTGGACTTATATATATTATAAATTTTTTTTTCCGCCCTGCGGGCGGAACCTATCTCCTGAGATGAAATTTGCAAACGCTGGCTGGGAGACTCTGATTGGTAAAATAAATAAGTCCTTCATAATAGTCTAAGTTCTTTATTATACCTCCTTTCTTCCTTTACATTCCAGCCATATATATATATATATATAAAATTCTTCAGGTTTTCCTTGGTTCTACCATTTTTTTTCCCCCCAGTAGGTGCTGTTGATGTGAATTACTGGTGCAGTATTTATATCCATGATGGTAGGTGCTTGTTGCAGAGGTGTGTATTTGGAGGTGGGGAAGGCAAATATGGAATATGGTGGGGTTATTCGGTACTTGGCAAAGAAGCTTACCTATGCAACAGAAATATATACACTTTAGGGAACTCTGCACCACCATTTGCAACCATCTGTAAGTGGATCTTGGAGTTTGAACATGGCTGTGAAATCTAGGAAGGTGACCCATGGAGTGGATGGGCAAAATTGATCAGGACATGAGAAAGGATGGATAATGTTGGTTTGGATGTTGGTTGGAGGATTGTGGATGAAGGATGTCTGGGTGTTTGAGGAGAATGTATATTTGCCATTTTGAGGGAAGACTTGTGCTTGAAAAAAAAAAAAAAAAAAAAGGATTGGCCATTTGGTTGCTATGACCGCTGACTTGGGATTAAAAGTGAATCAGAGCATAAATACATGTTAGCAAAGTTTGGCCTATTTCAGAGAGATACTGCCAACTTTATGTGTTGACTTTGTGCCCAATGATAAAACATGGGTGTATTACTAAAGGAAAATAGTGATGGATTGTTAATGATGGAAGCATCAGGATTGTCCACTGCCAAAGAAGGGCATGTGTGCGACATTGACCGATGAGATGGTGGTGTTGGTTTTGTGGAATAGGATGGTGCGCTGCTAATGGATTATCTTCTCACTGGAGTGTATTATGGTATCCTTTTGGACCTGATGAAGAGAAAAATGTGGAAGAACGGTCCGAGTTTATCCAAGGAGAAAGTCGTGTTGTGTTGAGAAAATGCTTACTCTCGTACATGTTCATGACAGTGGGGATAATGACATATCTGCCTTATTGGTTTGCATGGTCTCCATTGAGGGGTTTTTTGCAGGTGTGGCTAAAGGCTTTGGAGCATGGGTGGTTGAAGTGCATTAGCATCAAAGGAGGCTATGTTGAAACATGAGAATCATTTCAAAATGCTATGTGGACATTTTGACTATATTTGGGGAAGTTTTCAAATGACTCTGATAGGACAAAGGGAAATGAGTGGTGATTGCATGGATAGCATTATTGAACATGTGGCATTATGATTTTGTCATGTATTGTCGATGTCTTTGTGGTTCATCTGAGCTGCTTGGAGGCTGTTAGGGCAAAGTATAGTAAGTGATGGGGAAATGGAAAGAAATTACTACAAAAGTACAAGATATTATTTTAGAAACATGAAATACAAAGAGAGAGAGAGACAGTAATGTGAAAAAATGTTGCATTTTCAGTTATAAATTTATAAGGGAAGAATGATTAAAATTAGCAGGAAAGCATAGAGTATTAACTGGAGGGGTATGTATGCATATAGAAATAAAGAGCGGATAATGCATTTTGAAATTATAGCAGAAGATGATATTTTGAGGAAGTTTTGTCAAGCAAATGGTGAGAGTTATAGTAGTGAGGAAGCAACATTTGGAATTTCATCTACATAATTTTATTTCATTTTATTTCAATGAAATAAATTTTTTTTGTACGCAATTTAGTTACTTTCCCTCTTTTATCATGGTTACTCTGGAAATGTGTTTGTCTAGTCACTGATGAATGTTTTCTTTGCTGACATCAGTAAATTGTGAGTTTCTTTGAGTAAGTTTTGTATTTGTTCTTTTGGAATTATTAAGTGTCGTTAGTATGTTTGAACCCTCAAAACTCATTTGCAGGCTCTTGAATATTCCTCCAAGTTGTGTGATATTGATGTATTTGATGGTGTTTGTGGATTGTTTAGGCCAAGGAATGTTTCTTTTATGTTCATTTCCTAGCATTGGAAATTTTTTCAATAAATTAGAGGGTTAATAATTGAATGAGCTAATGTTGATAGGGGTATTCCATGTTTTGAGAGAATGTATATTAATGGTATTTTGCAGTGTTTTCTTTCTATATTTGTTGTTTTTTTTTTTTCTGCCCACTTTCACACGAGCATGTAGGCAGAGATAGTTTGGAGTTACTCATGAGGTAATTAATATGATAGGAAGTATTGAGGAAAACTAAGTTTGAAACTAACTGCACCAAATCTGCCTATTTTTGTAAATAATTATGATTCATGTTTATTAGCATTGAAGAGAAAAATTGAAGGATTACAGTGCTGTAATATATAATTTTAAACAACTTTTTACTGATAAGATATTTTATGGAATAATGATGGATGTCTAATTTTATTTGGAGTAGCACACAATATTTCCTGTTGTCAGTATTTAATGTACTGTTTTTTATGCAGATATTTTCGCTGAAACTGGCAACATGTTCCTTTGGATGATTTGATATTTTGGTATAAAATATAAAATGTGCTCATTTTTAGTCATGTGCTGCATTTGAAAAGAATAAGAAATTGACATGGTCAAGATTGTTTGGGAAAGTGTGAGGTTATTCAATGAACATTTTGTTCAGTTACTGTTGGATATTGGAAAACTTTTCTGAGGCTGCACCCATAGCTTTTATTGTGTTGCTCATTGAAATAATGAACAACACAATATTCTTTCCTGAAAGAAGAATATTTTTATATTCTACAATTTGGAATGATATTCTTGCAGATGTAGATAAGTAAGGTTTGAAAGCAGGGTTTTTTTTTCCCCTACTGAAAGAATATCCTTTATTTGCATCTCAATGACAGTAAAGCCACGTGCAGCTATTGACAAATAAGGACTTTGTAGGTGGCCAAGTGAAATGATTCAGCCTGTGTTTGTTTAAAACAGTGTTGCTTTATAGAATTTGTTTTGACAAATGTGATTGATCACATTAGAAACATATCCATCTCCCAATTACCTGACATGGTTGCATCATTATTTCTGGAAAATGTGCTGTGCCTTCACCCTCATACACATAATTATCATGTAACCATCACTGCAGCACTGAAAACTGTTCCTGTTCCTGTTAAAAGCAGATGTGTGTTATTTTCATCAACATTGATCTCAGTTCTGTATACATCTTTCAATAGGAAAATGGTGCAAGAAATGATCATGCAAATATTCAAATCATTCCTCATTGCTAAAAAGGAATATGAGAGACAAACAGGCACACAGCTCCTTTAAACAATGATCTATCTTACTATGGGTTGTTATTAGAATATGGAGAAAATACCGTTTTTTTTTTTTTCTGATTATCTCTCATAAACTGACTGTCTGCCTAATGATGAGACCATATGCCCTTTTACATTTAGATGTTGTTTCAGTCTCAAGTGAGCATATGGAATATGTACCTTTGAGGTTTCTCCATTGCCACACTCTTTACTGAAATGAAGCAGTTGGTTCAATATAGATCTGTTGCTGAGGTTCATAGGAAATAACTATGCAGATTAAGTTTTATTTAGCCTTCTCTTAGAATTGAAGTCTTGGATGAGTGATCAATCCATAATGATAGATTTTGTGAAACATTCTTTCCTAACTATATACATTGCTTGTTATTCATGGGCTTAGAGTACTTCCCTGGCATTTGCCATGAATGTGGATGGAGGAAAACATGTAAAACACCCATTCAGAGTGGGATTTGAATTGCATACTTTCTGTTTTATGAGTTAAAGGAAATGTGTGTGTGTGTGACAGTAGAGCTGCAATTGCTTTGTTTCGATAAATGAAGCAATTGGTTGGCATCGTAGTCTCTGCTCTGCTCCATATTGTGCACTATTTGTATATAGTTAGCAATATAGTTTGATGTATGGTAGTGTTGTTATCATTGGTTGAATGTGTTTTATTACTGAAACAGTATTGGTAGAACTTGTGGTATGTTTTCAGATGATTATTGTTTAAGGATGCAATACTGCTAAGGTCATTAGCAACTATGAGATTAAGCAATATTATGAATGGTGTGTGAGGTTATTTCTGAGCAGTTGTTATAGTGTTGTGCAGCAATGTCAAGGAAATGTGTGTGTTTTTTCCTGGATAGTTTTGTAGCCATTTAGGGAGTTTCTTGTTCATGTGTTGCAGTCTTTTGCTGATGGGTTACATTTGGGAGAAAGCAAATGTTTGGAAATTGCAGGATATTATGATGAACTGTTGTAGGGTTTTGTCTTCTGACATCAGATTTGAAGAAGGAGTTTTTGTTGATTGTTGAACATTTAGTAAAGGAAACTTGAGAATTTTCATACATGATGCTGTATATCCCTATTTTCAAGGCAAGTGCTGGGCTTGTGTGCTACATGCTATGAATCAGTGCTAGGTTGTAGGTGCTGTTTTGCTTTCATTATTGCCTGGTTAACATGCTAGGACTGAAATCATTTTGAATGTGGTTTCTGGATTAAATTTGAATTGAGTTTGATCCCTGTATATATGATTTTTTTTTATCCTTTATTGAAATTGGTTAAGAGTTTTTCTGTTGGTTAAGTTATTTAAACAGAAGTTATTAACAGTGAAGCAATTTGTCATTCAGTAATAGTAACACTATTATACCTCATTTATTTCTTTAAAATGAGCAGATGATGAGAGTGAATGTCTGTATTATAAGTAAATGAGGTGTATATAATCAACTACTTGTTGTCTAAACACTCTTATGCTTCACACTATTTTTGAAAACGACGGGACCGGTTTCGGAGCAACATCCACTCCATTCTCGACCAACTCGACGACTGATTGGAGAAAAATCAACGGTTATGAAGAACTGTGGCTCCGCCCTGGTGGTACTTCTATGAACTGGAAATTTGTATTGCATTCTCCCGTCAAGTCGAAATTCAATAGATGATCCCTATGTTGATTATATACATTTCAAAAGTTTCACTATGTTTAGTTCCAATTAGAATTGTCGAATTTGTGTAATTTCGATAGTTCTTAAAATTTTAAAAAAAGTAAATGAGGTATAATAGCATTACTATGGTGACTACTGGTTGATTTTGATGCAGAAGGTTATGTGCAATAAAAGGAATATGCAGGTGTATTTGGTGAGTAAAATGACTCATGACAGACCCAGCCTGCTCCCTGTTTACATGCATTCCATTTCCAGTTTTTAGTAGGATTGAATTGAGCTTGGCTGACTCTTGAATCCCCAATTACATGCCCATTTTTAATGAAGAAAGAATCTTCAATTTGATATGAGTCCAACATGTAAATGTCTATTTGCACTTGCACTTTTTAGAGAATATGTCCTTTATTGTGAAGAGACTGGTGGTGTTTTTAATATTTTTTTATTTGTAAATCTATTTATTTCTCATATATTTTTATAACAAAATAAACACAACTAAAAATCATTCATTTTAAATATAACAATTAGGAGCAATGCCGTGTGCAATTTTTAATATCTTTAAGTCTTTGAAATGTGTGATCTTCTCATCTTCTAAGGAATGGTGGAATCTATTGTTGAGGGCAGTATTAATGATGCACTGGTACTCCACTGTGTATGCTTCCTTGTTGAGTGGAATGTTTATTAATCTATGAGCAAGGCTGTTTATAATGGCATGTTGGTGCGGTTTAGGTTTGAAGCTATTATTCTTTATCAGATTATCTTATGTGTATGTTTCCTACATATGCCAAACGCAATTATGTGGTTTCCTAAGTAGATTTTAAGGTCCTAAAAGGGCAAACTTTCTTCCTCTTGAATTTCCATAGTGAACTTAATGCTTTGGTCTTGCAGATTTAGTGAACTTTAAGGGGCATCCTCTGTGTTTTATTTTTTTTTGAGGGGGGTACTGTTACAAATATGCCATCCAAATAGCAAAACCATGTTTTAAAGGATTAATGAAAATGCTTTGGTAATGTGTGTTTCTACTGTGGTCATGAATAAATTTGCCAGAAATTGACTGAGGAAATTGCCCATAACCAAGTCATAAATTTGTTGGTAAATTTTTCTTTTGAATGTGAAGTTTTGGTCTATGCACAATTTTGTAAGATTGGTGTAATCCTCAATTTCATTAGTGATATGTTTGTACTTTTAAGCCATTTCTGTAGTTTCAGTAGCAGTCTTTGTTTTGGAAGCTAGTGAACAAAAATGCCACATTAGAAGAGACGAGGAATTATCTAGTGAAATCACTGCATTGTTAATATTTTTCTACCAATTTATAGGAATTGGTAGTTGTCTGCTTTGAAATAGTTCAAAAGTTCCAAATTTCTTTGACAACCATTTAGGTTGGCGCATTTATGTTATTAATTATGGGACACATGCTTTTGCTTGGTTTGTATACTTGGGAAGGCCATAAATCCTAGGAAGCATATGGTTGTTAGTTTTTAGTTTCCATTTATCACATTATCAATGTATGTTCTGTATTACCCAGTAGCTCTCCATTTGTTTGATACAGTCTTGTGGTGTAGAATCACTAATTTGTGTCTAAGTATGCATTTATTGTGTTGCTGATAATGACGGTTATTACTATGTTGCTTTATTTTATTTATATCTGCCCATATTGGATTTTGGTGGCTGATTTTTTTTTATTCTTCCAAATCTTGAATATTAATTTCTGTGTCTGCAATGAAATCTTCTTTTTTGCTGAATTTATTTAGAAACTGTAATTCCAAATTATTGAAAGTGTGTTTAGATAGATTAATTATATTGTCCGTGCATATTTCTTGACATTGGTTATGGTTTCCTTTTGTTTACTATACAGTATGCATATTTTTTTCTTTAGTTTAAATGTTTTATTTATCATTAAGACATTTACTTTCATGTGGAGATTATCTTCTAGATTTTCCAAATTAGGCGTCTTCATTTTCATTAATTTTAAGTGTAAATCATGTAATTTTAGATCTAACTGATCAAGAGTTTTGTAGTGTTTGTTAATTTCTCGCAATATCAACTTCCTTTTGATTAAGTTCTAAATGGCACTATTTAGGATAAATACAATGATATGCACTCCAAATCCAGCTTGGTTTTTGTTTTGTTTTGTTGGAACAGAGTATTTGTATCAGAAATTTCTTCTCCTCTTTTAAATGCTCAGTATATATGCAAGATGGAATAAGTTAGTTTTGAATAGTTTAAAACATTCCTCATATATGACATCATGTGACCATTTCTTTGGTCTTTGCTCTTACATGTTTATCTACATTTTTTGCTAAGCTTTTGCAAGTTTATGTTCCTGATATCACAGTCATAACTAGGAGGAGGACCAAGAAGAGTAAAGAATCTAATTTTCCTCATCAAGTTTGATTGCACCTTTTGTAACTTTAAGAATTGCTACTAAGCTGGGAATTCCAGCTCTAAAGTTACAAATGCAACTGATGGATCTTCATATGCTCTTACTTCTTCATTATACTTCACTACCATTTGTTGCTGTATTTCCTGGGGCCCGATACACCCAAACTCTGAGGTTACCGAGTTATAGGGCCCTTCCTACTATTTCAGTCTGATCCCTCACACTCTACACTTTCTTTGTTGCCTTGTTTCGTAATTTTTTCAACCATTTTGCTCTCATTTTACCTAAATAAAGGCCAATTTCCACAATGACTTTTCTTGATTTAACATTCAACATTTTTTTCTCTGTGATTTCTTTTGGTAGATTAGACCATCTCTATATTTCCACCTTCTCCCTAAGAAGCTTAGTTTCCTTGCATTGTAATAATATATGCCAATTATAATCTTTCTGGCTAGACAATGGACATTTATCCAGCTTTCTCCTTACTCAACCAGCAATTTCAGAACCCTTGTTCTTGCCCATGCAAAGCCTTCTCTTGCTGCTTTATCACATATTTCAACATAATTTTCCCTGTAGCAAACTGCTTTAATTCCTCTGCATATACTCAATGATGTTTTGAAATGAAAACAAGCAAATATTTCTTGTCTTTCAATGTCTTTGATTCTTAACCTAATTTCTTTTGAGGAAACCTCTTTCTAATGCTCCTCTAGCTCTGCACATATTCAAAAAATCAATTTTTTCTAGAATTGTCTTTATCTTGTTAAGTCAAGTAGCATCGTATTAAGCCTTTGCTGACCTACCAAACACTATGTTCATTTGAATTTTTAATTCTAAACCAGTATTTCAATACTCTTTCCATAATTTCCCTTTACTACCTATTCTTCCTAGTTCTACTGGAGCAATGTGTTTGGCAAGACTCTTGGTAAGCCCAATATTTATTTTCAGACGTCACCGTGTGTCAAATTCACATTAGCCCACCCTTCTCCAGATCCCAAATCTCTACTCCATAGAGAATTTTACTCCACCACTGCCCCATATACTCTCTGTAACCAATTTACGTGCATCCCTGATATTTTATCTAAACATGCCCTTATAGCTTTTAGAGAAGGCTTCCCTTTAGCTAGTATCATCTTCTTTTGAACATTTCATTCACCCTTACCACTTACTCTTACTCTTAAATAATCAAATTTCTCTTCCTTGCCAACACTATTTCTCATCTTTCCTTAACTTGTTGCTCTTTTTAAAAACTACAATTTATGATTTGCTTAGATTAATATGTAAACTGTACTTCTTGCAAAAAATATCTCTCTTCCTTCAATTGACTTAATTAATCCCACATTAGATAAGACCCTGCAACAAAATCATCTGCCAATAACAAATCAGGTGTTCTATTATTGTTAATTATTGAAACATGACTATTTACTGCATTAATTTCCTCTAGGATACTGCCAATGAATAAATTGAACAGTATGGGACTTAATTTACAGCATTTAAAACATTTTTTAAAAAAAGAAACTTGTTTTTTTATAAAATATCTGGAACTAACACAGTGAAGCCAAGTCATATGAATAAAATCATGTGATATATGTTGTACTAAACACTCATACCCATGGCCTAAGATGAAGACAAAGGCCTTTGAAACTGGTTCCAAATATTACCAAGTAAGTGAAGCAATACGAGTGTTTAGTACGACATATATCACATGATTTTACAGCATTTGTTTGGAATCATTCGAGTTATTTTGTTACTTAACATTTTTATGCAAAACTCATTATTAATATATGTTCTTTGTAGTATTTTTATGAGCCTGTTACTCATTTCCTTTTTACTCAATAAAGCTTCCCGATTTATTGTGTCCAATGCTTTTTCAAAATCCACAAATAACATATATAATCTTGTTGCTAAATACTTATTTACCAATGTATCTATAACAAAGATATTATCAATCGTTGTCTCATTCTTCCTAAACCCTGATTGAAATTTTGATAATTATTCTCTTCTTCTGCCCACATTTGCACTCTTTCTGTTAAGATCCCTGTGTATACCTTACCTAATATGGATAACAAGCTAATTGCCCTGTAATTAGAGGGGATGTTCATATTTCCTATATTCTTAAATATTGGCAGCACTATTACTATTCCCCAACTTCTTGGGACTTTGCTTCCTTTAAAAATGGAATTTGATATCCTAACTAATAAACACAATCTTTTCTCATCTAAGCTCCATGCTTTCCAAAAGTCTCATGGTATTCCATCTACTCCACTTACTTTATCCTTTTTTAGTCTTCTAGTTTTTTCTCGAACTTCATCTACTCCTATCTACCTATCTGATTGCTAAATAAAATGTACATTTTCCATTACCTTTAACTTGTGACTATTCAGCTGTTTTACTCGTAAAAGAAAATTATGTAGATATATGAGGGACTGTATGCCCTTGTTGTGCCATCTGCTTAGTAACTTCAGCCTGAAGGCTTGATATGTGAACTTAATTTTTAATGAGTGGGAAGAAGCAATAGAAAAAAACAGTAAGAAATATTCCTAGCTGAGTTTATGCCTGAGCTGCTTGTAACTTTTTTTGTAGCATCTACACATATAGTGCTCCATACAACAGAAATGCAAGGATCATTGATTTATATATGGTGTTTTGATTCATTGGCCTAATTTGGTTAATGTATTTAATAGTTTAATACTACTTTCTGAGTGTTAAAATGAAATGGTATCTAAATTTTAATTTGCTATCCATAATTATTCTCTGGTATTTCATGACATGTTTGTATAAAGAGTTGTTGTAGAGTTTTATTTCCTTCTTCTCCTTGATGATAACAAGGTATATTGTATTTGTTTTAGGAGATGGAATCAGAGGTGACTATCATGCCAAGAGTCTAGATGGTCCTGGACGTGAGCTTTCTGACAAGACCGAAGGATTTACATGTTAGCTTGATAGGACAGAATGAGGTAAATTGTTTAACCAACTAAAATGAATGTAATATGTTTCAAAACTAACATGGACTTTTTCCAGAAGTTACATATAAAAAGAGAGACTAATAAATGTACTTACTAAGCTGTTGACAATGGAGTGGTTTTTTCTTTAGGGGGGGGGGGAAGAGAGAGAGAGGGGGGGGACTAGTAAGTTTTTTTGCTTTATAAAGAAAAAATGTATTTACTCTACCTGCCTAAGTTTGTGACATTTTTGTCCCAATTTCTATAACTGTGCAAGAAAAGTTTTTTTGGTTAAGCTGTGGCACTCTCATAGCTTGAAAATTGCCGTTCTTCGAGATATTTCTTGAGATTAGGGTAGAGGAGAGTCTGAAGGGGCTAAACCAAATGAGCAAGCTTTGTTTTAGAACTTTCAGTGAAGATTTGCTGATTCTCTGTGAAATGGGTACTCTTACAAGAATTAGCATTTTCCTGGAGAAACAATATTGCTTTTGAAAGCTTTCTTTGGCATTTGGAGACCGTGGCCCTGTTTCACAAAAGTATAGTCTAATACATACAAGTGCATTAGTGCAGGTTCTGTTAATGTGTGGTCTTGTAACTTTCTGTTCCCTGAAAGAAATGCTACACTGGTAAAGTATTAATTAGAGCTATGTAGAAACAGCTGTTTGCCATATATTGCGCTACCTTGAATTAGATTATGTCCATTCTTTTGGGATTTTTAATTCACGGAGCCAATCATTGGCATTTCTGCAAAAGGGATCTTGTTTTTTTCTCAGACATAATGATAATTTAAATATATTATTGTGTATTTATCGATAATGAAGCATTATAATCCACTTTGAGATAATGGTCCCATAAGGCTACATTTAGGGGCATTAATTTCTGCCGTCAAGAGATGGTAGAAGAATTGCACTTCCCGATTGCTCTCTGATCATTTTATTACTCCATTTGATCCTTTATATTTTTTTATTTGTTTATATTGCTTGACAAACATGTCATAAGCAAAAAAAACTGGAAAAACTTTGCCAAAAAAATTATTCTAAAAGAGAATGAAAAGAAATTATTCTGGTGGCAATTAGCAAAAAATATAGTAACTAAGATGCAGCTCTGAAATATGCATTTAGAACATGAAACAGCATCAATATCAATCATAAGCCATTCTTTATTTGTATTTAACCTAACCTTTATCATTATGTACAAATACTTATATATTCTTTCTCTATACATATTCCTACTCGTCATTATCATCACTTTTGCTAATACTTGGCACATTTGTGTGCATTGGCTCTCAAAATCATTAAAAAGATAATACATTTTGTGCTGTATTTGAATTTACCAATGTTCCTGCACTTGTAGAGAAATTTACACAAACTTGCAGTGCCAGACAACGACTAATACTAATACTTTTGTGGAACAGAACTGCAAACATTTACTTGTGCATTTGTAAGTATGGAGTAGTAAAGTACAAGTGTAGCAAAAATCTTTGTGAAATAGAATTTTACTAACGACTACAAGTTACCAGTCTGTACATTTGTAATGTATAAAAAGAACCCAGTTGCTGTTTCAGTTTGTGATGAAATGAAATTAGTTGTCCTGTAAAAACTTCGTTTTCTATAGCTTGTTTACTTTGGGCCTGCAAGAAATATTAAATAATCGAAATTATGAAATTTAGAGCAGATGTACAAGAAATATTAACTTTTGATGTAATGATGTTTTTGTTAGTTAAAAGTAAGATGAAATAGAAAAAACCAAAAATATATCAATCTCTTAATTTTACTGTGGGTGCTGTAGGTAATATATCCTACAAGTTTGTATGAAACATGTTTGCACTAACTCCACTTACTTCCACAACACTTGAACATGTTTTGGGGCAATCACTCCCATCATCAGCTGTTAACTGGCTGCTGGATTTGGTGGCTGGATCCCAAGTGCTTCTGTGGCAGTCTCTGATGGTTTGAACAGGAACTTGCCGAGTTCAGCAATGGCTGGAACCTAGAAAATACCTAATGAATTTTTATGTTCTACCCATTGATGAATTCGGCAAGTTCCTACTCAAACCATCATAGACCGCCACAGAAGCACCTTGAGATCCAACCACCAAATCAAGCGGTCAATCAACAACTGATGATGGAAGCGATTGCCCCTGAAACATTTCCTAGGTTTGTGCAAGTGGGGGTTGGTATAAACATGTTTAATACATTCTTGTAGGATGTATGAGTTCCTGCTTATACAAGGGAAATATTATGTAAAGCATTCATTGGTTCAGTCATTAAATAGCTTCTTTTGCTTTGCTTCATTTAAATTCCTGGTTGGGGCATTTTTTCTTAAGTTTGTGAAGGTGAATACCAGAACTTGTGATACTAATTTATTATCCTAAAAGTGTTAGTGGCAACTTGTATGGGATGTTAGCTTTAATACAAAGAAAGGAAACAAAAAATATTTTATAACTACAGAAACCAGTAGTGAAAACATGCATATTTATGCATACTCTTTAACATTTCAGGTCATCAGCATGAAAACATGCAGTTACTAATGTTACATTCAAAATGTTTGTAGGCAACTACATGGATAAACTTCTTGGGAGTATCAACGATGGATGTATGGGTCAGAGGAGAGAGCAGTCTCAGAGCTGAAGGCAACCAATGATTGCTGAAGAGAACCAAAGAAGCACTTCTGCTCCAGGTGAGGACTGACTGTTGCCGAGCATCAGCTCAATTAGTTTTATGGGACTTGCAGACAGATAGGTAGAGCAGCAAGGTCGTAGCTACCGTCCTCAGACTGGTTAATGACTCACCTCTGGTGTTGTCTTTTGGCGCCTACTGTCTTGCCTCTTTCTTACTTCTACTTCCTTCCTCTTTTCTGTCTTAGGTTAAGGTTTAGATAGTTGTTTTTAAGCTTTATCAAGGATAGTCTAATTAAGAGCAAATAGGACCTATTACAAATGTCTGAAGCTAACTTGTTCTTATATCTTTAGTGTTAGTGGTGACTTGTATGGGAAGTTAGCTTTAAAACAAAGAAAGGAAACAAAAACATTGCATAACTACAGAAACCATTGGTGAAAACATGCAGTTACTCATGTTATATTCCAAACTTTTGTAGGCAACTACATGGATAAACCTTCTTAGGAGTATCAATGATGTATGGGTGAGAGGAAAGAGCAGTCTCAGAGCTGAAGGCAACCAAGGATTGCTGAAGAGAACCAAAGAAGCACTTCTGCCGCCAGGTGAGGACTGACTTCTGCCGAGCATCAGCTCAATTAGTTTTTTGCACCTGTAGACAGATAGGTAGAGCAGCAAGGTCGTAGCTACCGTCCTCAGACTGGTTAATGGCTCACCTCTGGTGTTGGCCCTCTGCTGCTCGTGTCTTTTGGCGCCTACCGTCTGCCTCTTTCTTACTTCTACTTCCTTCCTCTTTTCTGTCTTAGGTTAAGGATTAGATGGTTGTTTTTAAGCTTCAGCTTTAACAAGGTTAGTCACATTAAGAGCAAATTGGACCCATTACGAATGCCTGAAGCTAACTTGTTGTTATATCTTTACTATTAGTGTACAGTTTTATCTCACTTTGTATAACCTTAAGATAGGGTAAAGGTAATATCACCGATAGACCTATTAACAAAGAAGTGACTTGACATGACGTAGACTGAAGAGTCTGAAGACCTCTTCCTCTCCCTCTGTAACATGCCTGCTCTCACATTCCTGTACCTCTTCTTCTCCTTCCCTTGTTTCTACTCCTGCCCCTTCTTTTCTTTGCAAATATTCTATACACTTGCCCAAAAAGAATAAAGACTACAGCAATCCAGATGATTAGTGTTCTTATATCCCTTAAAAAAATAATGTTGAAATACATTAATCATTCATTTAAGAATTTTCAAAAAATAAGACATTTTTAAAAAATTCTGCTGTGAACTCGCACGGTGAAGCTTGTTAAATGTAAATTATATCTACTCTGTCGTCTAACGCACACTTTTGCTTCACTTACTTAAATGCGGTGGGACTGGTTTCGAAGAGACAAGTCTTTGAGTGGGTTGAAGATGGAGAGGATGTCTCTTTGAAAATCGGTCCCACCATATTTAAAAGTAAGTGAAGTAAAAGAGAGTATGTTAGGCGACAGATTAGGTATAATTTACATTAATCATGTTATCATCAAGCTTAGTCATATATGAACAGTTTGGTTTATGAACCCAGTATTCCATAACTCTCCAGCTTCATCATGCAGCAGAACACAGCATTTATGGACTCAACATATATGAATCCACCAATCTAGTTCTGCTTAATATTATGTGCCTTCAGCCAGGTTTGGCACTAAACTCTCACACATCATGTTTGACCTAATAGCATTATATAAAGGTTGGGGATTCCAGTTTGTAGTTAACACCACAAAATTTAAACAAATTCCAATAGCAGGAATTCAAGAGGGTAAGGGTAACCTTATGTGAATAACATCTCAAAAATCACTACAGATGCACTGCAGTAATGACCCAATTGGGCAAAACAGCACATCTGCAAAAACTTATGGATGCACTCCATGTAATAGAGTGCTGGGTCGGCAAATAGTGCATAAAGGTTAAAGCCTGAAGTGTCATTCTAGCATAATTAGGAAACATATTAAACACAGCCACCTACCAACCTCCTGAGCTCTTTTGCATTAAAATTTCTTGTACCCACTGCCAACATATTTAGATGTCATCATGGATCAGAGCCTCACATCTTGCATATGCCCAATTGGGCAAGGCTAATTTCTTAATAAATTTCAACATCAAGCCGAACAAGAGCCTCATTGTATATAAAATGCTAACATATGTTGTTTCAGTTTATAGTTATGCAACACTTAATTCACATTAAGAGCATGCAAAATAAATGCTGTAAATAATTGCCAAAGTTTGTAAACTATCACTGAACAAGCAACAGCACAAACTTAATATTCAAATACTGGAATAATTCATCAAGCAATTAGATTTGACCTATATAATAATATTGTTACAAACCTTAGATGTTCATCAGACCACTATCAATCATCTTTACCTCTGTACTCTGACAACACAAAACAAAAAGTACAACTATATCTAAATGGACTGGCTGACAATGGCTACTTTAATTACAACTACATCTACACATTCTCCTGCTAAATTAATGCGTGTATCTATTGCAGACATTCTTTACTGGATCCCTAAAGCTGCCACAAGGGTATGGCCAGTACTTAGCCTCAGAGAAGAGAGCTCACTCATGGCTCACACTTGGGAGAGGGAAGGTATAGTGCAACAACTGACTAATTCAACACATATAAATTAACTCATAATACTAACTGCAGTAGTAGAACTCTTTTAACACCACTAACAAACTAAATACTGTAAAACTTCATTTATATGTTTTTAAGAGTTCTCAAGAGGGGGGGAACATAATTGAAAAAAATATATAACTGAAATAGCATTTACTAGCATATGCAAATAAAGAACAATATAACAAGAGAAAAATAAATTGTTTCATCCTTATTTTCATTTTCCAGGCAGTTTGGCATGGAATTGTGACCACTATCTTTACCAACTTTCTAACTATTTTAAAATATGTAATACTACATACATTATTAATTTGGCTTTTTGTGTATTTTATAAAAAGATGTATATTGTACTCTGTATTTTTGTTGGGCTTGTTTTGCCCGGTAGAGTGGAAGAGAATATGCATGGCCTCAATTCTTGCTAGGGTAGATAGATAAACAAACAAAAAATGTGTATCCAAAATATGTTAACATTGTAAGAATAGGAGTTTTGTCAGGATCTTTAAAAAAAAAATGCAAAACATAAAAAAGAAGTTTTACTGTACTAACTTGGGACATTTAATAGACTTAGTCATAACATTAATCCACAGTCAGCACTCAAGTTGCATCATGGGTGCTGCGAGGGAAATGACATCAATGCATCCCTATGAATCATATGCCTGTTTTTACAGTTATCTGGGTGGTGCAAATAGAATCTATTGTCATATTTTCTTGGTTAAAAGAGGCTTTCTTCATTTTTAGAAATAAAAACTGAGGATATATATTTTATGCTAGGAAAAAAATTAGGGAAAGAAATCATTTTTATAACACTGTACAGCATATTCTGAGATGGTTTCAAATTTCAACATTTGTGTAATACTAAGAAAATCAATAGTACAGCAACTTCAAAGTCTCCAAAGAGTAGGTATTAGAACAATAACATCAGTACATGTATAGAGACAAGAACTGCTTCGTCACCAATAACACAAAGGATGCAAACGTGAAAAGAAGCAAAAATGTAGTACACCATGTCATAAAATTAAACAGAGTGTAGTTAGAATTTATTACCAATAATACATAGGTACCAAATTCGATCCAAAGAGAATTCATTACAAGTATATTCATCTAAGTGTGGCACAGAATGTCACCAAATTTTGAAGTACATAGGATTTCTCTTGTTGAAACCATTAATAAAGTTCTTTAGTAGTGTAAAACTTTGTCGATTATCACTGGATACAGTTATTTTTTGGGCTTGTGGGCTGTGATCTATTGGGCTCCTTCCTTCCATATGTTTTGTCTACATCTAAGGTAGACTTCATCAGTGGCAGTAGAGAGGTTGTAGTGTTCTAATGGAGATCTTGATGCTGTACCCAGTGATGACACTGGCCATAAAAGCCTAAAAACTTTGTCATTTGTGTTTTGTTATTGATGCTGGCAGAAAAATAAGACTACTAAGCTAAGTTTGAAACTATAAAAACTTATTTACAGAACCACAGACAAAAATGTATTGTTATTTCCTATTTTTTATATTTGTAAATTTGTTTTGCAACAAGATGCTCCAGCTGTACATCTTGTGAGAAGAATGCTTGTTATTCTTCACTTACTAGTTTATATGTAGAACATGTTTTGTAGGCCATTGTTGACATGCTCAGCTATTTGTCCAGGATGCAGGCGATGATCTGCAAAACATGTTGTAAATATATGCAAATAACTGGAACCACAGGAATATTTCATTTGACTCTGTCATACAATAATTTAAATATATGATTTGTTTGACTGACAAGTTGCAATTCACACTTCCAGTTAATGGTTTTTAATGATGTAATATGTTTTGGGTTATTTGTATTGCAGGCTAATATATGGCCAGGAGGCCTGTAATAAGTCTGTTCTCTTTTGTATATAGCACCAATGAAGCTGTTGAAATGTTGGAGTGGTGTAGCAGTAGAAGAGGAACACCAGCATGGACTTGGACAGTTTGGGTGCACCAAGATGGAGAGTACATAAAAGGGGAGCTACAGCATCGGGCTGTGATTGGTTGCAGATTGTTGGAGAGTTATGTGAGTGATAATACCAGGTGGTGGGTTTCTGTAGGTGTATCATTAGGAGCAGAGACAGAACTGTTGGAAGAGATTTAAAAATAAGGTATTGCACTTTTATATGTGCAATATCCTTCCTTGAATTTTGCTTTCTTTTTCCTCCAAAAATTCTGGTACATTTAAAAAGGGAGTACAATGTTCAGGATTTATGTATAAATTCAAAACTTGATATATATTGCTATGCATAGAATGCTTTGAAGTGAGTTTATAACTTAAATGAAATGATTGAAAATGCAGGTTTGACAGGTAAATTAGTGAGAGAACAGGTTTTGATACCCGGAGTCATAGGTGTAATATTCTTCTGGACTGTTGTGCCATGGTGTGCTGGAGATGAAAATTCTGGATGTTTCGTCTGCAACTTCTGCAGACATCTTTGGTGGCGTGGACGGGCTCTCCTCTCTGGTAACACCATGTCTGAAGCGTTGGCTGTTAGAGTCACTTTATTTATACTGCCAGCGCTCCCTGCCAATTGGTTTGGATCGGGCGGCAGCCTGTTGGCTGGTGGGAGGAGTCTGGCCTCTCCTGTACTGCTGCTCTCTTGTGATATGCTCTCTGTGTTTTCATTTGTTGTATGTAGTACTTTGTTGTCTATTGCTGGAAATAGTTGCTATTTAGTTTTTGAGCTTGTTCTTTCCTGTTGAAATTGTTCGAGTGTTTGTGGATTTCGATTGCTTCTCGCTGTGGTCTTGTGTTATAGATGAAAGTATGCTGGTGTCCTGAAACTTGATGATGTGTTCCCCCTCAGCTTCGATGCATGTTCTGCTACTGCTGACTTGACCTACATGATAGTTCCTTTTGTGTTCTTTGAGCCTGGCGTTAATGCTGCATTGTGTCTGCCGTATTCCCTGAACCTGCGGAATGGTCTACATCAGCGTGATGCTTCAGATGCGGTGTTATCAGAAGGAGAACCTGTCCACACCATTGAAAATGTCTGTTGCAGTTGTAGACGAAACATCTAGAATCTTTTTCTCCAGCAGACCATGGCAAAACAGCCTGGAAGAATATCACAGTTACACCTAGGTAAATTAGAGTTGGGAGAAAGCTGAAGAACTTGTTGCTCATGTACTACACTATCTAGATTATTTATGTATACCCTCAAGGCTATAATGGAGAGAGATATTTATTTGGGAAAGATGTGCTAGAGCCTTGGTGCTGATATGGAGATTATAAAAGGATAAAAGTTCCTAACACTTTTGAAAAATACATGCTGCATTAATAGGGAACAAAAATTCTGCAACAGGCAGAAGTAAAACTTGAGACTGTATGGAAGGATACGTTTACTATATAAGGAAAAGTTGACATTTTATTATGTATACATACCCCCTCTAAACCTTAGGTCTTTCGAATCCAACTCTGGCTACATGTAACATTTAGGCAAAGAGCCTTTTTTTTTTTTTTAAATCTTTTCTACTCTTGTATTAGTTATGATGATATAGCAAGTGAATATTTATTTTTAATGATAAAACAACTTTAATAGTGTTATGCACACATTGCAAAGTCTTTTATGAAAAGTTAACCAATTAAAGCTAAGTGAGCATGGTTGCAGTTTAAATCCTGCCAGGACCATGCTCTCTGAAGGAGTTTTTTTTTCTATCCTCATCCGTGATAAATACCAGGAAGGCCCTGGAATGCTTTCTTCCCAAAATTCATTTCCTAACAAATCTTTTTATCTTGTGTATCATCATTATTGTCCATTTTCTGTGATGGCACAGTCTAAAAATTGGACATTAAATACTGGTAAAAAAATAGCAATTTCTCCTTTTGATGCTGGATAAATGGAAATAACCTTTTTCTTGCTTCTGGTTTTTGGGTATCATTGTCAGCAGTGTATGGTTTGGGAATGAAAGTGATGTAGTTCATATCAAAGTAAATTATCTTACTAGGAAAAGAGTGTGCATATGTATTGAGCATGGATAGTTGGAGCACTTGCATCATAATTCCTATATAAAAATCCTCCTCTTACATAAACACTCATTGTGATGTAAAATACTATGAAGGTGTCAACAAATGTCAGCATTACACCATAGTTTCATGGGCCAACTTTAGATATAGTTTTGCCCTAGCTTTATTATAAAGCTGAACTACCTCTGATTTTTCTTTAATGTTTATTGTCTATAATGACATAAGAATCCAGATTGTTTTGTTCTTTCTGCTGAAATATCTTGCATGTTTTACTTCAATGTTATTTGATTGGAGTTTGTGCCTTCTGGAACTGATGAAGGCACTGTTCCTATTTGTTATGTTTAAAATGAATATTTTCTCTTTTGTTTGCTTTCATTTTGTTATAAAAAACTTTTTATGTTGATACAAGAGAAATAAACATTCAAATTCAATTTCTTCAATGTTATATCAGATATTAAATAATAGCATACATAAAATAATAATCACATTGAGATTTTGGGATATATGAATAATTACAAAACAATTTTACTGTAATCATGTCCAAATTATTTTATGATGGCTCCTTTATTTCTTCCAATATACATGGCTAAACTTAGGCTACAATCTTGTTTACGTACCTTACATGAATATCTGTTTATACAGAAGTATGGAGTTATTAGAGGTTTTATATCAATCCAACATGTTACTAAATGAATGGATAATAATTAAAAGCAATCATAAATGTGACCAATACTTATTACATATTCAAAAGCATGCAGCATGCCATACCCACCTCATTGTGGCAATGCAACGGCATCTTTGGCCTGAGCCTTAGGTAATCACAAATGCGTAAAATGTATTGGTATTTTAACTAAAAATCCTATAACGATTCCCGTACACATATTTTATTTAAGAAACAAGTAATATAATGGAAATAAAAAGCATAATTAAATGCCTTGAAATATTTCTTAAATATAGTAAACAACATGTAGTTGTATAAAATTTCTTTTAAAAAAGATGCATTATTTGTAAATACATTTCTGAATGCAGCAACTGCTCTGTTTGATATTCATATTAAAAATTAAGAAATAAACTTGGTAGCAAACAATCTTTTAAACAAAAAAAAGTTAATAAAAAGAGTACAAATGAAAATTAATCACTATAAAAATAGCATATCTAGCTAAAATGAATAAAACAGAAATTGTAAAAAATCTGAACCAAAAATAACTGTAAAACATCTGAACCAAAAATGCATTTAAGCATAAAGAACATATATATTTAAATTACATAATATTATGGAGAATTTTATAAAAATCATCAAAACCCCATTCTATAATCAAAAGAAGAAAAATCTCATTTATTGTTATGCAGCTACATTTGAAAAAACTTGTCTGAAGTCACTGTAACATATAGTGATTTCAGACTAGTTTTTTCCCTTTTTCTTTTTCCCCCCCTTTCTTTTTCTTTCTTTTTTTCTCTTTTCTCTCTCTCTCTCTCTCTCTCTCTCTCTCTCTCTCTCAATTTTTTTTAATTACAATCTGCTTGCAATATTGATTTACTTCTGTATTAAGTTTGTAAGTTGGTATGGTATTTATATCATGGAAGAGGGGTAATTTTTTCTCTACGTTTTACATGGTTCTGCCAATTATTTATTTATTTTTTTTTTATTCCACGTTTTCCTCGATTCTTCTATGTGAAATGCTGGTTAGGTACTTGTAAAAGAAAATATCCTCCATATTTCCTGTGGTTCTGACATGGGCTTTTTATTTATTACTTTGTTCCCTCCAGATTTGTTCCTGCAAATGTGAAAAGCTGGGGAAATATTTTCAAGATATTCATTTTATAGGAGGTCCATCTTATTTTATACTTTTAACATCTTGTTATATCTGAGAGCAGGAGGGAGTTATACCCCCCCTTTTTTTTTATTTTGGGCCTGCCAATGTGAAGATTTGGTGCAGTGTTTATATTTGGAAGGAAATGGGGAGAGGAAAACTATTTCTAGGTTTTCCTCTGTTTTGTTGATTATTTTTTTTATTCTTTGGTCCTGCAGATGTGAAATGCTGGTGAGGTACTTACATCTGGGAAAGAGGAAAAAAAAGTTTCTCCAGGTTTTCTTTAGTTCTGCTGTTATTTTTTTAATTTCTTTTTCTTTTTTCCTCTAGTTTGTATTGCTTGTTAGGTACTTATATCAGGGTGGGGGTGGAAGAAATACATTTTTATTGGGTCTGGCCTTTTTTTTTCCTTCTCCTCTCCTCCAGTTGGTCCTGCTAATGATATGCTAATGAGATATTTATATATGGGACATAATGAACAAAAAACAATACAAAAACCAATTCTACTTTTATTTTCCCTCCCCTTCTCCCTTGTCCTGCTGATGTGGAACGCTGGTCAGGTAGTTAAAGGAGGAAAAATTCACTTTTTCTTCAGGTTATCTTGGGTTTGTGGGTATGAAATATTAGTGAGGTAATTATGTTTGGGAGGAAAGAAAAAAATATATAAGGAAAAAAAGGGGGGGGATTCTGCAGGTTTTCCTAGGTTCGTTTATATGTATAAAATGGATGAATATGAATTACTGGTGAGGTATTTATATCTGGGGAGAGAAAATATTGTTTTTCCAAGTTTTCCTTCATTTTTTTTAATACCTGGTAACATAGCTATATTTAGGAGGAAAGAAAAAAATATTCTCCATGTTTTCCAATGTTCTGCTATATATATATGGAAGAGGGGAAAAAATTCTCCAGGCTTTACTGGTTTTGCAGATGTGAAATGCTTGTGAGGTAGTTCATATTTGGGAGCAGCGAAAAGCAAATTCTCACTTACCCAGGCTCTACTGATTTTTTTTATTTTCAGCAATTAGTCCTGCTGACGTGAATTGGTGGTTTGGTATTTATATCTGGGAGAAAAAAAAACAAACAAACATTTTTCTAGGTTTTTCTTCATTCTGTTAATTTGTTTCTTCTTCTTTTTGCTCTCTGTTTGGTTCTACCAATGTGAATTACGGGTGAAGTACTTATGTTTGGAGGGGAGATAAAGTAACTATATTTGTTTGGACTTTGAGGTTTGTGGTTGGGAGTCTTTAGACTCGGTGACTAACTTCAAAATGATGAATCTAGTGAGCAATAGCCCTCATTTTCCCCTACTGGTGGAGTGGAGGAGCAAATGAAATATCAAGAAGAAGGTTCTAGACTGAAACAAGAAAGGATTAATTGAGAAAGTGGACAGATATAGGTGGAGTCAGCCACAGGTTGGAGAATTCTACTTCATTATGAATTCTGTAATGTCAAGACTGTGTGTTTATGGAATTAATTAGTACAGTGAATCAGACAAGGCTGGAGAGTCTGTGAGTTTATTTAAATTTGTGTTTAAGTGGAAAGAAAATAGAATGCACATAAGGACGAGGAATAAATTATAAACTACAATGATTGGTTTGATTATAAATGTAGGATAATGAGACGTTTAGTAAAAGGTGTCCTAATTAAGTGGAGAGAAAGAGGTGGAGAGGAGAATAGAGGAAAATTGATGGAACTAAGGGTTTTGTATAAAAGGTTATTAGATTGGGAAAAAGAAAGGCCATAGAAATGGAGTAGGCACAACAAATATGGGAAATTAGCAGAAATTGTACAAAAGCTAGAGCAGGGAGACCATCAATTGTGCCGGAGCAATGGGTGGAGTATTTTAAAGGTTTATTTAAATTTAGGGTCAGTGATTGGAACCTGGAATTAGAATTAAGATGCTATGAGGCACTCTATAGAGAGTTTTCTTATGAATCAGGTTCAGAAAGGGAGGAAGAATAAGGCAGTAGGGAAAGATGGATTGCTGCAGAATTTTTTCAGGTATGATCTCAGAAGCAAAACCAATCAGTGTTTGACTGGATTATTGAATTCAATTAAATGGACCAAGAGGATACCCAAGAGTTGGCATATAGCTATTATACATCCCATATACAAGGGCAAAGGTTCTATTGATGTACTAGGAAATTATAGAAGTATTGCTCTTCTGTCAAATTTTGGCAAGGTTTTACAGGGATTTTAACTGACAGAATAAATGATTGGGTGGAAGAGAATACTCTAATCTCCCCATTTCAATGAAGTTTTAGGAAAGGTCGAAGAACTGCCGATAATGTATGTGTTATTAAAACAATGATAGATAAATGCTAAGCTAACGCATGGGGAAGATTATACGCAGTATTTGTCGACCTAGAGAAAGCATACAATTGAATTAATAGAGAGGCATTATGGCATAAAGGAATATTAATGAGATGATTGTTTTGCTGCAGGAGCTTTATTGGGGAATATTTTCTCTGTTAGGTATGGTGAAGGTTGTGTGACTGAGGGAGTTAGGCAAGTATGTAAGTTGAGTCGAATTCTTTTCTATTTATTTATAGACGAAAATGATAGGTTAACAGCAAGTAAATATTCACAATCCAATATTAAATAAGCTGTAGATCTCAGGCTTACTTTAATGGTTGCATCTCTCTCAGTAATAGGTTTATGGTATGTATTATCAGAAATTATGAGATACCGCGAAAAAATGGACCTTAAAGTTAATCAAGAGCAGACTAAAATAATGGTATTGAGATCATTGTATGATGGAGTCGAACTAACATTCTTTTGCTCCACTTAAGAGTGTTAGTTTGATTGAATCATACAATGATCTGTTATAATTAGCTTTACTGTGCAATATTCCAGTTAACATTATGGTATTCAAAAAGGGAAATAAGTTCAGAAGGGGTGAGAAGGGATTAATGGCTGGGTAGGAGATACAGATTGTGAAGAATTTGTCTTATTCAGGAATGATCTTGAGCATTTTGGGTCAATGAGAGAAACAAGGGTTTACTATCTCTGAAGAAATGCACGTTTGTTGCACCTGAGCTGTCAGTAAATTGGTTGGAAAGATTATATAGAGCAACGGTGGGATCTAGGTGGGCATGCGGTATTGAAATAGGGGGGGATAGAGGAAACCTGAAAATGGTAGGTAAGGTACTTTGAGCTTTAGTGAGATTATGTTGGGAATCCCTAAAAAAATGCACTGCAAATGCCAGAGCACTCTTGGAAATGGGGAAGGTTGGTATGAGAGGGTGTGTGATTGAGAGAGTTTTGAAATATCGGTTCAGGACACAACAGATGTTGCAGACCTTATTGGAAAGAATGTTTAATATCCCAGTCTGGAATAGGTAATGGTATTTGGGTCAACAAAGTTGGGGAAGAGTTAAGGAGAAATGGAATGGGGGATCAGAAGAGGTGATTTGCAGAGAGGTTTCTAGAGACAGATTAAAGTGAGGTTTGAGGATATTGAATTGAATTGAATTGAATTGAATTGAATTGAATTGAATTTATCTCCTTTATATCAACATACAATTTTAAATATTACAATATGATCTATGTCTTTGTCAATTCCATATTACTAAAACTAACAATATAAAATTAATACATATCATTATGACTCTATTACACTATTTTAATTCTAAACACTTCAATCCAGCTATTATCCTATTCTTGTAACTTATTTCCTTAGGACTATATACATACTAACACCCAGGTTATTGGTGTATAATAATCCTATTTATAATGCTAATTAACTTCCATATCCTACCCTATCGACCATTCTTTAACATTTCTGCTTCAGCTTCTCTAAATACACTAAATCCATAAATTGTTATACTTTTAATGTTACATTTCTTTCTATGTTTTGTTTCATCATCCTCTTTGTCATTCTTATCTGGAATAACAAGGTTTAGATTGGAAATTAGGAGATTGGGGCTTAAAACTAGTGGTGAGCATGGCTTTTGTCCAACATGGGGAAGTGTGGAAAATGTAAAACATATTCTGTTTGAATGCTCAGCAACAAGGGAATGGAGACAATTGGTAAATGGTTGAAGTTAATTGCAACAAAAAATTGGTTGATGATCAAAATGAATTTAAGAAGTTGAGGCAATATTTGTGAGGAGGGAAAACGTTTGATTTGGATTGGGTTTGTTCATGCCAATTTGTGTGTTAGAAATATTGTACTTATTCATCAGTGTGTTTGTTAAAATTATTGTGTTGGCATATGTTTCAATATTGGCCTAATGTAGAACTTGGATTGGACCAGGCCATATTATTATCTGTACACACAGAATGTATTCATAATAATATATTTGGAAGGAAAAGAAAATATTCTCCAGATTTTTCTAGGTTCTTCCGATATTCCCCCCCCCCCCACCTCTAGTCTCTCTCTCTAATCTGTCATGTTGAAATGAAATGCTGGTGAGGTATTTATATCTGGAGAGGGGGAGGGGGAAATTTTCCAGGCTTTTCCAGTTCTGCAGATGTGAAATGCTCATTAGGTAGTTCATATTTGGGAGCAACGAAAAGCAAATTATAATATTCCTAGGTTCTGCTACTTTTTTATTTTTTCAGCATTTGGTCATGCTGAAGTGAGGTATTTATATTATCGATATTTTCCAGGTTTTCCTACGTTCTGCAGGGTTTTTTTCTCCCTCTCTTTTTTTCCAGTTGGTTCTGCTGAAGTGGACTACTAGAGAAATATCTATATTTAGGAGGGAGGGGGAAAAGGAGAAACCTTTTTCCAGGTTTTCCTACATTTTAATACTTTTTTTTTTATTTTTCTTCTAGTTTGTACTGGTGATGTGATATGCTGGTGAGGTATTTATATTTGGGAGGGGGAGAAAACAAATAAAAAATTCTCCAGACTTCCCAGTTCTGCAGATGTATAAAATGCTGGTGAGGTTGTTGTATTTGGGAGGAAAGAAAAAGGAATCAATAAATGAAAATGTATTTTTCATTTCTAAGTTGTATCGTTTTTTTGGGGGGGGGGAGATGGAGGGGAAAAAATGAGACATATTCTGCAGGTTTTTCTAGGTTCTATTGATTTTTATTTTTTTTTTTTCCTCGCTTCTAATTGGTCTTCATGAAGTAAATTGTTGGTGAGGTATTTATACGTGGGAGGAGAAAAAAAAGGAAAACACTTTTTCATGGGTTTTTGTGCTCCATTGTGTTTTTTTTTCTCTCTATCCCTGTAGTCTGTTTTGCTGATGAAAATATTTCTGTAGATTTCTTTCCAGTAGTTTTTTTTTTTAATTTGAATCTGAAACTATTTGCAACAACAACATTGGAATAAAATGTACATATTTCCATTTTTTCTAATAATACAATAAAATTATTACTTTTGAAAAATTAATAGTCCCCATTACTTTGTTATCAACCTTTTTGTAATATCCAATAACCAGGCTACTACTTGAACTACATTATGTATACTTTTAATAAATACAATCAGCTAATTTGCTACAACACTGATCACATTATGTATACTCCCAATATATAAGAACTAATCACAAAATTCTCATTAAAATCAGGTTGCCTTGATAACCAATTTTATATATATTCTTTATTAAAACTGAATCATTCAACTAATTTTGTTCCAGTAGGGAGTCATGCTGATGTGAATTGCTGTTGTATTTATGTAAGGGAAAAAAGGGGGGGTTGAATGCAAGAAAGAAATACATTTCCTAGATTTTCCTGGGTTCCATAGTTGTTTTTTTTTTCCTGCATATGTGCATTGTGGTGTGGCAATAATATATTTTGGGAGGGTGGAAATTCTAGGCATGGGTACTTATATTTGGAATGAAAGAAGGAAAAAAAATTCTCCCATGTAGTTGTTGGGGAGAATGCACATTTTTCTATCTTTTAAATTTTTTTGCCCCCTTTTTTCCCTCCATTCAGTCCTGTTACAGTGAATTGGTAGTAAATTGTACAGATGTGTATTGCTTGTCTGGTGTTTATATCTTGGGGGAAGAAACATTTCTCTAGGCTTACTGGCACTGCAGATGCGAAAATGCAGGTGAGGTATTTATATCTGGGAGGAGTTAAAAAAAAATTCTAGACTTTTCTGGTTCTGCAGATGTCAAATGCTGGCGAGGTAGTTATATGCGGGATGGGGGTAAAAAATATATATATATGTATTCCCCAGATTTTCTTAAGTTCTGTTTTTGTTTTTCTTTCTTTATTGGCTTATGTGACTTTTTGTCAGGTATTTGTCCAGTTTTGCTTATATATATATTTTTTTTTTCATTATTCTACTTTATCCTGCATATGTCAAATGCTTTTTTTTTTTTTAAAGAGTGTTTAATTCCCATTTTAACTACTGAGGCCCCACAGGTGATGGACACTGATGATACAAGAGATAAAATGAACAATTGGGAAAGGATATTTCTTAAATGTAAATTGGAACTTGCACAGTGAAGCCAATCATATTAATTGATATCATTGTATGATTCAGTTGAACTACACACTCTTAAAGCTTCACTTACTTTTCATAAATGTATGGAACCAGTTTCGAGAACATTTTGTTCCCATCTTCAGCCATGCTAAAGTTCAACTGAACTGGTTCCATACATTTATGAAAAATAAGTGAAGCTTTAAGAGTGTGTAGTTCAATTGAATCATACAATGATATCAATTTAAGGATATTTCTGTTTTAAGGAAGGAAACATTTCAGGCCTATGTTTAGGGTACCTCCCTAACATTTACCACTTATGAGGACTGAGGAAAACTTGAATAAACCTCATTCAGGGAGGATGTTCCTGGCAGGATTTGAGCCTCATACATTCTGCTCACAAGTCCGTGCCTTAATGACCTTGGCCATCCATGATGATCTGAAATAGTGTTGAGGTGTGTATATCTAATGGAAGGGGGATAAAATTTCTATCTATTTCTGCAGATGTGAAGTGCTGATGAGAAAGAACATAATTTTCCATGTTATCCTAGGTTCTGTCAGGTTTTTTTTTCCCCTCCTCCCCTGCTTATGTGAAATCCTGGAGGTACTCATATTTGGGAGGGGGGGCAAAAATAATTTCTAGGTTTTCACGGTTCAGCAGATGTGAATTGCTGATGCGGTAGTTATAATTGGGAGGAAAGAAAAAGAATATAATTTTCCGTGTAATTGTAGGTTCCACTATTTCCTTTCTCCTCTCTGGTGGGCTCTGCAGATGTGAAATTATGGTGAGATCTCATATTTGGGAGAGAGTAGGGAGGAGGGGAAAGGAAGAACAATATATTCTGATTTTCCTAAGTTTTCCCTTTAGTGGGTCATGTATTTATATCTGGGAGAGGGGACCAAAGAAATAATTTTCTAGATTTTCAATGCTTTGCCATTTCCCCTCCTCCATTTTTTCTTTTTCTGCAGAGTGTTTCTGGTTGTGTACATTTTAATTGCTTGTGAGGTGTTTATATCTGGGGGATGGGGGGGGGGTGAACATTTCTCTAGGCTTACCTGGTTGCAAATGAGTTAATTAAATTTGAGGGGTGGAAAAAGGAGGGAAAAAAATTTCTCTAGACTTGTCTGGTTATGCAGATGTGATAGTTATATTTGTGAGAAAAGAAAGAAAAAGAATTATAAATGTTTTTCTAGATTCTGTGATCTCTCTCTCTCTCTCTCTCTCTCTCTCTCTCTCTCTCTCTCTCTCTCTCTCTCTTTCTCTCTCTCTCTCTCTTTCTCTCTCTCTCTCTTGTTGGTCCTGCTAATGGGAATCTCAAGTTAGGTATTTATAATAGGGAGGGATGGGAATGCACATTTTCCTAGGTTTTCCTTTGTTTTGCTGATTTATTTTTTTCCCTTCTAGCCAGTTATGCTAAAGTGAATTCCAATTGAAATATCTATTTGTGGGAGAAGACCAAAAAAAAAAATATATATATGTATATATTGATAATAAAAATGAATAAATAAATGAATGGGGGTGTATCTAGGCTTGCGATGTGAAAATGCACGAGAGTTAATTATATCTTGAGAAGGGCGGGAAGGGAAATCTATAGGCTTACCTGGTTCTGCATATGTGATAGTTGTATTTGGGAGAAAAGTTCTGGATTCTACCATTTCTGTCTGTTAATGGTAATTTCTAGTGAGTATTTGTATCTGGGAGGGAATGGGATGTACATTTTCCTAGGATTTCCTGGTTTTGCTGATTATTTTTCCCCCCTCCAGTAGCTTATGCTAAAGTGAATTCCAATTGAAATATCTATTTGTGGGACAAAAAATATAATTGTAATAATTAGTAAATAAACATAATAAAAACATATTTTCAGGTTTTCCTGAATTCTACTGTTTTTCATTTTCCTTCTAGTCTGTCCTGGTAATGTGACGTGCTAGTGAGGTATTTATATTTGGGAGGATGGGAATTAATAGGCTCTCCCAATTCTGCAGATGTGAAATGCTATATAGTTACATTTGAGAGGGGGAAAAAAATAAAAATATATTCTTTAGGTTTTCCTAAGTTCTGTTAATTTTTTTCTCTGCTGCCTTTAGTTGGTACTGCTGAGGTGCATTGTTGGTTACGTATTTATACCTGGGAGGGGAACAAATAAATTTTTTTCTAGATTTTTCTTGTTCTGTCAATTCCCCCTGCCCCTTTTTTTCTTTTCTTTTTCTGCCAGTTTTTTCTGGTTATGTACTTTTGAATTGCTTGTGAGGTGTTTATATCTGAGGAGTGGGAAGGAGGAAAAAAAAAAACATTTCTCTAGGCTTACCTGGTTCTGCAGATGTAATTATATATGTGAGAAAAGAAAATAAAAAAATTGTGGAATTTTTTCTAGATTCTGCCATTTCTTTCTCTCTTTCGCCCTCTCCCTCTCTTATTGGTCCTGATAAGGGGGAATTTTTAATGAGATATTTATATTGGGGAGGGGGAATGCCCAATTTTCAAGGTTTTCCTTGGTTTTGCTTATTTATTTTTTTCCCCTCCTGTTGGCTATGCTAAAGTGAATTCCAATTGAAATATCTATTTGTGGGAGAAGATCCCCCAAAAATAAATGGATTAAAAGAACATATTTCCAGGTTTTCCTGAGTTCTACTGTTTTTTTATTTTCCTTCTATTCTTTCCTGATAATGTGACGTGTTGGTGAGCTATTTATGTGGGGGGGGGGAATTAATTAACTTTCCCCATTCTCCAGATGTGAAATGCTACATAGTTAAAAAAAAAAAAAAGACATATTCTTCAGGTTTTACTAAGTTCTGCTAGTTTTTTTTTTCAATTTTCTTTCCCTCTTCCCTCCCTTTGTTTAGTTGGTTTTGCTGATGTGCATTGTTGTCAGATATTTATATCTGGGAGGGAGGACAAAAGAATTATTTTTCCAAGTTTACATATTTTGCTGCTTTTTTTTTCTCCCTCTTTCTCTAGTCTAACCTGATTTTGCAGATGAGTTAATTATATCTGGGGAGCAATAAAAAAAATTCTCTAGACTTACCTGATTATGCAAATATAGTAGTTATATTTTGGGGGGAAAAAAAACAATTTTTCTAGATTTAGTAATATATCTCTCTCTCTCTCGTTGGTCCTGCTAATGGGAATTTCTAGTGAGGTATTTATTTATTTTTGGGAGGGGGAAATGCACATTTTCTATGTTTTCCTTAGTTTTGGTGATTAATTTTTTTTATCCTCTAGTTGGTTATGCTAAAGTGAATTCAACTGAAATATTTATTGTGGGAGAAGGCCCCTCCCCCCCAATAAACTAAGTAAATAAAATAAAATAATATATTCATGTTAGCTGAGTTCTACTGTTTTTTTATTTTCCTTCTAGTCTGTTCTGTTAATGTGACAGGATGGTGAGATATTTGTTTGGAAGTGGGCTGGGAATTAATAGGTTCTCCCTCCAGATGTGAAATGCTGGTGAGGTGTTATATTTGGGAGGGGAAAAAAAAGAAAGAGAAAAATATATATATATTCTTCAGGTTTTCCTAAGCTGTGTATATCTGGGGGGAAGGGAATATTTCTCTAGGCTTACCTGGTTCTGCAGATGTTAAAATGCATATGAGTTCATTATATCAGGGGAAGAAAAATAGGGTGGGGAAATATTCCTCTATGCTTGCCTGGTTCTGAAGATGTGGTAGTTATATTTGGGAGGAAAGAAAAATATTAGTCAAGTTTTCCTAAATTCTGTCATTTCTTTCTGTCTCTCTCTTTCTTGTCGGTGCTGCTAATAGAAATTTCTAATGGGTAATAATATCTGGATGGGGGGGAGAATGCATATTTTTCTTCGTTTTGCTGGTTTATTTTTTTTCACTCTAGTCTGTTATGCTAAAGTGAATTCCAATTGAAATATCTATTTGTGTGAGAAGACAAATATATATATAAATTGAACAAGAAGCATATTTTCCGGTTTTCACGGGTTGTACTAGTGTTTTTTTTTTTTCCCTCCCTAGTCCTGGTGATGTGTTGGTGAGGTATTTATGTTTGGGAGGGGGAGAGGTAGTTTCTAGGCTCTCCCAAATCTGTAGATGTGAAATGTTGGTGAGGTAGTTATATTTGGGAGGGAAGTAAAAATGAAAAAGAAAAATATATTCTTCTGGTTTTCCTAAGTTCTGCTCCCCCCCCCCCCCCCCCCCTTCCCTTAGTTGATCCTGCTGATGTGCTTACATATTTATGTATGGGAAAGGTAAAGGAAACTAAATTAATTTGTGTACATTTTCTTATTTTGCCTCCCCCCCTTTTTTTTGTACATGTGAATTTCTCCTTTTGGTTTATATCTTGGTGGGGAGGGGGTTCTGTAGGCTTAACTGGTTCTGCAGATGTGAAAATGTAAGTGTGGCATTTATATTTGGGAAGGTTGGGGGGGAAATTCTAGTCTTTCCTGGCTCTACAGATGTCAAATGCTGGTGAGGTAGGAGGGGCTGCTGATGTGTATTGTTGGTCTCATATTTGTATCCGGGTATTGAGGCTTTTCTGTCGTGCAAATGTGAATTGCTTGTAAGCTGGTTTTTTGTATCCGGGATTTTCACAGTGAAATATAGTAATATGGCAAATTATTAATATGGAATCACTCAAATTGCACTAATTTTGTTCCACTTACTTGGACAGTGGGACCAAGCTAAAGATGGAGGCAAATGCCTTTGAAACATGTCCAAGTAAGTGGAACAAAATGAGTCAAATTTGAGTGATTTCGTAATAATAATTTGCCATAAGCTTGTAAGGAGGAGGGGAAGGATATTTCTCTAGGTGTACCTGGTTCTGCAGATGGGAAAATGCTAGTGTGGTATTTATATCTGGGAAGGAGGAGAAATTTTAGTCTTTCCTGGCTCTACAGATATCAACCGCTAATGTGGTAGTTTTATGTTATGTATATACAGGGTGAGGCATTTTACTGCCAAACGGAGGGGAAAATCAAAAAATGTTTGAGCCAAAATTTGAAGTGCTCTTAGGGGGACATAAGATAGTGACCTTAACTTGTCCTTGAACTCTCAATGTTATTTCAAGGTCAAAAAATTTTTTTTTTAATGACATGGCATATATTTCTTTGCACTGCAAATGGAAAGAGCCTTAATTTTTCAGTATATAAGTTATAGTACATCTATCAGCTAGATCATAAGATATTGTACAAATAAGACGGCAAATATCATTCACTTAATTTCACTTCTATTTTGTTTTGTTGTTGCTATGAAGGAAAACTCATTTGTTTGTATGTAAATGCTCATTTGTTAACATTGGTACACAATCATTGCCAATTCATAGCTAAAAGGTAATTATTCTCAGTCAGTTCCATTTTGTTTTTGATAATGGATGTTGGATACATGATCAATGATATGCATTTATGGCGAAGGTCCTAAGAATGCTAGAGCAGCTTGCAACTTATACAGAGATGGATATCCTGTAAAGAGGCAGCCATCTGTTAGAAATTTTCAACAACTTGGAAATTTATTCTTTGAAACGAAAGGTGTTGCACGAAGAAAACACATTGAATGAGAAGTAATACTGGGGAAAAATTTGCAAGTTACTGTATTAGCTGCAGTTGCTGCTTATCCTCATGCAAGTTCCTGTACACTGGAACATGATTGGGGAATCTGTTAAATGAGCATTCTTCTAATACTTCAGGGTGACAAATACCATCCGTATCACATTAGCCTACACCAAGCCCTTCATAGGAATGAATATCAGAAGCGAGTTGAATTTTTCAGTGGGCTGTATTACAGATTCAAAACTAACTTTTCCAACATTTTATTTTCTGATGAGGCAACATTCACCAATCATGCTCAAATGAATGGACATAACATGCATTATTGGGCAGTGGAAAATACAAGATGGTTAGGGGAAGTAGAGCCAGTAGCAATGGAGCATGAACGTAATGTTTGGTGAGGCATTTTGGGATACCATATAATGGATCATACTTTATTGAAGGAAAACTTAATGGGCGGAAATACAGAAATTTTGGCACCAAGAATTTCCAGTGTTGCTTAAGGACATGCCTCCTGTGGACTGGGCTGCAATATGATATCAACACGATGATTGTCCATCACATTACTTAGTTGTAGTTGGAGAAATATTAAACAGACAGTATGCTGGTCAATGGATAGGATACAGAGGACCTGTCCATTGGCCTGCCCGTTCCCCAGATCTTATTTCTTCAAACAGTTTGTAATGGAGATACATTAAAGATAAAGTTTCTGAAAAAGTATCAACTACAACTGGTAAACTATGTCAACAAATTAGGAATGTCTGTGCAAGAATCAGGGAAGAAATGTTGAGATGCGTTCATCGATCTTTTGAAGCAAGTTTTCGGAAATGCATGGAATTTAATGGTCATACTTTTGAGCATTTACTGAATTGAAATTGTTGGTAATGTGAACAAGACACTGTTTCAATTATGGTTATAACTGAACTGTCCATATGTAAATTGATGGCAGTAAAGTGAAAGCGAGTGAAAAACATTTGCTGTCTTATTTGTGCAATATCTCATCATCTATCACCTCTAGCTGATAGATGTATTAGAACTTTTATAGCAAAAATTGAATGCTCTTTCCATTTCTGAGGAAAAAAATGCAGTTCCATTTGAAAATACCAATTTGACATTGAAATGGCCTTTAGAATGGCTTTTAATGATGAGTTAAGGTCACCGTCTTATTTTCCCCTAAGAGCATGTCAAATTTTGTCTTAAGCATTTTTTGATTTTATTCTTTGTTTCAGAGGCTTCACTGTGTATTCTACAGTTTTTACTAAGTTGTGCTTTTTCTTTTTTCTTCTTCCTGCTGATGTGTATTGTTTGCACTATATTTATTTCTGAGGGAGGAGGGTTCTAGGTTTTCCTATTTTTCCTCTCCCCTCTAGGTTTTCCTCTTGTGCATAGGTGTGAATTGCTTGTGAGGAGTTTATATCTGGGGGAGGGGAGAAGATAAATTAAGTCTTACATTGTTTGCAGATATGAAAATGCAGGTGAGGTATTTATATCTGGTAGTGGGAACAAGAATTCTAGGCTTTCATGGTTCTGCAGATGTCACATGAGCTATTTACGTATGGGAGAGGAAAATATTTAAAAACCAAAAAAAAAAAAAAATGTATTTTCCATGTTTTCTTAAGATTTCTTTTCTCCCACTTTCTTTCTTGGCTGATGTGACTTTTTTGTCAGGTATTTGTCCTAAGTTCTGCTTATATATATTTCATCATTCTACTCTGTCCTGCATATGTGAAATGCTTTCTTCTTTTATTATTTTTTTTAAATAGTGTGTAATGCCCATTTTAACTACAGAGGCTCCACAGGTGGTGAACACTGATGATACACGAGGTGAAATGATAAATTGGGAAAGGATTTTTTTGTTTTAAGGAATGAAGCATTCCAGCCTAAGTTTAGGGTACCTCTCTGGCATTTGCCATTTATGAAGACTGAGAAATAAACCTTATTCAGGGAAGATGTTCCTGGTGGGATTTGAATCCCATACCTCTTGCTCACAAATCTGCACCTTAACGGCCTCGGTTTGAAATGCTGTTGATATCTGGGGGAAGGGGGATAAAATTTCTATCTGCTTTTGTGGATGTGAAGTGTTGGTGAGATAGTTATATTTGGAAGGAAAGTAAAACAAACAATTTTCCATGTTATCCTAGGTTCTGTCTTGGGGGGGGGGGGCATGCTGGTGATGTCAAATCCTGTGAAGCATTTCTATTTCAAAGGGGGGCAAAAATATCTAGGCTTTCCTGGTTCAGCAGATGTGAAATGCTGATGGGGTAGTTATATTTGGGAGGAAAAAAAAAAGAGGAATATATTGTGGAGATTTTCATAAGTTGTGCTATTTATTTACTTATTTTTTTTAATCTCCCTTTAGTTGGTCTTGCTGATGTGCATTATTGGCCACATATTTTAACCTAGGAGAGGAAAGGGGAGGAAAAACAAATGGCCAACAAGGAAAATGTACATTTTTTTCTTTCAGGCTTTCTTGGTTGTACATGAAATGCTTGTTAGGTGTTTATATATATTTGATTTGGGGGGAATTTCTGTAGCCTTACCTGGTTCTGTAGATGTCAAATGCTGGAGAGGTAGTTACATGTGGGAAAGGAAAATATAAAAGGAAGAAAAATATATTCACCCCCCCCCTCCATATGGTCCTGCTGATATGCATTGTTCATCAGATATTTATCTTTGGTTCTGCTGGTTTTTCTTTCTTTCTCCCAGTCTAGTCTGTTCTGCAAATGCGAAACTCTGTTGAGATATTTATATCTAGGAGAGAGGAAAATGAAATTTTTATAGGGTTTTCAATTTCTGCAAATGTGAAATGCTGGTGAATTTGTTACATTTGTGAAGAAAGGAAAAAAGAACATAGATTATCCTAGGTTCTGCAGATTTTTCTTTTCATCCCCTCTAGTTGGTCCTGCTGATGTGAAAATGTGGTCTAGTATTTATAATTGGAAAAGGGGGGAGGGTTTGGGAGTTCTAGGATTACCTGGTTCTGCATATGTGGAACGCTGATGAGGTAGTTATAATTTGGAGGAAGGAAAAAGAATATCACTGTCCATGTAATTATAGGTTCTACTATATTCTTCCTCTCATCTCTGATCTGTCCTGTTGATGTGAAATTATGGTGAGGTAGTTATATTTGGGATGAAGAGAGAGAGGGGGGGGGAAGAAAAGAAAAATATATTGATATTTTCCTATGTTGTACTAATTTTTATTTATGTTTTTTTTCCCTTCTTTTAATTGGTCATGCTGATGTGCATTGTTGGTTATGTATTTACATCTGGGAGGGGTAGGAAACATTATTTTTCTAGGGTTTTTTTTCCTCCCCTGCAAGGGTTTTGTGGTTGTGTACATTTGAATTGCTTGTGAGGTGTTTAGGGGGGTTATTGTTTCTCTAGGCTTACTTTGTGCAGCAGATGTGAAAATACATGTGAGTTATTTATGTCTGGGGAGGTGGAAAAGAACAAAAATGTCATTTCTCTATGATAACCTGGTTCTGCAGATGTGGTAGTTATAGTTGGGAGGGAAGAAACAAAAATTAATCCAAGTTTTCCTAGATTTTGCCATTTCTCTATCTCTTTTGCTGTTGGTCCTGCTAATGGGAATTTCTAGTGAGGTATTGATGTCTAGGAGGGGATACAAATGCACATTTTTCTAGGATTTCCTTGGTTTTGCTGATTTATTTTGTTCCCTTCCATTTGGTTATGCTAAAGTGAATTCCAATTGAAATATCTGTTTGTGGGAGAAGACCCCCTAAAAAATTAATAATAATAGTAAGTAAATAAATGAATAAAATAAAATAACTACTCTTTGTTAATTTCCTTCTAATCTGTCTTGGAGATATGACCTGTTGGTGACATATTTATATTTGGAATGGGGGGGGGGATTCAATTCTCTGGAAGTGAAATGCTGGTGAGGTATATTTGGGAGGGGATATAAAGAAGAATATATTCTTCAGGTTCTCCTAGTTTTTTTTTTAAGTTGGTTCTGCTGATGTGCATTGTTGGTCATGTATTTATATCTGGAAAGGGGAGTAAACAATATTATTTTTTTATATATCTTTCCTTATTAGTCTTTTTCCCCCTTCCTCCCCCCTTCTGGTTGTGCACATTTGAATTGTTTGTGAGGTATTTATATCTGGGGTATGGGGACATTTCTCTAGGATTACCTGGTTTTGCAGTTGTGAAAATGCAAGTGAGTTAATTATGTGTGCGGAGAGGAAAAAAAGAAAATAGTAATTATAAAGAAATAAAAAACATCTTTTCAGGTTTTCCCGAGTGCTACTGCTTTTTATTTTCCTTCTAGTCCGTCTTGGTAATGTGATGTGCTGGTTAGGTATTTATGTTTGGGAGTGGATTAAAGGCTCTCCCAGTTCTCCAGATGTGTAATACTGGTGAGGTAGTTATATGTGGGAGGGAGGAAAGAAAATTTTCAGTTTTTCCTAAGTTCTGCTAATTCTTTTCTTATTCTTCCCCCTTCCTTTGGTTGGTCCTGCTGATGTGCATTGTTGGTCATGTATTTATATCTGGGAGGGGCAGCAAAATAAATTATTTTTCTAGGCTTTGCTTATTTTACCTTTTTTCCTGCCAGATATTTGTGGTTGTGCACATTTGAATTGTTTGTGGGGTGTTTATATCTGGGGGAGGGGAATTCTGCATATGTGAAAATGAATGAGAGTTAATTTTATCTGGGGGGGGGGATCTCTAGGCTTACCTGGTCTGGGTGAAAATTCAGGTGAGTTAATAATATCTGGAGGGGGGGATTCTCTAGGCTTACGTGGTTCTGCAGATGTGGTAGTTATATTTGAGAGGAAAGAATAAAAATTATACAAGTTTTCTTAGATTCTGCCATCTCTCTCACAGGTCCTGCTAATGGAAATTTCTAGTGAGGTATTTATGTTGGGGAGGGGAAGGAATATACATTTTTCTAGGATTTTCCTTGGTTTTGCTGATTTATTTTTTTCCTCTCAAATTGGTTATGCTAAAGTGAATTGTTATTGAAATATCTATCTGTGGGAGAAAATAAATAAAGAAATTAAAAACCTAAATAAAGTTTTTCCTGGGTTCTGCTGTTTTAATATTTTCCTTCTATAGTCTGTTCTGGTATTGTGATATGCTGGTGAGGTAGTTATAATTAAGAGGGGAAAGAAAAGAAGAAAAACAAAAATAAATTGCTTCAATTTTTTCTAAATTCTGCTTCCCCCCCTTCAGTTGGTCCTGCTGATGTGCATTGTTGGCCATGTATTTATATCTGAGAAAGGTGGGGGGGATCAATTTTTTTTATTTGGTTGAGCTCCCCCACTTTTTCATATATATAATTGTGTAGATGTAAATGGCTCATTTTGTGTTTATATCTTGAAGGGGGGGGTTCTATATGCTTATCTGGTTCTGCAGATATGAAAATGTTAATGAGGTATTTATATCTAGGAGGGGACTGGGAATTGTAGTGTTTCTGGCTGTACAGATGTCAAATACTGGTGAGGTAGTTATTTGTGGGAGGGACAAAAAAAAAAAAAAAAGAAAACAGAAAAATATATTCTGCACGTTTCCTAAATTGTTTTTTTTTTTTTTTTTTTTTTTTGTCTCCCCCTTGTTACTTCTGCTGATGTGTACTGTCAGTTACATATTTGTATCTGGGTATTCAAGCATTTCTGGTTTTACAAGTGTGAATTGCTTGTGAGGTGTTTGTATTTTTGGGGGGGGGGCGTCTCTGTAGTCTGACCTAGTTCTGCAGAGATGAAAATATGCCTGTGTAGTATTTTTATCTGGGAGGGGAGGGTTCCAGGCCTAAATTTAGGATACCTCCCCGGCATTTGTCATTTATGAGGACTGAGGAAAACCTGGGAAAAACCTCAGTTTGTGCCTTAATGACCTTGGCCATTTTTCCTGCCTCTGCAGATGTCGACTGCTAATTAGGTAATTGTACATGGGAGGGGGGAAATAAGTATGGCAGGTTGAGGTATTTATAGTGTTGTGGCCATTTACTCCGAAATGAAGGGGAAAATGAAAACATGCTCGAGACAAGATTTTAAGTACTCTTAGGGGGATGTAGGATAGCGACATTAACTCATCCTTTAAATGCCATTCTCAATGTCATTTCAAGGTGATTTTTTTTTTCTTCCTTAGATGATGAGATATTGTACAAATAACACAGCAAATATTATTCTCTTACTTTCACCACTCTCTCTCCCCCTTCTTCTTCTTCTTCTTCTTCTTCTTCTTCTTCTTCTTCTTGTTGTTCTTGTTGTTCTTGTTCTTGTTCTTGTTCTTGTTCTTCTTGTTCTTGTTCTTGTTCTTCTTCTTCTTCTTGATACAAAGGAAACTCATTTCAATTAAAAATGAATGTAGGAATCCACACAGTGAAACTATCATAATCTTAATTGATGGGAGAGATTCTCCGGAAATGCGTCTTACTTTTGTGTAAGTGAATGGAGTTTAGGGTAAAAAATGAATACCTAAGTTTAGGTTATATTGCCACTCCATTGTCAACAGCTTGTAAGTACAATGTTTATCATAATCTCGTTGACATTGGTACACAAATGAGTGCTTATCATTGCCAATTCATACCTAAAGGGACATTATTGTTAGTCAGTTCCATTTCTTTTTCAATTATGGATGTTTGATACATGATCAATAAGAGGATCAAAATGGTTTACATTTATGGCAAAGCTGATAAGAATGCTAGAGCAGCCTGCAAGTGGTACAGAGATGGATATTCCATAAGAAGGCAGCCATGTGATAGATATTTTAAATGGTCAACCATTTGTGAGCTTATTCTCTGAAATGGAAGGAGTCACATGAAGAAAACACCATCGAATGAGAAGTGCTACTGGGGAAAATTTGGAAGTTGCTGTGTTAGGTGTGGTTGCTGCTAATTCTCACGCAAGTTCCTGTCAACTGTAGCATGGTTTGGGAATCTCTCAAATGAGGTTCTTTGAATACTTGAGCATCACAAATACCATCCATATCACATTAGTTTATGCTGAAACTTTCATGGGAATGGTTTTCAGAAGGGTATTGAATTTTGCCAATGGGTTCTACTATAAATTGAAAACTGTAATTTGTTCAACATTTTATTTTATGATGAGGCAGCATTCACCAATCATGCTGAAGTGCATGGACATAATGTGCATTATTGGGAAGTGGAAAATTCAAATTGGTTACGGGAAGTAGAGTGTAGCAGCAATGGACCACGAACGTTTGGTATGGCTTTTTAGGATTGCATATAATTGGACCATACTTCACCGAAGGTAAACTTGATGGGCAGAAATTAGACATTTTTTGGACCAAGTTGAAGATGTGCCCATTGTGGACTGGGCCGAAATATGGTATCAACATGATGGATGTAGCTTGAGAAATAGTAAAGAGAATATTCTGGTTGGTGGATAGGACACAGGGGATCTGTCCATTGGCCTGCCTATTCTCCTGATCTCACTTTTGCAGATTTTTTCTAATGGGAATACATTAAAGATAACGTTGATGAAAAAGAATCATCTACACCCGGTAAACTACGTCAACAAATTAGAAATATCTGTGCAAGAATCAGCAAAGAAATGTTGTAATGTGTTCATGGATCTTTTGAAGAAGGTTTTCAGAAGTGCTTTGAAGTTAATGGTCATACTTTACTGAATTGAAATGACATGGTTATAACTGAACTGTGCTGTACCGCATGTAAATGAATGCCCATAAAGTTAAAGTGAGTGAAGAACATTCGCTGTTTTATTTGTGCAATATCTCATCATTTATCACCTGTAACTTATATGAATACTAAAACTTTTATACTGAAAATTGAATGCTCTATCCATTCCTGGGGGGGAAAAAAATACAGCATTCCATTTGAAAAAAGTAATTAGACCTTGAGAATTATGGTCACAATGTTTATGTTGCTTTTTGAGAGCACTTCAAATTTTGTTTGAAGCATGTTTGGATTTTCCTCTTTGTTTCAGAGTAAAATGGCTGCGACAGTATAAATGCCTCACGATATATATATTCTTCAGTGTTTTTCCAGTTGTGCTTTTTCCTTTCTTCTTCTTGTTCTTCCTCCTTCTCCTTTGTTTGTTTGTGCTGACTTTGTGTGTTGGTAATGTATTTATTTCTGGGGGATTGGGATTCTTTTTCTAGGTTTTTCTTGTTTTGCTATTTTTTTTTTTTTTTTTTCCCTCTAGGCTTTCCTCTTGTGCATAGGTGTGAATTGCTTGTGAGGAGTTCATATCTGGGAGGGAGGGAGGAGAGGATTACTTTAGTCTTCAGGGTTTGTAGATGTGAAAATGGAGGTGAGGTATTTGTCTGGGAGTGGGGAAAGAAAATTCCAAACTTTCATGGTTCTACAGATGTCAAATGCGGAGGCATTTATATATGGTAGAGGAAAAAATATTCTGTGGGTTTTTTTTTTCTTTCTTCCCTTACATGTAGTTTGGTCCTGCTGATATGTTTTGTTCATTAGGCATTTGTCCTTGTTTTTTTACCCTCCTACCTAGTTTGTCCTGGATATGTGAAATTCTGTTCAAGTATTTATATCTTTGTTTATAGAATCAAATGTTTATTTCACTTGGTCATTATAGAAATTTTAACAAATGCTTTTACATTTTGCAGTTGTGAGGTGCTATATCTGGAGGGGGAAAACATTTTTCTAGGCTTTTCTAGCTCTAAAGATGTCAAATGTTGGGGAGGTACTTAAATGTGGGAGGAGGAAATATTTTGATGCATGTATGAGGTGTTCCAGGAAAGTGACTAAGATTTTTACCAGGCATATGTCTACATTGGTAAATGACTGAGATTCTATAGTGAAAATGTACAATGAATAGTTTTTTTTTTTTGTTTTCCCCCTTTTGAATGGTATTTAACACCTGTTTTTACTACAGAGGCACCACAGGCTGTAATGAGTAGGTTCTGTTCAATATTCCCTATACAAAGTATTTGGAATTGTTATGAGTAATCTTCTTGGATGCACAGTGTTTCTAATGGCACAAACAGTTTTGTCCATTTTAAAATGGTTTAAAGAACCTTTTTTTTTCAATTCATGTTGCTTTGTGCATATTTGGCATTCTTTAAAAACAATTTTTTTGATGTTGCTATCACTACTACTATTGCGTTCTTCTGTGCTAATACCATTCTATATTTCCAGTGCTGCAATAATACCTTTTTTTTTTCTTTTCTCTGGTTTCACCATTTTGGACTTTATGTATGAGCTTATCTCTAGAGATAAAATGTTGCAAACACTGGCAAGGAACTTGTAATTGTTGAAATAAATGAGACTTTTATTACAATTGTTGAGCCTTTCCTTTTGTTCTAACATTCCAACCATATGTATAATATGATAGGAATTTCAGGTTTTCCTTGGTTCTACCATTTTTTACCCCCCAGTAGGTGCTGTTGATGTGAATTACTGGTGCAGTATTTATATCCATGATGGTAGGTGCTTGTTGCAGAGGTGTGTATTTGGAGGTGGGGAAGGCAAATATGGAATATGGTGGGGTTATTCGGTACTTGGCAAAGAAGCCTACTTATGCAACAGAAATATATACACTTTAGGGAACTCTGCACCACCATTTGCAACCATCTCTAAGTGGATCTTGGAGTATGAACATGGCTGTGAAACCTAGGAAGGTGACCCATGGAGTGGATGGCCAAAATTGATCAGGACATGAGAAAGGATGGATAATGTTTGGAGGATTGTGGATGAAGAATGTCTGGGTGTTTGAGGAGAATGTATATTTGCCATTTTGAGGGAAGACTTGTGCTTGAAAAAAAAAAAAAAGATTGGCCATTTGGTTGCTATGACTGCTGACTCGGGATTAAAAGTGAATCAGAGCATAAATACATGTCAGCAAAGTTCGGCCTATTTCAGAGAGATTCTGCCAACTTATGTGTTGACTTTGTGCCCAATGATAAAACATGGGTGTGTTACTAAAAGAAAATAGTGATGTATTGTTAACGATGGAAGCATCAGGATTGTCCACTGCCAAAGAAGGGCATGTGTGCGACATTGACCGATGAGATGGTGGTGTTGGTTTCGGTGGAATAGGATGGTGCGCTGCTAATGGATTATCTTCTCGCTGGAGTGTATTATGGTATCCTTTTGGACCTGATGAAGAGAAAAATGTGGTAGAACGGTCCGAGTTTATCCAAGGAGACAGTCGTGTTGTGTTGAGAAAATGCCTCTCTCATGCTTGTTCATGACAGTGGGGATAATGACATATCTGCCTCATTGGTTTGCATGGTTGCCATTGAGGGGTTTTTTGCAGGTGTGGCTAAAGGCTTTGGAGCATCGGTGGTTGAAGTGCATTAGCATCAAAGGAGGCTATGTTGAAACATGAGAATCATTTCAAAATGCTATGTGGACATTTTGACTATATTTGGGGAAGTTTTCAAATGACTCTGATAGGACAAAGGGAAATAAGTGGTGATTGCATGGATAGCATTACTGAACATTTGGCATGTTGATGTCTTTGTGGTTCATCTGAGCTGTTTGAAGGCTGTTAGAGCAAAGTATAGTAAGTGATGGGGAAATGGAAAGAAATTACTACAAAAGTACAAGATATTGTTTTAGAAACATGAAATACAAAGAGAGAGAGAGAGAGAATGTTAAAAAAGTTGCATTTTCAGTTATAAATTTATAAGGGAAGAATGATTAAAATTAGCAGGAAAGCATAGATTATTAACTGGAGGGGTATGTATGCATATAGAAATAAAGAGCCGATAATGCATTTTGAAATTATAGCAGAAGATGAAATTTTGAGGAAGTTTTGTCAAGCAAATGGTGAGAGTTATAGTAGTGAGGAAGCAACATTTGGAATTTCATCTACATAATTTTATTTCATTTTATTTCAATGAAATAATTTTTTTTGTACGCAATTTAGTTACTTTCCCACTTTTATCATGGTTACTCTGGAAATGTGTTTGTCTAGTCACCGATGAATGTTTTCTTTGCTGACATCAGTAAATTGCGAGTTTCTTTGAGTAAGTTTTGTATTTGTTCTTTTGGAATTATTAAGTGTCGTTAGTATGTTTGAACCCTTAAAACTCATTTGCAGGCTCTTGAATATTCCTCCAAGTTGTGTGATATGGATGTATTTCATGGTGTTTGTGGATTGTTTAGGCCAAGGAATGTTTCTTTTATGTTCATTTCCTAGCATTGGAAATTTTTTCTATAAATTAGAGGATTAATAATTGAATAAGTTAATGTTGATAGTGGTATTCCATGTTTTGAGAGAATGTATATTAATGGTATTTTGCAGTGTTTTCTTTCTATATTTGTTGTTTTTTTTTTCTGCCCACTTTCACATGAGCATGTAGGCAGAGACAGTTTGGAGTTACTCACTCATGAGGTAATTAATATGATAGGAAGGATTGGGGAAAACTAAGTTTGAAACTAATGGCACCAAATCTGCCTAAGAGAAAAATTGAAAGATTGCAGTGCTGTAATATATAATTTTAAACAACTTTTTACTGATAAGATATTTTATGGAATAATGATGGATGTCAAATTTTATTTGGAGTAGCACACAATATTTCCTGTTGTCAATATTTAATGTACTGTTTTTTATGGAGATATTTTCATTGTCCATTTCCATGTTCCTTTGGATGATTTGATATTTTGGTATAAAAACTAAGTGAATAGGAACGAGTATAAAATGTGCTCATTTTTAGTCATGTGCTGCATTTGAAAAGAATAAGAAAATGACATGGTCAAGATTGTTTGGGAAAGCGTGAGGTTAGTCAATGAACATTTTGTTCAGTTACTATTGGATATTGGCAAACATTTCTGAGACTGCACCTATTGCATGCATAGCTTTTATTGAGTTGCTCATTGAAATTATGAACAACAAAATATTCTTTCCTGAAGGAAGAATATGTAGAAAATAATACTGTTTTTTTTTTCTGATTATATGTCATAAATGGTCTGTCTGATGATGATACCATATGCCCTTTTACATTTAGATGTTTGAGTCTCAAGTGAGCATATGGAATATGTACACTTGAGGTCTCACTCTTACTGAAATGAAGCAGTTGGTTCAATATAGATCTGTTGCTGAGGTTCATAGGAAATAACCATGCAGATTGAGTTTTATTTAGCCTTCTTGGATAAATGATGCATAACTTTCTTTCCTTTTTATTTATGGGCTTGGAGTATCTCCCTGACATTTGCCATGAATGTGAATGGAGAGAGAGATTTGAATTGCAAACTTTCCATTTTGTGAGTTAAAGGAAATGGGGCTGTGTGTGTGAGACAGTACAGCTGCAATTGCTTTGTTTTGATAAATGAAGGGATTGGTTGGCATCGTAGTCTCTGCTCCATATTATGCACTATTTGTATTGGTTAGCAATATAGTTTGGTGTATGGTAGTGTTGTTATCATTGGTTGAATGTGTTTTATTGCTGTAACAGTATTGGTAGAACTTGTGGTATGTTTTCAGATGATTATTGTTTAAGGATGCAATACTGCTAAGGTCATTAGCAACTATGAGATTAAGCAATATGATGAATGGTGTGTGAGGTTATTTCTGAGCAGTTGTTATAGTATTGTGCAGCAGTGTGAAGGAAATGTGTCAGTTTTTTTCGGAATAATTTTGTAGTCATTTAGGGAGTTTGTTGTTCAGATGTTGTCTTCTGGCATCAGATTTGAAGAGGGAGGAGTTTTTGTTGAACATTCAGTAAAGGAAAATTGAGAATTTTCATACAGGATGCTGTATTGGCCTATTTGATGGTCTTGTGTGCTATGAATCAGTGGTAGATTGTAGGTGCTGTGGTTTACATACTAAGATTGAAATTGATTTGACTGTGGTTTCTGAATTGGATTTGGTTCTTCATATAACACTTTTTGGTTTCACTGTGCTGTTTTTCTGTTCAAGTTCTTCCAATAGTAACACCATTATGCTCCATTTATTGGTTTTAAATACTCGAGTGCTGATCATGACAGCAAATGTCTGTATTATAAACAGGTATGTGAGGTATAATAGTGTTACTATTTTCAATTCAGAAAGGGTCTTCAAATAGATCTAAGTGTAGTATGTATATGTCAATGACCACTTTTAGGGAAAATGATCTTTTGTTTGCTTATTGCATTCCATTTTGTTGACATATATATATGAGAGAGCTGCTTATGTTTGTTAATCAGCATATATTCATTGTCAACTAAGTGTTAATTTTTCGATTGTTCCTATGCAGACTCTTGGTATATGTTTTATTTCAATCAATCATTCCTTGTATTGTTGTTTCAAGCATTCTGTATATTGAGGTAGTTAGTTAGTATTTGCCAATGAAGGTTATTTGTTCATGCCTAGTGCTCTGCTGTTTATGTTCTTTGCTTTTCAGCTATGTCATTGTATACATGTCAAGGTTGTGTAGAAACATTCAGTTGGCAATGGGGTTGCCTGTATTTTTTGGGACTTTGAATACCAGTATGCATTTCTTGCCTTGTCTTTGGTTGTATATGCTAAGTGCTTTGCCTTGTGTTGATATGCTTTGAGTTCTTTGTCTTTGGTTGTATGTGCTTTGCCTTTGGTTGTATGTGCTTTCCTTGCTTTGTGTTGTCTTTGGTTAAATGTGCTTTGCCTCGTCTTTTTTGCATTGCCTTTGGTTGTGCCTTACCTGCCTTGTGTTCTCTTTGGTTGTATGTGCTTTGCCTCGTCTTTTTTGCATTGCCTTTGGTTGTGCCTTACATGCCTTGTGTTCTCTTTGGTTGTATGTGCTTTGCCTTGTATTGTCTTTGGTTGTATATGCTTTGCCTTGTCTTCCTTGCATTGCCTTGCCTTTGGTTGTGCCTTGATTGTATATGCTTTGCCTTGTCTTTGGTTGTATGTTATTTGCCTTGTGTTGTCTTTGGTTACATATGCCTTGCCTTTGGTTGTATATGCTTTGCCTTGTGTTGTCTTTGGTTAAATGTGCTTTGCCTCGTCTTTTTTGCATTGCCTTTGGTTGTGCCTTACATGCCTTGTGTTCTCTTTGGTTGTATGTGCTTTGCCTTGTCTTTGGTTGTATATGCTTTGCCTTCCTTGCATTGCCTTGTCTTTGGTTGTATATGCTTTGCCTTCCTTGCCTTGTGTTGTCTTTGGTTGTATATGCTTTGCCTTTGGTTGTATGTGCTTTGCCTTGTGTTTTCTTTGCCTTGTGTTGTCTTTGGTTGTGCCTTCCTTGTCTTGTGTTGTATATGCTTTGCCTTCCTTGCCTTGTGTTGTCTTTGGTTGTATATGCTTTGCCTTCCTTGCCTTTGGTTGTATATGCTTTGCCTTCCTTGCCTTGCCTTTGGTTGTATATACTTTGCCTTCCTTGCTTTTGGTTGTATATGCTTTGCCTTCCTTGCCTTGTCTTTGGTTGTATATGCTTTGCCTTCCTTGCCTTGTGTTGTCTATGGTTGTATATGCTTTACCTTCCTTGCCTTGTGTTGTCTTTGGTTGTATATGTTTGGCTTCCTTGCCTTGTCTTTGGTTGTATATGCTTTGCCTTCCTTGCGTTGCCTTTGGTTGTATATGCTTTGCCTTCCTTGCCTTGTCTATGGTTGTATATGCTTTGCCTTCCTTGCCTTGTCTTTGGTTGTATATGCTTTGCCTTCCTTGCCTTGGGTTGTATATCCTTTGTCTTTAGAGATATCTTTGCCATTCTAGTGTTACAGTACAACACTAACTGGTGGCAGTCGAGTGTACTATGTAGTTGCATGACAAATAGCATGGTGCATAGCATAGTCGAGCGACATCGGTAGTCTAGTGCTCGACAAATAGGTCGCCACTCCTTTATGTACAGGAGTACTTGTGCATAACTATAGTGCTTCTTTGTTTCAGAACAGGCATCTTCGACAGCGCTGTCGAGGCCCGTGCTCTTTTATCTCAAGAGCCTTTGTACGTAAGTTACCCATGCTCTTTTATTACAAGAGCCTCGTAGGTTAGTCCCCTACTCCTTTATTACAGGAGTTTATACATGTGCCCCCCTTAGTACATAATGTATATATGTATGTAGGGCAGGAGTGTAAAGGAAGAAAGGAGGTATAATAAAGAACTTAGACTATTATGAAGGACTTATTTATTTTACCAATCAGAGTCTCCCAGCCAGCGTTTGCAAATTTCATCTCAGGAGATAGGTTCCGCCCGCAGGGCGGAAAAAAAAATTTATAATATATATAAGTCCAAAATGAGGAAAACTGGAGAAAAAAAAGGAAGAAGGTATTATTGCAGCATTGGAAATGGAGAATGACATTAGCAAAGAAGAAGGCAATAGTAGTGGTAATAGCAGCAGCAAAAAATATTCCTAAAAGAATACCAAATATGCAGAAAGCAAAATGAACCGAGCAAAATTTGTTTCAACCATTTAAAAATGGACAAAACTTTTTGTGCCATTAGAACATGAGCAACAAAAAGTATTTGTACCATTTAAAAATGAACAAAACATTTGAACCTATAGAAAATTTATACATACAAGGACATTACTCGCAACAATTCCAGATACTTTGTGTACGCAATGCCGACACGACTTGTACACTGTTAAATCATTTACCAACGTAAATGATGACATGTAATAAAGAAAACCTAGTCATTTGCTATACCTGGTAAATGACTACGCTTCTTTAGTTACAATCTGCCACATTATGCATGGTAAATACTGGATTTAACAGAGGAAAAAATGTACCAAATCTTAGCACTTTACCACAATGATCAACAACCATCATTTAGTAGGAAAATCTTAGCACTTTACCACTTTGGTAAATGACTACAACTTAGTAGGAAAAATCTACTAAAATATAGTCAGATACCAAACCAATAAAGAACATTTAGCACTTTCCATACTAAATCAGTCGTGTACCAAACCGGTAAACACCAGATTCAATAGCATTTTCCCCAATAAATCAGTCTTCCACCAAACTGGTAAATTCTAGATTTGATAGATTTTTCCCCACAAAATCCTAGTCATTTACCAAAATAGTAAATACCAGATTTAATGGGTTTTCTCTAATAAATCCTCATTTACCAATAAGCATGTGGTAAATACCAGATTCAACAGTGAAAATCGAGTCGTGTTCGGCATCCGCCGCACAAAGCATTTTGAAATGTTACGAGTAAGCATCCTTGTATGTACTATTTCTAATGGCACACTTTGCTCGGTACATCTGCTTCTACACATTTGACAAACTTTTAGCAACATTTTCTGCTACTGCTACTACCACTACTACTGCCTCCTCCTCTGCTAATGCCACTCTCCATTCCCAATGCTACAATAATACCTCCTTCCTTTCCTTTCTCCAGTTTCCCTCATTTTGGACTTGCCAGCCAAATGCGTCTACCATCGAGGATAGAGGAAAATAGGTTCTGTGCAGTCGCAAGCAGCGAAAGACATGGCCACATGAAAAGCAAATAGCTCCTGACGCAGACCAGTTCGACAAACGAACCATGTCTGCCAACTGCGAGCTAGCACAGATGGTACACCGAGGGTTCATGGACATGGCACAAGACGGTCATCAAATCTCGCTTTAAGAAGTTCTTTTCGTATTTTCGCACAATATGCCGACGGGCTGTGCATACTACTTCAAACTTAGCAAGGCCGACAACCAGAACAAGTACCATGTATGGGTTAAGGTAAAAGGCATCGAGGTGCGAAAGGATTCAAAATATCTACAACAAAACATTTGGCTGGCACTAAACTAAATTGGCAGACCACTACAGCTTACAAACTATTATGTGCACCACTGTTTACATTTCATTGTCATCTCATACTTTTGTCATAGAAAGAAAAAGATTGTAATATATAACAATTTATTGTAAATAAGACATGAAACATTTGTATTGCTTTGTGCATTTTGCTAAACATTTTCAAATTTTACTTATTGCATTTTCATCTTGCTTCACATTAATTGATAAAATGTCAATTATCTTGCTTCACATTAAATGTCACTTATTCATCTTGCTTCACATTAAATGATAAAATGTCACAGTTATCTTGCTTCACATTAATTGATTAAATGTCATTTATTTATCTTGCTTCACATTAAATGATAAAATGTCACTTATTCATCTTGCTTCACATTAATTGATTAAATGTCACATTTATTTTGCTTCGCATTAAATGATAAAATGTCACTTATTCATCTTGCCTCACATTAAATGTCACTTATTCATCTTGCTTCACATTAATTGATAACACATTGTTCATCTTGCTTCGCAAATAAAACATTTATTGAAATGCTAATTGAATTTGCAATCCAACACTGAAAAAACCATTCATAATCTCTTCCAAGTAGCATTTTGAGGTTAAGTAAATGCAAATAAAAAAATATCAACCCCCCCACTTGAATAAAGTGTTCATAGAAATCACCCATACTATACTTCTCAGCAATTCTATCAAATGCTAAATCAATATTGTACAGTAAAAATAATCCTCCAACAATTTCAATCCCTAGTCGAGAAGCAAAATTTTCATTATTGTGAGATATTACAGGGGGCCCATAGGTTATAATTATTTGTCTTTTGCATCTATTTGATTAACATTTTGGGTTTACACATTGATAATTTTAGCTACAGTTCCATTTTTTCATAAAGAATTTAATTTTATATTTATTATTAATGCCGTTCATTGTACTTTTTTGCAGATGACAATCTTGTTTGACAGTTACATTTACACTTTTTTTGGGTGATGGTATCAACCAGAGCATTTGCACACTTTTCAGTTTTATAATTATGTTTTTCATCTATTTATGCCATTAATGTTAACTTTTTGCACATTACATGTTTTTATTATTTTTAGATAGTGTCATTTCTACTTCATTTTTAATTTTTGGGTGGCAGTATCAATCGGACAGTTTGCAGACTGGATTTATTTGTTTTTGGATTTTATAATAATTTCTTTTATTTGTTGCTATTATTTATAACCATTTGCACATTACATTTTCTTTTGTTTGAATAGTTTTAAGTCCTACTTCATGTTTAATTTTTGGGTGACAGTATGCAGACTGGCATTTATTCGCTTTTGGGTTTTATAATAATTATTTATATATCACTTTTTGCAGATTTGTTTTACATAGTTGAATCTCTACTGCATTTTCCATGTTTGGGCAACAATATCAACCAGAGCATTTACAGACTTATTTATTTGCATTTCAGTTTTATAATTATATCAATTATAACTTTTTGCACGTTACATAAGTTATTTTTAGATACTTTTAAGTTCTACTTCAAATTTTAATTTTTGCATGGCAGTATCAACCAGAGCATTTGCAGACTGGTATTTATTTGCTCTTAGGTTTTATTATAAATTATAACGTTTGCACATTACATTTCGTTTTTAATACTTCAATTTCTACTGTTTATTTTTGGGTGACAGTATCGATCAGACTGGTACCTATTTATTTGCTTTAAAAGAGTCATTACCATTATTATAAAGAATTTGTACAGTGATTCCAATCATCTATTTAAGAATAATTATGGCTTTTTAATGAGGATGTCTATATATTTTGTTCGTGTATGTTTACCAAAAGCTCATGTTCAGGCCTCTGTTTGAATAATTTTAGCATATGTGGTATTTCAATTAGGAGGATTGAACATCCTTAGAGTATATAGTTTTTATAGTTTGCGATTAACAATTAAATTGGTAGGGGGATTTTTTATGAGTTTACATCAAATACCATTTTTAGTTGCCTATTCTTCTGTTTCGCATATAAGATAGTTATTGGAGGTTTAATGACTTTAAATAGTTGCAATTTTATATACCTTTCATTTTAATATTGCATATGTTTGTCTCATCTTGCCAATATTACTTAAAAGCAATTAAGAAGCCATAAATTAATGAATAAGGGGTTGATAACATTAATACCAAGAATGACCCTGTGGTGGTTTATTATCTTTAAATATAGTTGTGCCCCCTTCTTTAAATTATTTTAGGTGAAATTGGTTTAATGAATAAACTATCAGAATGGGTTTATTATTCTATGAAATTTTTCATAGTAATTTCTGCTTTTATGTTTTTATTCTTATACTCGACATTTATTGTATGGTAACTAGCTATAATTGTTTCAATTTACAAAGAGACTTTGTTTCTATTTGAATGTAGAACTTTAATAGTTTCATGTAAAGTTATGATTTGTGGAGTCATAGATGTACCTTTATTTTAACTTGCAATTTTTTCTCCATTTGTTTCATTAAATCTTTTTACTTATTGGCAATAACATTTTTGTTAACAATTTATTAAATTAAGAATGATAATTGAATGGGACTTAACATTAAATTCTTTAAGTGTTTTAATAACTTTATTATTGGATTGAATATAAACCTTGTTTTTAAGTTTTGCATTATTAATTTCATCTCTGGTTATTTTATATAAGAGGGGAAGATTTATATTATTAGACTAAATACCATTACAATGTTATTAGATTGGGATGCATTAGCTTTAGTATTACAGTCCTAGCTAGAATGCTGGTATGTTGACAGCACTTTTAATTCATTTGCAAAATGTGGCTATTCAAAAGTATTGCTTGAATATGAAATTTTGGTAGCTGCAATTGCATTCATTATTTACAGTGTATATTTAATAAAAGTGAATGAGGAATTGTTCCAATTGTTTTAGCAGGAATAACAAACATTTTAAATTCCTCTTTTAGCATGATTACCTGCTGCAATTACCACTCCTTAGTTCATTTCTACTTTAGTTGCAGCAGATGTGTATTTATTCATTTTGGCACATCTTTTCCTCATTACTGATTTTATTTGCAATTTAAAGCCTTATTATTTATGTGTACAGTTATATAGTTATTCATAGTGCAGGTAGTATAGGTAATTGAAGATATTCATTTTATAGGGGGTTTATCTTACTTTATGCCTTTGGCATCCTCATGTTTTATAATTTGGCATTGTGTGGAATGACTTCTTTTACCAGAATTTTACTACAAGGATTTAGTTTTAGAGGCTGTTTCCATTACTAAATTTAAGTATGTTTATGTACTTTTTATTTTCTTTTCTACTGGATTAACTGTACGTTATATTTTTTTGTTTATTTTATTCTGTGTTCTGAGGAGACCTTCATTTACTATCTTTTTATACATTTAATGAAGTTAATATTGTATGGAATGCTACATTTCATTTTTTCAGTATTAACAGGTAGAATGATGAATTGATGAGCTTTTCTAACTCATTGCCTTTACTTATAAACATAATACCTATTTTAGTAACATCAATTGGTGTGTCAAGTGTGATATAAAATATGTAAGTGAAGCCATAAATAACATTCTAAATATCTTACTCGGAAGAGATTAAAAACATTCATTATTTAACATACTAATTTGGGATCAAAGTTCTGTTCCTTGTTTATCTTGCTTTGCATTATTCACTCTTTCACATATATATGATGCAATTTCAGTTCTCATTGCATTTATCTTCCTTCACTTAAAAAAATGAAAAGTAAATAAAATTCACTTGTATTGTTTATCTTCCTTCACTTAAAAAAATAAAATAAAATAAACACTTTCCTCTCGCCATGATACTTATACGTACTCCTATTTTGTTTTAGCTTTTGTTACAATTTCATGTCATTGGTTCTTTTTACAGTGGCACACATATTATTTACCTGAGGTACATTTTCTAGCACATTCTGTACAAAATGTCATTCCCAGAGCAATTTTCTATTTCAAAATATTCTCATTTCAAATCCAATGTAAAGTTATAATATTCAAATATTTTCTCATTTCAAACCAAATACCTAGTGACTGTATCTTAAGATTTTCTCATTTCAAATCAAATGCAAATTGTACTCTGGATTTTGTGCTTTGTACCTCTTTTATTCTATCAAGACAAGATGGATCAATCTAAATGCCCCATTTAATCTTTCAAAAGGTTTTTCCTATATTCCCATAAAACAGTCATACCTTCTTCGATAGATAGAAACCACCAGAAGAATAAAAACAACCACTTGGGCCATTGAAAGGTCAACATAGAGAAACAAAAAATGTCAAACTGTTAACAGAACAAAATATCATTCCATTATCAGAGGAGCCAAAATTATCATATATGATCATGACTGCATATCGTAAGAAACTTCAACAAAAACTACTCCATGGTCTGTTCAGCAAAACAAAAAAAGTGAATGTCTGCAGAAGCAATGTTCATCGACTAGCCAGCTTCTTTCATTCCAAATTAGCACAATTTATTAAATAAAGATGATTATTTATTGCGCTCTCCTCCCACCAAGGAAGCTTGTTCATTATATATCAGATTTTAAATGGCATCCACCAAAAACAAAGATTTGTGTCAACAGACACAACCACACTTTTCTTTCAATGCTTTTTAAAACTGCCCCATTTTACTGCTGAGACATCTATGACAGGTCTGCCAAGAATAAAAAAGGTTTCATATGAACAGAGACAATAAGACTTCTTTCTATGCTGTGTAATATTGTCCCATTTTACTGCCTAAGCAGGGATGACACATCTGCCAAGAACAAAAAATGCTTTATATGAACAGAGGCAACAAGACTTTTCCTTCAATGCTCTTTACTGCTGCCCAATTTTATTGCTTAAGCAAGAATAACGTGTCTGCCAAGAACAAAAAATGCTCTATATGAACAGAGACAAGACTTTTCCTTCATTGCTGTTTACTGCTTAAGCAAGAATGACATGTCTGCCAAGAACAAAAAATGCTTCATATGAACAGAGACAACAAGACTTTACCTTCAATGCTGTTTACTGCTGCCCAATTATACTGCTCAAGCAGCAATGACATGTCTGCCAAAAACAAGCAATGTTTTATTTGAACAGACTTTTCCTTCAATGCTTTTTCCAGCTGCCCAATTTTACTGCATAAGAATGCAGTAAATGACATGTCTGCCAAAAACAAAAGAATGCTTTATATGAACACAGACAACAAGACTTCTTTCAATGCTGTTTACTGCTGCCCAATTTTACTGCTTAAGCAAGAATAACATGTCTGCCAAGAACAAAAAATGCTCTATATGAACAGAGACAAGACTTTTCCTTCATTGCTGTTTACTGCTTAAGCAAGAATGACATGTCTGCCAAGAACAAAAAATGCTTCATATGAACAGAGACAACAAGACTTTACCTTCAATGCTTTTTCCAGCTGCCCAATTTTACTGCATAAGAATGCAGTAAATGACATGTCTGCCAAAAACAAAAGAATGCTTTATATGAACAAGACTTCTTTCAATGCTGTTTACAGTTGCCCAATTTTACTGCTTAAGCAAGAATGACATGTCTGCCAAGAACGAACAAAAATGCTTTATATGAACAGACAAGACCTTTCCTTCAATGCTGTTTACTGCTGCCTAATTTTACTGCTTAAGCAAGAATCACATGTCTGGCAAGGACAAAAAAATCAAACACAACAGACCAAGAACCAATGCAACATGCTGAAACCAACAAAATCTTCACTTCCAAATAGCTTCATTTCTATATATGCATAAAGCATTCTGAATGATCCACCATTGTCTTATTATTTTTGTGGTCTGCCTTCAAATACTACTCACTCATAAAAAGGATGTGCAGTCTACATCTATCAATTACAAGCACATTCTACACAAGTATATCCCTGTTGCCATAATACTACTACCATCACCAATGTCCGTCCTGCAGAAACATCCTGAAAAGCAAAACCTATCTAATACTGCCTAACATTTATTTGTTATCATTCTAATGCAAGTGACCCCAACTGAAAATATCCATGATTTAAGAGGAGTCTTTTTTGGGAGGAGGGGGAACATTTCACATTTTTATATTAAAATAATCCCATACAGATTGCCTTATATCCATCATTATTTCTGCTATGCCATAAAAGACTGAGCAAATCAATTTACCTTAAATCAAAATTGTGCTAATTCTTCAAACAAGTTTAAATTTTTTTACAACAATTTTTTTTTTCAAATATATGCAACTAACACAGTGAAGCTAGTTATATGATTAAAATCATTTGAAATATGTCGATACACTCTTGTTGCTCCCCTTGTTGTAAAGTATGGTACCAGTTTCTAACACCATCTTTATCTTCGCCCTCTGGACATCCAAGGCCAAGGATAAAGACAAAGGTTTTCCAAACCTGTACCATACTTTACAACAAGTGCAGCAATAAGAGCATTCAAGCAGATTAATAGAGAGTCTCATTGACAAGTATTTTTAACCTGGCAATTGTTGCACAAATATTGCTAAACTATTGGCCCCATCAGGTCATCGTCATCTATTTTATTTTACCTTCTTTAACATCTGTTTATGCAAATGATATTTTATTTTGTTTTTAGGATATGCTTTAATATTTATCAAAAGTTACAATTCGTTATAACTCAAAAACTACATAAAAAGTCCTTGCAAGCTAGTTGCCCATGTAATCCGCACACCTATCTTTTACACATAACAGGTCAGCCAGCATCTCTCAATGATCCAACAGCACAATTCTCACCTTCTCCTAAAATATGCTGTGAATGACACCCATGACAAATTCTTCCATTCCATTCTACATTTTAGATCGTTAATAATTTGACCCTCAGTCGGCACATTCGTAAAAGGCCTCTACACATACTTTCTGCTTTTATTGGAAGCAACAACCGTACATTGATCTCGCCACTTATACTCCATAAACGGTAAAATACTGTCGAGAACCATCAATTCATTTTTCTTCCAACTGTATACAAGGAATATATTTCATCAACCCAACCTTTTGTCATTTGATAAATGGCGATCATTCCGGGCTTTCTGTTATTTCCCATTTCTTCATCCATTGATTTGCTGTTCTACATAGTAGACAATACAACATTTTTCCCCTTTGTAAGAAGATAGGAGGACAAGTATTACATTTTACAATAACCTCAAGAGACTACAATCTTGTTCTCCGATGACGAATTATAGCGATAGTTCCACTTGGCTCATCCTAGGTGTACATATCGATATTACTTTGCACTTTTTAAGCAGTTCTTACATAAAGGTATCCAGGAAAACCAATTATCTGTTATTAACATTACATCAGTACCACATATCGTCAGAGCTAACCATTTCACCATCTCTGAAGGCATTTGATTTAAATGAAAAGGACAATCACATTGTTTTTCCCAATAATATTGGAAACAAAACATATCCTCGAGTCAGCTAAGTGACTACCTTCTCCATATTTGGCAGGCTTGCTTGCTTCTGAAACTGCAAAACACACACCTTCCTCTTAAAGCCCACAGTTGTTCATCTATGATTATGTACTCTTAAGTATTGTTTTCTTGGTTCAATTTTTGTATAAACATATCAAATAGTTCCCTGATAGGAGCCAATTTTAGCATTCAGACATCTTTCATGTCAATCTATCTTGTCATCAAGCCTTAAGAGCCCTAAATGGAAATCAAAAGCACGGAACATTGGCACCCCAAGAGCATCTTTTGCCCAGAGATCTTCAGTATGGAGATGTCTTCATTACGAGGATTGTTCTTGCATTCCCGATAGCCTCAGCTTTTGGCCATTTAATTCAAGCTAAATGTAATCCGTTGTTGATCTAATGTGCGGGATTTTGATCCATCAATTTTGCCCTGGCCACCCAATATAATTTGTGAATTTTCCAGTCAGGTGCTGCTTTCCTCAATTCTGTGCATTCCAATAGATGTTCTCAGTTTAGAATCTTGTCAGTATTGCGGATCTTACATGTGTTATCATTCATAAAACCAAATCTGTGTAGATGTTCCGCCAGACAATCATGTCCAGTGGCCAGTCTAAAATGAGCAACTACTTCCTTCCTCGATAGATTTTTCATTTTATGTACAGTTTCTTTTATATTAGAATCATTTTTATTACACATTTCCACTTCAATATTATGTTGATATTTTTGTTCTATGGTCGTTTTGATACTTTTTAATATTACATTTAATCATTCATTTTCCCATCTATTTTTCTTCCTCATTTTCAGAAACTGCAAATGCTAGGTTACCATTTCTCCACCATGGATCTTTCAGGTCATGCATCTCTCCCAAACATCGCCTCCCCCCCCCGCACACTCCATTACAACAAAAATACTACTCCATTCTATATTTGCAATATGTTTACAAATATAAATTAACAATTGCCCAGTGAGTAATTCTTACTATGGCTTATGAACTTTTAAAAATGATATTTCAATTGCTTTTCATTAAACATCACTTATTTTCTCTGTGTACAATTGTTACATTTAGCATTGTATCCTAATATCCTTCGCTTATAACCTGATATCCGGTCACTTATAAGCTACACTTTTATCTTCAGTCAGCAGTCTATCCAAGTCTGTACATTTCATAAAGTTCACAAATTATTTTGCATATTTTTTTACTAGTTTGATTTGATTACATGTATTATTTTCCATACTTCACGAGCATTATTTTCCAAAACAAACAACAAATTACACTGTAATAACACATGTTCAACTGTCTGGTCTTGTACACACTTATTTTGAATCTAAAGAAATACCCCACAGGTGGCCAAGGTCATTAAGGTGCACACTCGTGAGCCAGGTCTGGGGTTCAAATCCCACCAGGACCGTCCTCCATGATTTCAAGTTTTTTCCAGGTTTTCCTCAGTCTCCATAAATGAGAAATGCCAGGGAGGTATTTTAAACTTACTTTACAAAAAATACTTTCCCAATTTACTATTTCATTTCATGTATCATCAGTGTCCACCACCTGTGCTGCCTCAGGAGTAAAAACAGGCATTAAGCACTAACAAAAAAAAATCTAAAGAAATGAGTTTATTTCTCCATGTCCCATTTGGAAAGTTGCCACATACCCAGTTAAGGGTATATTTATCTTTAGTCTAGTTTTAACGCTCCAATTATTTTCTTACTGCACCTTTTTTGGCTTCATTCCTTTCACTTTCCCACTCATCGACACATTTCCTGTAGTTCTCGTAATATACAACTGAAAAGGAATTCTGCTGGTAGGTATCTGTTATCTACTTTGCCAAATGGTCTGCAGTCTCATTCACAACATGGGCCTTCACCCAAGTGAAGTGAATTGTTCAGTAGGTTCTCTAAAGATGTCTTATTGTCTGCCCGATTTCAATCGACATGTGTTTGTTGGCCTTCATGAGCAAATCTTAAACCATTTATTGGCCTGTCTGTATTTGGCCTTCCAGTACATCATTAACCTCTTCTAACTATTCCATTGCTTTTAGGATGGAAAGTTGTTCAGCTAGATTATTTAAACAGCTGCCATATAGCTTATATTCCAACTGCTTTTCCAATTCCTTGTTGAAGAGTATTGCAATTCCTGCTCCTACCGCATTCTTACTTTTACTTCCATCAGGGTAGGATCTGTAAGGTGTAATCTGTTTTCCTGTTTCTATTATCTCTGCCAGATGTCATTCCACAATCCAATTTAGGTATTTGAAAGTTTTCTCGTGTATCTCTAGTATTTAAAAGGATACACTATGGGTAACTTATTTACGCACTTCACTTACTATATTTTCCTAAGTTGGAACAATGTTTCCGGAACCAGCGTTCCCATCCTCGGCCGTTGACCCAGTGGTTTCTAATGCTCGTGTTGGTCCCTTGCAAGTTGTGTGAATTGTGGTGACCTCTGGTAGATCTGAAATGAATCTAGAATGGTGATCCCACAGTGGAAGGTCAAAATTCATAGCAATTTCATGATATATTAAGATGAAAATATTCTCCGAGGTGGCTAACTCAAATGGGTTCCTTATGTCTTTTAAAAGCTTTATCTCTGGGTTTATTTCTTGATTTTGGCTGCAATAATGATGTGCTACTGTCGATTTTTCCATCTGTTTAAATTGCATGTTTCTAAAATGTTCTTTCTTCCAAATAGTTAGATTTCTCTTGGTTTTTCCTATGTATTTCAAATTACAGTCTAAACATTTTGTGGCGTATATTCCCAATTTCTTTTCTATGGGTATCTTGTCTTTTAATTTTGAGCTTAACAGGTTCTTGATATTGTATCTGTTGATTGGGGCATATACAGATAATGACAAAGAACGGATTCAACCCAGTACCACACCAATATGCAGTTTTCAATAGTTTGACATTTAGACTGGTCAACATCCCACTCGATGCCACAGAATACAAGAATGAGTTTGAATACATCATGAACACAGCCAATAACAATGCCTTTAACACAACCATAATAAAAACAAACTCGAGAAAACCATAAGTCAAAGACACTACAAGATATTGCAAATTCACATATAACCCACAACTGCACTGCATATTCGAAAAGGCTTTCAAAAAATTCAATATAAAGCTAGCCCCAATCAACAGGTACAATATCAAGAACCTCTTATGCTCAAAATTAAAAGACAAGATTCCCATAGAAAAGAAATCTGGAATATACGCTATAGAATGTTTAGACTGTCATTTGAAATACATAGGAAAAACCAAGATAAATCTGACCATCCGGAAGAAAGAACATTTTAGAAATGTCACATTTAAACAGATGGAAAAATCGACAGTGGCACATTATTGGAGCCAAAATCACAAAATAAACCCAGAGATAAAACTTTTAAAAGAAATAAGGAACCCATTTCAGTTATCCGCTTGGGAGAATATTTTCATCTTAATATATCATGAAATCACCATGAATTTTGACCTTCTGCCATGGGATCACCTTTCTAGATTCATTTCAGATCTACCAGAGGTCACCACAGTTCACACAACTTGCAAGGGACCAACACGAGCATCAGAAACCACTGGGTCAACGGCTGAGGGTGGGAACGCTGGTTCCCGAAACATTGTTCCAACTTACTAAAACATAAGTGAAGTGTGTAAATAAGTTACCCATAGTGTATCATTTTAAATAGGATGACTTCACTGTAAACACCTTCAAAAATTATACATATAAATCTCTGTAGTAGTTTGCCATTCTTTGAAACTCCATTGTGATTGCAATTATTCCTGCAATAACGCAGAACAATTCCTAACAAGTTTCTATTACTTATATGTTTAATAACCTCTGAACTCTTCGCAGCTTGGTAGAATTTATTCCTTTGCTCCCAGAGTTCATCCATAAGTTGTTGCACAAGTAAATGTGTTTTGGTTTATTTACAGGCACTCTTAACATTTCAGGTCATCAGCGCCCAATTCAATTCAGGGCACGAAAAGGCCAACAAATTATGCTCAGAGACCTTTTTTTTCAGGCTTGAGGTTCTGTATCGTGCCGTAAATGTACCAAATGGCACCCACAGCTTTACTTGGAAGGAAGGATTTTTTTAGGATTTTTACACCCAAAAAAATCCATTCACTATGGCCAGATTTCAACCCACAATCTGGGTTTACAAGGCCAAGTATGGTTACTACCAGGATAGACTGTTTGCATAAGTAAGGAATAAATATCTTAAATACATCACTTTTTTGGGGGGGGGGTTATTCACAGATACTGTAGAATATCTCAGGTCATCAGCATCCCATTGAAATCATGGCATGAAACAGCCCACAAATTTTGCTCAGAGGCCTCTTTTCTGGCTTGAGGTTCACATCGCTCTTCAAACCCCAATTTATTCTCACCAACTTTGCTGCCAAGCATCTACTTAACACCCATTCAAAACCCTTAATGTGGTCAAGCTCCACAGATAATGAACTGACCAGCTATAAACTTAATAGTTCTAAAACCAGAGAATGGTAAAACAGCTTTCAGAGCAAAACAAAATCTTCCATTTTTAAAGCCAACTAAATATTTCAAATCTTTTCTTATTAACAAACAAAACATTATTTCAACTTTATTACATGGGATACTCTATTATTATTATTATTATTATTATTATTATTATTATTATTATTAACAAAATACTAGAGACCCACCCCACACGGTGCACAGCCCACACTTACTAAAACCAAATATGCATTCTCATCACCCAGATCTGAGTCCAAAAACATTATGCATATCAATCTGAATAAATTCAAACAGTCAAGTCATTACTTTTTTCTGTCACTGTACCCATTCAAAGACCCTAATGCCTTCAATAGTCTATCTGCCAAAATTACATTTCCTTGAAACAAAAACTTTTTAATTCTAACCTGAACATTCCATACCTCATTTCTGTTCATTAAAAAAGTTGCATTTCTGAAATCCTAACTCAAAAATTGGCAAACGGCTACTTGTGCCTAATCCTATAAAAATAGGAGAGTCTTGTAGAAGCTGATGATCCATTTGGTGCTCTGAAAATACAAGTTGCACATCCTTGTCTACAAAACAGAAAAGGTGGCTTACAACTACTAGTTACATGTCAACAGTGAACACAATTCTCTCAACTCCAATAATAGTTTCATCAAACAAATTTTATTCCACCCAACCCTCACCCCCAGTTTTTAATTTATAAAAAATGTTATCAAAAATGGCATCCCATACATGCCTATAAAACCAACTTATCTTAAATATTGTACTTACAAAGCTGTTGACAAGGAGTGGTAATATATCCTAAACTTAGATATTCATTTTTGTACGCTTAACTGCATTTACTTACATAAAAGTAAGATGCATTTCGGGAGAATCTCTCCCATCTTCGGTTGCTCACCGAATGGCCGTTACTCAAAATGATTTCGAGTAACGGCCATTCGGTGAGCAACTGAAGATGGGAGAGACTCTCCCGAAACGCATCTTACTTTTATGTAAGTAAATGGAATTTCGTATAATAAAATGAATACCTAAGTTTAGGATAAAACTTATCTTGCTTGTTTAACACTTCGTTGCATGAATCAATTATATTACTCAGATTTCATTTTATATGTAAATATACTACATTTTAAGAACAATGAAACCTTAACAGTTTATTTATTCTTTCTGCAACATTTTCCATTTTACCCTCAATGCCACCCGTAACTATGTTTTCATATTACTAATAAAGGATTATTACTTCACTCTTAGTTTTAAAGTAAAAAATGAATCCTTTATTATATTCTGTATCATAGAAAAATAAAATGGTGTGCGTTCTTCAATTAGCAACTCAATATTAAATGTATTTAACATCAATCTATACATACATTCTTTAAGTGAATGTCTAGAAGCCTCATTACTCCCATTGGCAGTACATTGCATTAAGATTAAAACATTTCAAATTGGAATGAATATTATTAGTTACCACGATTATATTTCCTAATATTAATTTTAGTATTATAAAGTGAAATTTGGAGGTAATAATTTAAGTGTATGGTGAGAAAATAAAGTGTTGTAACATTGAAGTTTTAAGCTGATTATTATTTTTAATATAAAGAAAAATTAAACATTCATAAGGTATTGAAACTTAAAACAATTTCGTAGTTCATCAACATTCTGCATTGAATCCCCCCCCCCCCCCATGTCCCTCGTTAGAAATATTTTTTCAAATTCATTTTAGTTATAGTATCTCTTGTATCAAGAGTAAAATTTCAAACATTCAACACTATCATGTTCATTGTTTCATTAATTTTAAATGAAATATCATTTCTTTTTAATAAATCAATTTAACTCAGACAAAAATTATAATAAATATTTTTTAATGCTCAACATTTTTAAGAGAGAGCCTTCATTATATTCATAGAACTAAAACGCTTTTACATTTAAAATTCCTTATTATTTACAGAATAGTTACCATTTGAGGTGTACTAATAATTTTTATTAACATTTATTTGGATAATCATTTCATTAGTATGATGGATTCTATATACAGGACTTTCACACAAAAACTACCCCAGATGCACAGTGTTTCATTCAAAGTGGTTGGGCCTGATGCGCCACTCGCTACCGAGGTACTCAAAACATCAGGATATTTATTACATGAAAGCCAGTAAATGTCAAAGGCTTACTCAACATTATTGCTCTCCTATTTATAAAAAATAGGACTTTGTGGTATAACCCATTGAAAAATGTTCCATTGACGATACTCATTTCCCTGTGCAAAGATAGCTTTATTATTAGTTTTCAATGGAGGCTGCTATGAATGGTGGAACAAGGCAATTTCAGTTTCATAGACATTTAAATATATGTCCAGTTTTGAGCTACAAATAATCTTACGTGGAATCGAGGGATGAAAAGTGATTTTGTTTTCATTTGACATTCAACTCCACATTTCATTTGGTTTCAATTATTCAAAAAATATATTAACATTTTCTTTTTGTAAATAATGTATTTTTACTTAATTCATCTACAGTTTTTGTTTGACATAAGATGCATTTACCTTAGGGAAAAAATCATTTCTTTTTAATAGTTCTTATTGAAAGAAAGGGTTGTGAACTGAATGTTGCATTAAAATTCATATTAATGTTGAATGTTACCCCTGTTCAACCTTTCAAAATCTTATACCATCCCCCGAGCCAGATTGCTTTCTATCTTTAAATAATGAAGTAAAGGATCAAAATAATATAAAAAATGTTACATAGTGATTCTCGGTACTATACCATTTTTGTAGAGATTATAGTACAGCAAATATGGACATAAGACATTAGTGCATGTTTCACTGTGTTCGATTCCAAATTAAATTAATATTGAAACTATCAAGCTTGTTCTGTAAATAATAGTTGCTCACTTTTCAAATTTACTATTATTTTACTTTTGCCATTTTGTTCACTTTTATTTAAACTCATCTTCCATTTAGTGAACATTTCCATCATATATACAAGGTTTATTTATTATTTTTATTTATTTTGCATGTGTACAAAAATTATACAGTGCCATAGTACCTCATTGGACTTCCAATTCTGAAATATTTTATCAAGACATTTACAGGCTGTTGCTCAGACTATTACTTTTAAAGTTACATTCCCTTTTATTTTAACAATTTTTAAAAACTCTAACAAATGGAAGATTTATATTATAGTTATGAGAATTTTAACAATTTATACATATGCAAAAAAAAAAAAGACAAATTACATAAAACTTAAAAAAGCACTCTCCTAGCAGCAGACATTTGCTTCTTAAAATTGTGCCAAAAACACAACACTTGTCCAAACTTTGTAAGAAAAACTGTTCAACATAACCACAATAGTCGAGAACAATTGACAGCACAGAAAAAAATTATTCAATTAGAAATAATCGAACCTTACATAAAACTAGCAAACAGATTAAAACTATGATACTACATGCTAATTTTAAAAAAAAAATAGGAAACATTATATGGGGCAATTTAATAAAAAAAACTGCTTACAATACATACAATTTCAGCTAAAGAAAACGGTAAGCATTCAAAAATGAAAGTCTGCTAATTTCAATCAAAATTTGAAGGATATAAATACCAAACCAAGTCTTAAATTTGTCCAAAAAAATTTTAACAAAGGAGAATTAGAGTTTCTCAATAAAGGTTTAAAAACATGTTTTAATACTCTAGTAGTATAGAAGATTCTATAGTACGTGCGAGTTGCGATGGAAAATTTAAACAAAAATGAAAAAGAAATAGAATAAAATCAGAAAAAGCTGTTAAAGAAAGGAAATCGCCAATAATCAATGCTTACAGAAACATTAGATCATTAAATGAAAAAGAGGTACTTTATAAAAAGGCAGACAAAGGAAACAAAATAGTAATATTGGATGAGGATGAGTGTTTCTACAGTTGTTAAAAATGAATTTGTTCAAATTAAATCAAATCCATTAACAAAATGTATCAAATTGGTGAATGATGCCATACGAACAAACAGTCATTCCAAATGCAACTAAATACAAATTACAAAGACAGAATAATCCTGTAATAGCAGTTATATGACTTGTCTAAAATGCACAAACCTGGAAAAAGTATGCAACTCATCATTAATAATGTTAACGCCCCATCATATTTTTCAGCAAAATGGTTAACTGATAGATGGAATGCTACCAAAATTTAACTTCCAAGTGGAAATGTAAAGAACTCGTTTCAACTAATAAGAAAGATAAAGAACATTACCATTTGATACTTAGTATCCTTCGATGTAGTTTCACCATTTCAAAGTATACCAAAAGAAGAACTTCCATCTCCCTTAGGCGAGTGGTTAAATGAGATTGGAATTAATGAGGTACATAAAGAATATATGCAGCTGGCTAAAATTTGCACAAACCAATCTTATTTTATTTTCAGAGGATAGTTTTACCAACAACAAACAGAACTTGCTATGGGTAGCCCTTCATCTCTTTTTTTTAGCTAACCTCTGCACAAGTGATTTTCAAAATGCATATCACCTGTGCCTTCCCATACATTTTTAAAAGTTAGTATAGGTATGTCAATATTTTCTCTATAGTTGATGCCTTAAAACTCCTGAATATACAAGATATAAACATTAAAATTGTGAAGAACCACAGGAATCTGAGCTTTGGTACGTAAAGGAAAAACAGAGATAATTGCATCAAAGCAGACAGTTTTAACTTCAGTCACATAAACATGCAGTTTTTAATAGAGTTTAGTAAAGAATACAAAAAGATAGAAGATATGGCAATTTTAAATGGTTTTAATACAAGTTTGGTACAAAAAAAGTAAAAAGGTTTCAAAGGAAAAAACTTATTTCAGATACCACCACATTATCATCAGATAATGAAAAACTCATTTTTAAAAAATTTAATACCATCCAAGGACAATGAAAAAACTCCAAACTGTTTTTAAACATTTTAATATAACGCTCGAACCTATCAATAGATTTCATTTGAAAAATATTCTGAAGGACAACACGGTTGAAAGGACCTCAGAGGAGAAAAAAGGAGGCATTTACAGAATAACTTGTGCAGATTTATTTTGGGAAAACCAAGACACATATACGTACACATTTAGAAGCAGCTTTTACCAACATAAGTCGGCAGTGGCTTATCATTTTGGACTGTTATAAATAATGTGGAATTGTTAAATGCATTAGAACTGGATATATGAGGAACAATTTACATTTAATAAATACAGAGATCGGTTAATGAACTTCGATATTCCTACGGAAGAAAGCACCAACTTTTAAGTTCATCAAAATCCACCAGGGCACAATCTCACTTCTACATTGCCATTAAGAGTCTTCAGCCAGTCATCCCAAGGCAGAGGATGAAGACAAAGGTCTTCAAAATCGGTACCAAACTTTACAAGTGGAGCAATAAGAGTGTTTAGGTTGACTATTTTATCTTATGATTTTATGACGAATGAATGAATCTTTATTATGAGTACTTATGTTTACCTTCATGTAATATTTTATATATGTATTTCGGAAACAAATCCAAGTCCTTTAGATTATGCATAGCATGTATGAATTTGTTTAAAATTTCAATATGCAAGAAAAGGTTTTTATGACATATTAAGGGGTTTTTTTTTTTTTATTTCTTTTTCCCCCTCAGGGATGGAGGCAATCTATGCATAATTTGATGTTTTATTTACGTTCTCTGAGTAGCTGGTTTGGGTGCAGTTCTGATTTGAAATTTTCTCAAATTGTACAATTTCTTTTTCAATTTCTGATTCTTGATTTTCATTTCATTGGTTAAATTTTTATGTAAATGTTGTAAGTTATCCCAAATCGAAAAAGAAAATGGCAATGAATGGTGTCGTAATGCAAAATATGGCTGTAAATGTATATAAAAATCGTGGTAATTCAGTGAGTGAGGTGAGAAAGAACTGCAAACAAAGTAGTAGCGATGTGGAAACTGGAGAAAATAAAGGTATAAATACAGAAATCAAAGAAAGGAGAGAAACAAACGGTAGCTGGTAGGACGCACGAGGCAGAGGTGATAGCATCCCTTCAGATGACAATTGGGATGTTAAACTAGGATTTAAAAAGTGTGAAGAGTAAGTTTAGCCTACATACAGGAGTTTTGTGTTGCGGGTGGTGGTTAAGTGTAGCTTACCTAGTTTAATCAAGTGTTGTGTCCGAGTTTTGAGAGAGAGGCCTCCGAGCAAAATTTGTCGGCCATCTCATGCCCCGAATTGAATGGGAAGCTTATGACCTGAGCTGTTAAAGAGCGTCCATAAATAAATCAATCAACAAAAAAAAAGGGTTTTGAGTTCAAAGCTATTTGTGTTTGCGTAGCTTACCTAGTTTCATCAAGTGTTGTGTCCGAGTTTTGAGTGCAAAACTGTGTATGTAAAGTGTAGCTCACATGACGTAGTTTTGTGTGGCATGTGAAGGGTAACTTTAGCCTACGTACGGGAGATTTGTGTTGCGTGTGGTTGAAGTGTAGCTTACATAGTTTAATATAATGTTGTGTCAGAGTTTGAGTGCAAAGTGTGATAATGAGTGCTAAAGAATGCAATTTGAGCGGTAACTATGATGCATGTCGTAGGAAGGCGAGTTCAGGCGTGTTCTGTGATGGGTGTTAGTTATGGCTTCATTGGACTTGGGCTAAAACTAAGTGATATTGTGAACTTTGTAAATATAAAGTCCTAGTTGTGAAGCAAGAGGAAACTATTCACCAACTGCGAGAGGAACTGTCACTTGCAAAGATTGAGAGCTATTGCTCACCAATTAAAGTAAATAGTAAATCACCTCAATTCAAGGTTGTGCCAAGGAACATTCGCAAGAGGAGAGAGTACTCTCTGCTGATGATGCCATTGGAAGCTCACCAGAGCACAAGTCCTCCTCCAGTAGCAGATGCTAAGCCTAAGGGGAAGAGTAAGATTTTGTTACTAGGTAGTAGTCATGGGAGGGGCATAGCATCCCTACTGAATGACGACTTGGGTAGCAATTATGATGTGAGCATTTTTAAGTCAAGTGCTGGACTCGCTGATGTCGCAAAAAACTTGGGAAAGCTGCTGATTTCAGTAAGAATGATCATGTCGTAATTGTTGGTCATGCAGGTAATAGCCTTGATATAGATAATTATCAGATTGAGCAAGATCTTGGCGACATGAGCGCTAAAAGCAGGCATACCAATGTGAAGTTTCTGGGACTGTTAGATAAGCATGATGGGCCTCAGCTTCATAGGAGGGTGCACAGTATGAATCCGAGTCCTGAGCGTGCATTGATGAAACCCAGAAACTCCCACATTTGTATGATAGATGTCAATCACCTTGGTAGAGATAATTTTACCGTACATGGCCTGCACTTGAATTCTAGAGGCAATGACAATCTTATCAATGATCAAGATGGCACAGAAAATGAAATAAAATTGGAGAATATTCAGCAAACAATAAAAAATTTCTGTATATTTCCTCAAAACATTAGAGGACTTAGAAGCAAAACAGATGAATTATTAAACAGCTTAACTTGTGACAATATAAAACCATATTATCTGCTTATCTGAACATCATTTGAAACAACAGGTATTATCACAATTGTCATTACACGATTGTCTGGGAGTAGAAGCTTCAAGGAAAAAACTAAATAACGGAGGAGTTTGCATTTATGTTAGGCAGGATGTACCATATAAAACATAAGATGTATAAAAATTTAATTCAGAACATTACAAAAATAATTATAATTACTATTTATCGCTCGCCATTAGGAAACTTTGAAACTTTCTCGATGAAGTTTTAAGATATCTTAAACTTTTTATTTAAGCCTAAGCATGAAATAATTATGTGGGGACATAAATATGGATTACTTAATGCCAAGTGTAAGAATGAATCGACTGAATTTCCTTCTAACTGCATATAATATGGTTCACACAATTAACTTTCCCACCAGGATTGCTAAAAACTCTAGCACAGCAATAGATAATATATTTGTAAATTCAGACAAACTGTCATATTCCGTGTCTTCATTGGCCAATGGTCTCTGACCATGATGCTCAAGTAATAATGAAAAAAAAAAAGGCTACAATAAAACTCGAAGAATGTTATAGATATATAAAATATAGAGATATTAATGATGCTAACCTCATAAAATGGCAGAGACACTTCGACAAGAATCGTGGAATAGTGTTTTCAGTGCAAATGATGATAGTAAATTCAACAATTTTTACATATTTTTTAATTGCATTTTGAAGCACATTTCCCACTAAAAATTAAAAAAAAAGAAGCTATAATATGAGCAGGGAATGGTTTTGAAAAATCTTGTCAACATAAAATAAGACAATTATATAATGAGCAAAAGCTCAGTAAAGACCCTAAATTAAAAATACATTTTAGAAAGTATTGTAAGATACTTAGGAAAGTCATAAAAGCAGCGAAAGGCCTCCATTACCAAACACTTATCAATCGGTCAAAAAACAAAATAAAAACTACTTGGAATATAATAAAACAGGCAAAAATTTGCAATAAGATGATGCCATAATCTTAAATATTAACAATCAAGAGATACAACACCCTGCAGACGTAGCAGATGTGTTTAATGATTACTTTCTTAATGTGACAAATAATTTAAATTTATATTCTGGCGATAAAAGATATGCTTTAAACATTTTACAATCAACTCATCATAATAATGAATTCAACCCGGTATCACCCCACTAGAAATTAGTAATATCATTAGAAAACTAAAATCAAAAAACTCTTCTGGCTATGATGAGATCAACAGCAAAGTCAAAAAGGCCTGTGCAAAGGAAATTAGTACCCCCCTTAGTCACTTGTGTAATGAATCTTTAACATTGGGTGTATTTCCTGAGAGGCTAAAATATTCAATAATGAGGCCTCTGTACAAAAAGGGAGAAAAGATAAATGTCTGTAATTATAGATCTATAGCTATTTCACCTAGGTGTTTGAGAAAGTCATGTACAATAGGCTTTACCATTACCTTGAAAGTAACAATATTCTAGTTAGTGATCAGTTTGACTTTAGAAAAGGAATTTCAACAGAACTCGCCAATGAAATTTTAACTGCAATTAATGAAAGAGCAATACAGGAGGAATATTTTGTGACAAGCAAAGGCTTTTGTGTCATTCGTGCAATTCTGATAGATAAATTACCTTTCTATGGAATAAAGAAACCAATATTTAAAATGGTTTATATCCTACCTTGACATTAGGAAACAGAAAGTAGTGATAAATTGTCCCTATAAAAATAAAAACAATGCATCAGAGTGGGGAATGAATAACCATGGAGTGCCTCGAGGATCTGTTTGGGTACTCTTCTTTTTCTGATATATATACATAAATCCAAGATGTAGGAAATACTGTTCTCTTTGCAGATGACAAGCATATTGATAAATGGAAAGAGCCTTAATCAGTTCATTGTGTGTATGGTTCAAAGCAAATAAATTTTCTCTAAATCTAGATAAAACAAAAGTTATGAAATTAATCTCTCCCAGATCTCCAGATCCACAATTACAGATAGGATATTATAACAGTGTACTTTCACAAACCAAATATATTCAATTCCTTGGTTTAATAATTGACAACCATCTGAATTGGAAAGATCACATTGATCTCATTACACCTAAACTTAGCAGTGCATGCTAGGCAATACGTGCATTAGTAATGTTGGAGTCAATTAAGACTTTAAAACTAGTTTATTATGCTCATTTCAACTCAATAATGAAGTACGGTCTAATATTTTGGGGAAATTCAGTTATAAATGAATGTGTCTTCCGGTTACAGAAAAAAGTCATACGAATAATCGCTGGTACACATAGCAGACATTCGTGCAGAAACCTCTTTAGGAAATTTGAAATTTTAACTCTTCTTGTGAATATATTTCATCCCTCGTGAACTTTTATATAAGAAATAAGCAAAAAATTTGTTCAAAATCAACATATGCATGACAAGAATACTAGACAAAAAGCAAATCTACATCGCCCAATTTCAGCACTTTCATGCCATCAAAAAGGCATTTATTATGAGTGCATTTTAGTATACAGTGCTCTTCCCTATAGCCTAAAAGCCTTAATAAACAATAATTCCTTTAAATCCGCTGTTAGAAAATACCTATGTAAAAAGGCCTATTATTCTGTAAAGGAATATAGGAGTAACAATATTATGCTGCACAACATACCAATGTATATAATACAATTTGTATGATTAAGCGACTTGTCTGTTTTTGTTGGTTGAGTTGTTCTAAGAGTTCTTTTTTTATTTTTATTGTAATTATTTATGTAGATGCAGGCAAATTGTTCTAAATACAGGTTGAAAGCTACTGTGGTAATTGTATATGACAAGTTCAATGTTCGTAGGTCTCTGTGGCTGCTCCACGAACTCGCTGAATGTTCCGAGAACTAGCTCAAAAAGAAATTCAATCATTAAAGACAGAAAACGAAGATTTAAAGACCAAATTAAGAGCACAAGAAAAGAATGCAAGTTTTGCCAATGCAGTGAAAGGAAAATCTGAGAGAAGAAAACATACAACATCCATGCGAGGTGAACAAGATGTAAATTTGATTATAATAAGTCATAACAGATTTGAGGTATTGCGGGGTGAGGTAAATGAAAACACATTTAACTACGAAAATTCTGGTGCCTCAGGAAGACAAAAAAGTGATGGTGATTGGGGATTCCATGCTCAAGTTCTCCGGAAATCTGTGCCGAGAGAGAGGTGGTGATGTGCACTGCATGCCGGGGATAAAAGTAAACGAGCTGAAACACAGGTTAGAGAAAATAAACGTTAAGCAATGTAAGCCAAAAGTGGTGGTGATCCACACAGGAACGAATGATATAAATCGAGGAATAATAGCTGAAGAAATTATGGGGGACACGATGGATCTGGCAGACACTATTACAAAGGCAGTACCGGATGTGAAAATTGTTATAAGTGATGTGCTAAGAAGATATGACTCGAGTGAGAGGAAGATTGCAAGAATAAACAGTGAATTAAACTTGCTCTGTAATGTGAGAAAGTGGGTGATGATGGATGGAAACTTTAGGCTGCACAATAATGATTTTGGAAGGAATGGTGTGCACCTCAACCGCAGAGGATCCCACAAATTTGGCAGATTGCTGTGTGAAGTTATTCAATCGCAGTTAAAGGGAAACTAGCTAAAGTCAAGATGGATGGAGAAGACAATGAACAGCAAAATATAGAGTCAAAGGCATGTCATAGTGGAAAGGAAACGAGAGTTAAATTATGCATACTACATCAAAATGTACAGAGTATAACAAAATAAACCAACTAGATGTATTATTAAATGTAGATGTTCTATGCCTAACTGAACATTGGTTAAAGTTAGAGCAGTTAATACTTACTAACCTCAAACAGTTTAGGCTAGTAGATTCCTTTTGTAGGAAAGCCTATAAACATGGGGGGGTCGTGTATATATGTTAGATCAGATATAAACACTAGATATAGACCTGTTTGAGGATCTCGAGGAAGATAGGAACTTTGAGCTATCGGTGATATAGATTAGTGATCAGAATGTAGTTATGTGCATTTATAGGGCACCAAATACAAAACTCGCTAAATTTTAACGAAATTAGATGCAGTTCTATTCCACTTGACTAGAAAATATAAGAATATTATAATTTGTGGAGATTGTAACGTAGATATTTTTGGAGGAGGATAATAAGGTAAACAAAATAAAAGATTTGCTCTCTGTATACAATTTAGTTCATACTCTAATGGTACCAGCAAGAATTGTGGACAAATATTAAAAGTGGATGTACTAGTACCTAAACAGGGAAAACGGGAACATGTATGAAAAGGACGTTCAATCCAGAAAGCATAAATTTATTTCACTTCTTATTAAAAGGGGAAACGTGGGAGAAGATCCTTCAGGAAAGCAATATAAATGTAAAATTTAACACCAACACACATTTCTCTACTGGTTCAACATTGCCTTCCCACAAAAACGTGTATATATAAATAGTCAAACCCAAAATGGGTGGATAACAAAAGGAATAAAAATCTCGAGTAATAAGCTGAAGCTGCTGTGTAGACTAAAGAAACAGGGTTATGTACAAAAATATAAAAGTATCTATCGCAAAGTAATTCTGGAAGCAAAAGGATAAGAAAATGAAAGAATTATTTTAAATGCAAATAATAAAACAAAGGCACTGTGGAAAATAATAAACCAGGAAACTGGGAAGAATAACTAAACAGTGTGTAGAACTAATTAATGATGGTAACAAAATCAGAACCCCTCGGCATATAGCAGAGTCTTTCAATACATAATTCTCAGAAATATGAGACAAACCCCTTAGTTCAAATCACTCCCAACATTTTCACTGTAAAACCATAACAGAGATAAAAAATGGAAAAATAGTAATAATTCTATTTTTATAAATCCAATTACAGAAAGTGAAATACAAAAAGTAGTCAATGAAATGAAAGGCAAATATTTGCCAGACTATGAGATTAAACAATGTATAGAACAGGTGAACATGTATAACTCTTCGCTCGACTCGGGAATCTTCCCTGATAAGCTTAAAATTGCAAAAATTATCCTGCTACACAAGAAAGAAGAAAAGACAAGGAAAGAAAACTGTAGACCAATAAGTGCACCATCACTTTCACAAATATTTGAAAAATTAGTGTACAATAGATGAATATTGTTCTTGGAAAAATATAACATCCTTTCTGATGTTCAATTTAGTTTCAGAAAAAACAGGTCTATAGAAACAGCCATAGCTAAATTACTGAATCAAATTCAGCATGCAGTGGACAAAAATATATAGACAATAGGAATTTTTTTAGACCTTACTAAAGCATATTGTACAAATGTGGAATTGGAGGAAACTTGAATAGGTGGATTGAATCCTATCTCACCAATAGGAAACAAGTAGTGGATCTACAATATGAAAAACAACTGAGAATAAGTAATTATCGATCAAATACAAAGGAAATTATGAGAGGTGTTCAAGGTTCAGTACCAGGGCCTCTGTTGTTTTTAGTGTATATAAAGGACTTGTCTAATAATATTCAAAAGGCTGATATGGTTTTTTTTGCTGATACAAATATTCTTGTAAAAGGAGATAATGATACTGTATTGCAAAATAAAGCAGAAACAATCATGAATAGCCTCAATAACTGCTTTAAAATAAATGAACTAATCATAAACAATGAAAAAACTATTGCAATGACATTACTTAGATGGCAATGTAAAAACAGTATTAAACCTCAAATTATATATGATGGAAACATTATTGAGTACAAGGGAGAAACAAAATTCTTAGGTATACATGTGAATGAAAACCTTAAATGGGATACTCGCACTCATCATTTAGCGACTAAACTTAGTTCTGTTTGTTATATACTTCAAAGTCTAAAAAGTACAATTTATTAGGATTAAAAAATGTATATTTTGCTCATTTTCATAGTCGATTAAAATATGGAATAAAATTTTGGGGAGAAAAATGTGAGAGTATTTAAAATCCAGAAGAGAGCAATAAAAATTATAAGTGGAGTAGATAGTATGACATCCTGTAGACCCTATTTTAGGAAACAATGTACTACCATTAGCCTGCCTCTTTATAATAGAGGTCGTAAACCATATTAAGAGATATCAGGAAGAATGATGTACAAATATAGATATTTATTCTCACAATACAAGAAGGAAAAATGACCATGATCAGATATGCAGGACAAATATTTTAAAAAATAATCTCTCAAAAGTAGGCATTAAAATATATAACAAACTACCAATAAATATTAAAGAAATAACAAATATAAAACAATTTAATAAAGAAGTCCAAAAAGCCTTTCTACTACAACATACCTTTTATTGAGTAAGTGAATATTTGAACTTTAAATGAGGCATATTGTAAATAATTACTAAACTTGTATATTGCTTATATTCTGGACAAAGTCCATATCATGTAAATGATTCAAATGGTGAATAAAGTATTATTATTATTATTATTATTATTATTATTATTATTATTATTATGTCAGGTCAATTAGTGCTTATTGTACAAAATTTTATTTTTGATAGTAATATTAAATATACTCGATTAGGATGGTAAAGCCTTTCATTATCATTTCAACACTTATCTGTTTGAAAATGTTTTCACAACAAATTTAGGATGTACAGAAGTATGAGCCTCTTAAATTGGTTTCTGTAATGTTGGGTTCTTTTATTCTTTTACCCTCCCACCAATCCGATACCCAGTTGGCCAGCTGATAGGCTAACAGGCACCAAGCTCCTCCAAAGCAAAACTCTCCAGGAGAAAGCAAAATTGATCACACGGTAGAATAGTTCCATTGTTTATGGGTCAATACATATTTCATAAAAATCCATCTTTCTCAATTTTCTCCTAAATAAGTACCAATTGCATTATGAAAAATTCAAACTGCATTGGATAGAATGCAATCAAAGTGAAAAAGTAATAAATATCATGTTAGTAAAATAGTTCCATTGTTTATAAGTTGATACAAGCAATTATTAAAGTAAAAAGTTATTTCTTGGTTTTCTTATGCATAATTATCAGTTGCATTATGGGAAGTTAAAATTTATTCATACCATTGCAATCAAAGTTAAATAAGCAATAAATATCATGCTACTAGAATAGTTCCATTGTTTATGGGTGGATTATATATTTTTAATAAAAAAAGTCATCATATTTAGCATTTAAGTAAAAATACATTTCCAATAGATAATTGCACCATAGAAAATGAAAACCGATTGATATAAGAATAAAGAAACATTTTGTTCAGCATTACACTTGTGACATATCAATAAGAAATAGTCCTCCAAGAAAAGTAATGCAAACGATATATAAAAATAAACATCTTAAAAGAGATGGAACCTCTAAAATTCATTTCATAAATGTAACAGAATGGTTTTAATCAAAAATATTCTTTTTGGAAATTAAAATGACGAGTCTTTTTTTTTTTTCAAATATTTATTTTAAACTATTAATACGTGTTTTTTTTTTTTCTTTCCATTACGAGACTTTACTTTGACACAAATATTTATTAATTTTATTTATATAAAATTTTGCACTTGACAATTCTTTTATGTTTTAAAAATAGTATAAATTCAAAATATATGTATTAGTTTCAACTGTATTTACTAATTTAATTTCTTAAAAAAAAATTCATTCGATTTCATGTAAACTTATTTTTTGTAAACTAAGTATATTAGTTTTGATTATATAAATTTGTCCTTTATAATCCTTAAGTTTTAAAAAAGATGATTTCAAAATATATCCAACAGTCTATTAATTTATTTTTAAAAAAAAAAAACATTGTAGTTCTTATTTCAATTTAAACATATTTTTTGTAATCTAAGGATATTAGTTTTGATTTTATGAATTCATTCTTTTCAATCCCTTTAAGGTTTTAAAAAAATGACCATTCGTTCAAAATAGCTTAAAATTTTTTATTGCATTTATTAATTTCAGTTAATTTTTAGTGTTTTTTAATTCTATTTTAAATTTACTTCCACTCTAAGGATATTAGTTTTCATCATATTAATATATTCTTTTCAATCCTTTTATTGTTTCAAAATAATTAATGCAAAATATATTCATTATTTATAATTGTATTCATTATTTTAAATGTTATAGAAAAAATCATTTGATTTTATTTCAACTAAAATTATTTTAGTAAGCTAAGGATATTAGTTTTGATTACATGAATTTTTCATTATCAAACCCTTCAGTTTTAAAAGAAAGATGATTTATTCAAAATATATGGAATATTTTTAATTCATTTTTTAAAAAAAAATTCAGTTCATATTTCAATTTAAACTTGTGCTTGTGTGTGTGAGAGAGAGAGAGAGAGAGAGAGAGAGAGAGATATAAGGATATTAGTTTGCATTTTATGAATTCATTCTTTTCAATTCTTAAGTTTTAAAAATAAAGGTATATTAACATTTTTATTGCTTTTATTATTTTCAGTTCATTTTTACAATATTTTTTATTCTATTTTAAATTTGTTTCTACTCTAAAGCTATTACTTTTCATTTTATGAATATATTCTTTTCAATTCTTTTCATGTTTTCAAAAAATTATTAATTCAAAATATATTCATTATATATAATTGTAATCATTAATTTAATTTTATAAAAGAATTAGTTTTTTTATTTCAATTTAAACTTATTTGTAAGCTATGGATATTAGTTTTGAGTACACGAATTTGTTATTTTCAATCTCCTTAAGTTGTTTTAAAAAAAGATGAGATGATTCATCCAAAATCCATCTTTTTATTGCATTTATTAATTTAAAATTATGTTTTTATCTTAATTTACACTTTTATACACTAAGAATCAGTTTTGATTATATGCATTTGTTATTTGCAATTCCATTAAGTCTTAAAAATAATTCAAAATGTATTGATTACTTTTTTAGTGTATTAAAGTTAATTTTTAAATTTTTTAATCCAAGGATATTAGTTTTGATTATAATAATCTGTTGTTTTCAATCTGTTTAAAGCTCACTTTTAGAACTTTTTTGTGATTTAACGATATTAGGGTTAATTATGTTAATTTGTTCTTTTCAATCTGTTTAAGTTTTAAAAAAGATTATTCATTCAAATTATTTCATTTTAATTTAAACTTACTCTCTGTAATCTAAGGATAATCATTTTCTTTATACGAGTTGGTTCTTTTAAATCCCATAAAGTTTTAAAAAATAATTAAAAATATATTAATTATTTTTAATTGTATTAAAATTCAATTTTACAACTGTTTTTGGTAATTTAGGGATATTAGTTTTGATTATATTAATTTGTTCTTTCCATTCTGTTTCAGTTTTAAAAAAAGATGATTCATTCAAAATATATTATTTTCTATTGTATTCATTAAAATTAATTTTTACAATGTTTTTTGGTAATTTAATGTTATTAGTTTTCATTTGATCTTTTGAAACTAGTTTTAAAAAAAAGATAGAAGATTCCTTAAAAATGTATTAATTTTTTTTTATTAAAGTTAATTTTTTTACAAAAATTATTTCATTTCAATTTGAACTTGCTCTTTTTAATCTAAGGATATTAATTTTCTTTATAAAAAATTGTTCTTATTAATCCATTAAGTTTTAAAAAATAATTGAAAATATATTAATTTTTTTAATTAAAATAATTTTACAACTTCTTTTGGCAATTTAAGGATATTAGGTTTCATTATATTCATTTGTTCTTTCCAATCTGTTTCAGTATTAAAAAAGATTCATTCAAAATATATTAATTATTTTTATTGTATTCATTAAAGTTAATTTTTTACAAAAGTTATTTTATTTTATATTCATTATTTTTAAATGTATTAATGAATCAATTTTTACAACTTTTCTTGGTAATTTAAGGATATTAACTTTATATTAATTTGTTCTTTTAAAAGTGTTTAAGTTTTAAAACAAGATTAATTCCAAATACATTAATTATTTTTATGGTTTAACTTTATTTGTAATCTAAGGATATTAATTTTGGTTATATAAATTTGTTCTTTTTAATCTGTATAAAGTTTTAAAAAAATGATTCATTCTAAATATATTAATGGTATTTTTTATTTACATTCATTTTTAAAAAGGTTTACATTTATTTTCATTTAAACTTTTTTGTAATTTAGGGATATTAGATTATATCAATTTCTTCTTTTCAATCTGTTACAGGTTTTAAAAAAGATAAGAGGATTCATTCAAAATATATTATTTATATTTGTATTTATTACATTTACTTTTTTATAAAAATTAATTTAAACTTTATGTAATCTAAGGATAATTTAATTTATATGAATTTCTTCTTTTGCAATCCCTCGAGTTTTAAAAAAAATTCAAAATATATTAATTATTTTTAATTGTATTAATTTAAGTTCATTTTGACAAATACTCATTTTTTAGAATCTAATGATATTTGTTTTCATTGTATAAATTTGCTCTTTTCGATCCAATTAAGTTTTAAAGAAATATTATTAATTCAAAATATATTATTTTTATTGCATTTAAAAATATGAAACTTTTTTGCAATCTTAGAATATTAGTCTTTATTACTTCTCTTTAAATTTAATGTTTTTAAAATTTTCCCTTTGTATTTAAATAATTTTTCCTAGGAAGTTGGAATTTTATAAAAATTTATTATTTATAATTATATTCAGATTGATATTTTGAAGTTTGAATATATACTTTTGTTAAATTTCCATGTAGGTATGCAGGAAAAATTAAACTGTTTGACTTATCTACAATAACAAAACAGTTAATAAAAACAGCATTCAGAGGTATGATTTATTTAAAAGCCAGTACACCACCCACCCACCTACCTATCCAAAAAAATCACCTCTTCTTTTGTAGCTCTTATGAAAGGAAGGGGAAATTGTGAGAGTGCTTGCACTTTTATATTTGGACAAGGAATATCATTATCTAAAATATACTTTCTGTAACTTCCAGCCACGAACAATTTCTTCTTCCCAATTGAAATGCAGTAAATTACACTTTAAATGGCATGAGAATGAAATTAGGAGAAAATGCTTAGGTATATTTCAGTGATTCAGAAACTGTCCCATCTACTTCTGTAGTCAACAACAATGTCTATAATAATTCATACTTGCTTACCCACCATTGCTACCACGTGGATGTCGACAATGCCCAATTTCATTCCCAGTTACTGCAGATACAAAAACTTTTAAACTGTGCTAGAAACAGCACAAAACCCCCCATCTGAATGAATGAGATCAAACTTTTAACTGTAGAAATATAACTTAATTATAAGCCACCTTTTCTTCTATTTCTACCTCAAAATAAGGAAAAACCCATCACCATAATGAAATGTCAACTTATCAATATCCAGTTTACCACGATCCATTCCCATGGTGCTATCCCACGAAGGTAGAACACTGTCCCACGAAGGTAGAAAACTGTCCCACGAAGGTAGAACACTGTCTCACAGTGCTATCCCATGAAGGTAGAACACTGTCTCACAGTGCCATCCCACGAAGGTAGAACAAGATGCTGCATCTTTCCAGGGCTCAAGAGCCCCAGAACAGCCATGAAACATCTCTAGTGCCAGGTTCAGATGATCCTCCTTTCTGCATCCTGCAGTACACTTGCAGCCTCCAGTCCAGGATATCGGGGACCAGAGGGCCCGATGTCGGTCATCCTTTGCACAGCCCATTGTTAACAGCTCAGTCCTAGACATCCAGTAGGTCAGCAACACATCTCTCCTCCCTAAAATTTAAATATCCCATTTCAAGTTTTCCATTTAAATGTAATACAATCTTAACTTTACACTATAAAACTTTGACTACATATCCCCACTCCTCCAAAAATAATTTTTTCATTTATTAATGTTTATGGTGCTCTAAACAAGAATAACTATTATCAAAATTGTTCCAATTACCATTTATCTTGCATATTTTCTTTTATGAAAAGCAAAAATGTTAAATGGAAACTTACCAATCTTAAAAATGCAGAAGGCTGGCTTTTGTCCAACGGCGGACGCTAAAATATTTCCCGAATATTCTCGCACGTTCCATGCAAAACATTCACTGCATTTGTTCTCCTTATAAACAGTTTTTCAAATTTTTTTTACTGCACGTTTAACACTTTATTGTCACTAAAGAAACCATCCGTGTTCAAAATGTTTTAAGCTCTTTTAGAACTTTAATTCCCTTTCATTGCATTTGTCCTCGAGACGAAAAAAGTTTCTTTCAAGTTTTTTTTACCGCACGTTTGACACACTCTTTTCACTAAAGAAACCATTCCTGTCCAAACCGTTTTAAGCTCTTTTAGAACTTTCATTCATTTCTTACGTCAATGCACGACACTGCCAGTTCAGTTTTTCCACTTTCATAAAAGTTTCGCACGATGTAGCTACCTATTAACAAAGCCCACGTCTTTCCAAAAATGTATATTACTAGTTTTAGTAATATACATGGTCGGCTGCCTTGAATGACGCCACGAAAGTTCCTTGGGTAATTCACTTTTCGCCCTCGGCCCGGCCCGGCCCGGTCTGCCCGTCCGCGTAGGTACAAACAGTTTCATTGTTCGAACACCCGAAAACTTCGCCTAGACCGCCGGTAACCGACACCGCTGCTGCGCGACCGTCTTCAGACTAAAAGCTTCTTCTACTTCGATTTTGACTTTATATAGACTTCTGAAACGTAACGTAGAAGGGAGGGATTCGAACTTTGCCAATCACCTTGCACGACCTTTATGTGTCCCCGGTTCGTTACATTTCCATGACCTAGCCTGATGTTTTCACTTTGGCCAATGAAAAGACAGAAAGCACATTTTACTCAAAGTGTCTATTTCCCCGTACAAGCACGTAATGTTTCTTCATATGAAAGTAGAAAATGACACAATGCCACACGTTTCAAAAATAAATCGCATTCAGAATAGAAAGCAAAAAGAACATCCTGCCACATCTAGTTAGAACGTATTCCTCACGCTATCTACTTTACTTCCTTGCTGTGTAATTTTTTATTTATTTATTTTCCATTCTTTTGCAAGATTGTCTTGTCAAAAATTACATTTTATACTGCTCCTATCTACCACAGAAGACTCATTATAAAAATATCTTGTAATAATATAACATAAGCCAGTGGATAAATTCAGATGGGTTTCGTTGTTAATTATGTATTGACAGACAAAATATACTGGACATTGTAACAACAAACGTAATCATTGACAAAAAGGGCACAACAGCGCAAATGAAATGATCCTTACAACTTAAATGAACATACATATATTTACTGATGACATAATAAAGCTATTTTGCCTTATTTCTATGTATTGTGTAATGACTTCCATTTCCGCAAAACTAAGTAAGTCATTTCTAAGTCAAATGCCAAAGAGACATTTATAAGACAACAAATAAAGCCCACAATTCGTCATTACCTCGGTTTCGCAAACTTTGGAACACAACTACAAAACAGTGATGTACTAAAGACTTCACAAAGCGCTTTTATCGAACATCCTAGAATTTCATAATCAATATTTCTTAGACTTATCTTTCGTCATGTCCCTAAATTGCCCATATATTCTGTCTGTTCTTTCTGCTGAGCCCGGAATCTTGGGTCTACGAAAGAAAGAGGGGGGGGGGAGAAGAAAAAGAATATTAGTTTTCTTTGTTATCTTCATGTCCAAGAAACCTGAAATCTCTTGCCTTCTACACATACATCTAAGCCACTATACTCCGTACATTCTCAAAATGACTCCTAATATAAATGAAACAAATGTTATACATTCGCTAAAAACAAGTTCTGTACACGCCAGATCAAAATAAGTAATGAATTATTGAACACATTACTATGTACCGTGAGTTAGACCAAATGAGCTTAATAGTAATTGAGGATATTACCTTATGGAAGCTGGCTAATAATGCTCATTCATCATTCTCCCTGCAGCTTAAAGATGTCGATTCACCTGCTGCGATTAATAGTCGATTAACAATAGTGCCGCACAGGCATTTATTTTCTTCTGCTGTCACAACTTGTTCAATGCACATTTTATTGCTAATGTGGAAGGAGTACTTTTCTGCAAACGTGTTAAACGCATTGATAACTGTTTTCTCCCCACTACTACCCCCTTTTGTGTTAAAAAAACTACTGCAACTAAACATTCACCAAAATGCGCCATTTTGTTCTATTGAACTAAATATACATGTTGTTATTCTGACACTAATGAATAATAGTTGTTACTAGGCCGTGGAGTTTTCAATGAATGTAAAATATTGAATTAGTATAAATATAATGGAAGTTTGTTTACCATTTTGACCACTATGTATATTTGCATGAGTAGAATGTCATGCTGTGAATGTTTACATTAAGAACGGAGTATAGCATGCCCTTTATTTTAAGTATGTTCAACGCCCATTTTTACTGCTGAGGCATCACACGCGCCAGACATTGGTGATACATGAAATAAAATTATGCATACATTGGTATAAAGTTTATGTGTATTTATTTATGAAGACTGAGGAAGACCTGGGAGAAAAAAACCCACACAAGTCGAGGAGAACGGTCCTGGCAAGAATCCAACCCGCAGACTCCAGATAAGTCCAATGACTTAAAACATGCTTGTAACATAAATTCGTTTCATCTTATAAACCTTTTATTTAAAAAAATGACCGAGGTATTTGCGTCTTTGAACATCTTTTAATTACTTGAACCGGCAACGAAACACTGTCGACATGAACTATCAGTAAAGGTTGACATTCTAAAATCGTCAAATACGCAATTCCACAAACATATTTTACTACATTGAAATAGGAATAAATACATCTCTGTAAATGCTAAAATATGCACATATTCACTTAATCTAATGGGCAGACGATTGTAATGCTGCTAGCAAACGCCAGCCACACGCCATTAAAATACGTCTTAGGTGTTTAGTTCTTTAAATCAATATATTGTGCTGTATTTCTAAAATGAAAGGTCAAACCTACAGATTCCTGTTGAGAAACATTGAAATCAACACAATATAGGCGCTTATAAAAATAAACATCTAGCCTAATATAGAGGAGATTATTAATTAGATCCACAGCATTCCACAAGCAAGGTAACCCACAAATCCAAACTGAAAGCGTTCCTTACTCTAAAATGTCTCCATAACGGGAACGATTGGAACGTGTATTGCAATGGTTTATCATAATAAACTTTAAATGTACGTGCGTGTGCATTCACGCCATCAAATGTTGTTCTTCAATATAAAAATGGCTATAACGTCAGTGTTTTGAAATACCAGAATACAGACGTGACCTTTCGGATTTCTTTTTTGACATCTCCATGCACCAAATATTATTGTCGTTATACTATAACGTGTTGAATAGGACACATTTTGCAAACACAACAAACACATTCAATCAACAAGTTTTTTTAAAACACATTGATATTAAATCTGAGCACAGCCTGCTTCCTAGGAGCGGAGCAAATGAAAAAGTCGGTGCGAATGGAAAAAGCGAACAAGGCCTAAGGAATCGATCGGGATTCTATATTAGTTTGGTTTTTAGTTGTTCATCTGCACTCGTGCATCCTAAACAACATTACACTCTACAGCATTGTATATTGCGAACATCGCATACAATTGAATCGAACTTGATTATTACACAAGATCCACTCTCTCCGCTATATAAATTCACGTGTTTGAACGTCTCTACTTTGGAACAAGCTAATGACGACGAAAAGAATGGCTTCTACAAATTGCGGTCAATTAAAACTGAAAGAAGACAAGGACGCGACATATCCTGCCCCTTTCGTGCACCTTCTTATATGGTAGTGCATACCCACAATTTGCGATAATTAGGGAAAGGTCAATAAATATTCCCTAAATTCGGTTGGCTATTTAAAGCATAAACGCAACCAGGTTTGAAACCACTCGTTACAGGTTCCTGTCGAACCATTCAAATAACTAACATAGTCGGGTATGTCGCTCTGTCGTCTTCAAATAACGAACAATTAGATTTCGTTATTCATCTCACAGGACTGAAAAACATGACACGTATTTCGCCAGCGAGTCTAGCCGTTCAAATACAAATGTCCCAAAGGAATATTTCCAGTGAATAAGTCAACCCGAAAATTGCTCCAAAGAGTGGCAGACCCAGGTTAATGGGAACGACCTAATTTGACAGGTACACATGTATTACTTTCACCATGCCAAACCATCTATCCATGAACCTTTAAAATTCGTTGCATTTACAACAGCTGTAGGCCGCGCATGATGGTAGTTAACGTGAAACAGCGGTTAGAATACAAATATTCCTAAACAGCACCACAAGAGAAAAACGATGAAAAATTTTGCACGTTCAATCCCCCTCTCCTAAACATGGCACGCATGTTATAATGTACGTATTGCAGTCTTCTCGAGGTGTCTTTTTCAGTTCAGTTCACTTCAAAAGACTCGTGTGTGAGATGACCGAAATAAACTTAATAAAAGTACATATTTCACTTTTGTACTTAAATGACGTTGCCACTACGAATTCGCAAACTAGCAACCCCTAACGTTGTTCTCTTCTGGCGAGTTTAGAAATTCTAGACCCCTAACTTCATAATACTATCTAACAAGGAATCGTTATCTAGGAATATGACAGTGTCAATAACATGTCTTTCACGTAAACAACAAATTCACGATCTACTACTGATACAACAAAAAAATGTAACGCCTTAATACTCCCAAGAGAAACATATAACTTGTAATCATTCATTTTTAAGTGCCTATGTTAATAAAATATGAAACATAGTCATTTGCAAAAATAAAGCTTGTGCCGAAACAAGTCTTTTCGCATTGCCGATTTAGCAAGCGGAATATGACGTAGTATGCTAAAATATAAACAACGAACGATATATCTACTTTTAAATATACTCGTGCATTGCTGCCTGTGTATAAACAGATTGCATGGCCTTGTACGCAATGAAACCAAATCCCCGAAGACAATTTTACCGCATGCTTTGAGCAAATAGCCTTATTCCTACCACTGTGACAATGGGATATGCCATACATAAATGTCCAAGATGCACAAAAAGAGAAAATACTCCTAAATAGGTTGATTATGAAAATAACGAATTCGATCCAAAGTTGGCACTTAAATAACACGTGAATGGCTAGAATATATTATGTCAAACTACTAAAATGATAGAACAGTTTAGCATTGAGTGTGAATGGTTTAGTAAATATACCTAAAGTAGGAAGTTAGGGATAATAAAAGGATTGTAACAATAATGGCTGTTGGTGTCCACTGGCTTGTTATGCACTTTAGATATAAGGACCAGCCCGGACAGGGTAGGGGCAGCGGGGAGCGGCGGCAGGAGAACAGGATATTGCGAGCTCTAGCTCGATTTTTAAACAAGCTTTTGTTAGGAACCACCTCGCATCGACAATATATATATCTGTGGTGCCTCAGAGGTAAAAACGGGCGTTAAACACTACTCAAAAAAAAAAAAAAAAAAAAAAAAAAAAATCGACAATATACCATCTCCAAGCTCACAAAATGTCTGTTTGCTGGCACATAGCATTGTACACTTCATTAGCAAATATGAATGCGATACAACTGTAATGACATATAACCCACTGAATTGCACAATAAACCTAACATTTTTTATGTATAAACAGCGCTAGCCAAGGTCGTATAGTCATGGACTCCACACGTCAACAGGAGGTTAAATTCTAACAACCCCCCCCCCCCCCAGGTTTTCCTCAGTCCTCGTAACTGCAAAATACCGACCAGATGTCCCAAGTAACGGTTCCTTCCTTAAACATTCCCTTTCGAAATGCATCATTAGTGTCCACCATTGTAAAAACGGTCCTTAAACCCCATTACAAATATTCTAGTTAAAGACACATCTTAGTCAGCGACAAACCTATTTATATCGATTTAGAATATCTTTAATTTTAAATATACATATTTTACCTTTGTATCATCCGTAATATATGCACTTCAATAAAAAATAAATTTGCTTTCAAATATATTTCTCTGAACGAAACAGGGCTTGGAACTCAGTAATGCATATTAAACGACCCAAAATTTCACGATTCAGCGTTTGATGCTCGTTTCGTTTCCTATCTTCATTTATAATAATGTCGCATAAAAGAACAAAAAATCACATTTTCACAAAATAAATGCATAGACTGTAATCTATCAACGCACACATTCGTCATTGTCAATGAATAGAGGCGACCGTTTGTTTAAGAATGAACGTTCACTTTTCCACTTCTCTTTTCGTCGCAACATATTCACCATGAGATCGAAGCAACACATACACGCACGCAAACAACCCAAGTCGGAAACCTTTCCCACAAGGTTACACCGGTGACTATGCATACAAAGTACAGTAAGCAACTTTGATATATTTTCGGGTCCGAAGAACGCATGTATATTTTCTAAAGCCCTGTTTTCGGAATATATGCACCTAGCTCATAAAAGACTTGCTGTTTAACATAATCTACAACTCTCTTGTACTTTGTTCACTTTCAAATGCATGGATTGCGACTACAACAACTTTTACTCTTAACAAAACTGAGTTTTGTACGTTATTCATTATTATTGGCAATATGTTAACTAAAAAATTCAAACATTTTTATTATATTTAATCTACTCCTCTACACGCAGAAATGCCTAATTGTCTTTCGGCACGAGCTTTAGTTTTGCAAATGGCTACCTTTCATTTTTTATTAACGTATGTGCTTAAAAATGATTATAAATATGCCATTGTAAGTTTTCACGCATTACATACAAGTTCATTGCTAGATGTTATTGCAGAGTAATACTTGTGATTTCCCAACACCTAATATGGGCAAGATTTATTTGAGCGAGCACAAATAACAGTAAACGTATTTGAACACGATGACAGTTTGTTTCCCATTTTAACTACTTATAAGTCAGTAGAATGTCATGCTGTTAATAACACGTGGTTAATGTTTACATTAAGAACGGAGTACAGCATTTTTACTAGTGAGGCATCACATGCGCTGGACACTCATGATACATGAGATAAAGGGATAGCTACGCTAGGAATTTTTTTTTTAAGGAAGGAAGCGTTCCAGGTCTAAGTTTACGGTAACTCCCATAAAGGGTGAGGAAAACCTTGAAAAAACGGAACCCAAGTTAAGGAGGACAATCCTGGCAAGAACCGAACCCGCAGACCGTTGACAACACTGCACTGACTTAAAACATACTCGTAACATAAATTCGTGTCATCTGAAATAAATATATTTTGCAGTGTTTGATGCTTGTTCCATTTGCTATCTTCATTTATTATTAATGTTTAATAATATTATTTTATTGTCACATAAACGCACAAAAGAACAAAAAATTAACCTTTTCACAAAATAAACGCATAGACTATCAACGGACACATTTCTCATTGTCGATGAATAGAGGTGGATGTTTGTTTAAGAATAATCGTTGATTTTTACATTTCTCTCTTCATCGCAACATACTCACCATGAGGTCGAAGCAAAACACACACACACAACCCAAGTCGGAAACCGTTCCCCCACAAGGTTACACCGGTAACTACGCATACAGAGTACAGCAGGCCATGACTATAATGCCCATACAATAATATTCACTGTAACAGAAATCTTATTCCATGTTAATGAATTATGTCAACTATAAATTCAAACATTTTTAACCAATTTAGACCACTCCTCTACACACACAAATGCTTAATTATCTTTCGGCAAGAGCTTTAGTTTTGCAAACGGCTACCTTTAATTTTTTATTAACACATGTGCTTAAAAGAAATGATTACAATAATAATTATAAATATATTATTGTACGTTTCTCATGCTTACATTGCAATTTTTTGCTCATTATTTGCGATTTCCCAACACCACCCAAAATGGGCAAAATTAGGTTCAGTGAGCACAGATAACAAAAATGTATTTCATCAGTGGCGGCTGTGGACCCTGTAAAAGAGTGGATCAGGGGCATAAATACATGGCACCCAAATGGCGCGAGGGAAGGTCTTTTATGCAGACTTCTGCTCTTCCCCGCCATTCTCTCTATAACTGTATATTTGTACCATAAACTTCTGATTATATGAAACTCCTCTAATTCAGCTATTAAAGTACGCTTATAGTCTTCTGCAGTCAATTCAGAAACAGCAATGAATGCTATGAATCTTTCAACCGGTTTACCCCCACTGATATATCGTAATATCACAACAAATTGTGGCAGGCATGTAATATTTGTCGTTTCCTCGGCCTTATGTAAGTAAATGGTAATGTTTACACCAGAAGGCCGTATTCTTTTGGCATAAAGTACGCGTACGCATGTGAATTGTGTCTGAAAAGGACAAAGTATCTAATTATTGCTACCATGGTCAGTAATTCTGTGCATAATACGTCGCAGTTATCCGATACTACTTGCCCACTAAACGATTATACGATTGCTTCGTATTTTGCAAATAAAAACGTATGCACTTTAAACAGGACACGTTTTCTGTATTTCACAGCAGCTAGAATACGGCAATAGGACTTGCTTGAATAAACTTTTCTGTTAATGGGCAAAACCGGCTATAACGATGACTTGATATAGAAACACTGTTCGTACCCTGTTTTATCTCCTCTCCCCCATTTTTTTTTTTTTTTTTTATTTTTTCCGACCCTGAAAAGTGAACATTAGATGCTACTTATACCTACTGCATTCAGTCCACAACCTACAGGCATTGTGAGAAGACCAATGCAATTAAAGCGGCAATAAATAAATAAATAAATATAAATACATTAAACGCTGAAGTCGGGATTCATTTGCGTCACCATTTCACCAATTCCATTCATCGTCTCGCAACACGTTACCAGCTTACACACACATACACACACACACCGCCATGGGTGGCCGAGGTCGTTAAGGCGTGGACACATGAGCGGGAGGTCTGCGGTTTGAATCTCGCCAGTACCGTCCTCCCTGACTGAGGTTTTTTCAGATTTTCTTACTTTCATAACTTTAGGTTTGCTTCATAACTGGCAAATGCCGAGATGCCCTATCCCCCCCCCCCCCAAAAGAAAGAAAGTAAATCCTTTCTCAATATATCATTTCATCTCAAGTATCATCAGTGTTCACCGCCTGTGGTGCCTCAGTAGTAAAAACGGGCGTTAAACACCATTCAAAAACACACACACACAGTGTCTATTCATTTTCAATACTTTTTCTATTTATTTTGTTATAAAATGTTGTATGTACATATATGAAAAATGAAGAGATTCAAATATATAATAATTATTTTCATTTTAATGCCAAATATTTTGATATTTTACTGTTTTTATATAAAACAGTGCTTTGGTTTAAAAAGACAATTGAATATATAAAACAAAGCATTCATGCTCTCTTTAATGCCCATTGAACCAAATGCAAATGTTTACCACATGCCTTCTACAGAGGGAGAGTGAGAGATTTTCAGTATTTTCAGAACTTTCACCTAAGAAATACCCTATCGAGAGCCCAAAAATACTCAAATTTTGGACATATTTTGATCAACATCTTTACCAACCTAAAGCATATTTTATTAACCACATCTTCAAAATGCTGGAACTTATTTTTCTCTGCAGGATACCCCATGGTCCTCTATTTTACAGTACCTTTAATAAAATAAAAGTAAATAAATAAAAATTAAAACAAAAATTAAATTTAAATAAAATATTTGGGATAGTGGAGGGAGAGGCGAACAAAATATCTTGCGTAGAATTACAGGAATTCCCTTTATATTTTTGGGTGTAATTTAGGGAAATTGAAGCATATTTATAAGCCTAAAGTAGATTTTTGCTTTAAGAACATGTGCTGAATGCCAGGCTTCCATTCTATCTACAGCCCATGCCATTGCCATCTGTTTAAATTTAATGTTTATTTTTACTAAGGCTTTAATTACAAAAAAAAAAGTCTACTGAGTGAATAATAATCTCTAATTTTGTGCATTGTTTTACAACATCTGCAGGCAAATGATCAAAACCAGCTAAAACGATCACCATTCCATCAATTACATGCATTATTTCCAAACACCTTAGGAGCTGGCCAGATGCTAAAAGTGAAAAGAAAATGAAAGGAAAGGAAAGAAAGGATAAAATAAATAAATTGCAAATGTGCCTATTGATTTTCATTTTAATGTCATATCTTTTGATATTTTTACTGTTTTTATGTACACAAAACATTCTTTAAACAGCTCGTTTGCTTTAACAGACAATTGAATATATAAATGTGTTCTTTACTGCCTTTAATGCACCATTAAACCAAATGCAAATGTTTTTACCACATGCCTTCTATGGAGAGAGATCTAGAACTTTGGGAACTTTTCCTGTTGAGAAAGTACCCTATCAACAGGTAGAAAATTTCCAAATTTTGCACACATTTGGATCAACATCTCTGTCAATATATTTTAATAACCAGAACATCTTCCAAATGCATAAATTCATTTCTTTCTGCATGGCACTTCATGGTCTTCTATTTTACACAACCTTCAATGAAAAAAATAGATAAGTAAAATACCAATTTGGGAAAAGCGGGAAAGGGAGGGTGGGTGGGAGGAGCTGATGGACAAAATATCTTGCATAGTCTGTAGAACTAGAGTGGCGCCATTTATATTTCTGGGGGTAATTTTAGGGAAATCAAAGCATATTTAAAGGTACAAAATGTTTAAAAGCCCAAAGTAGAGTTTTGTTTAACACACATATGCCAAATGCCAGGGTTCCATTCCATCTACAACCCATGCCATTGCCTTCTGTTTTAATTTAAAGTGTATTTTTACCAAACCTTTAATTTAAAGAAAGTCTACTGATCAAAAATGCTCTCATTTTGAATATCCTTTGATAGGCATCCGTTATTTTTGCAGGCAAAAATTCTAAATATCTTCCTCTCTTTTTCATTTTTGCTTCTTGTATTTCTGACAAAAGCAATTCATGAGTTATTCAGTGGGTGGTTCACACGCAAAGCTTTCCATTGCTGGTACAACTTAAAGGGGACAAAATATAACTAGTAGATTTACCCAAAGTGTCCAACTTATTGATGACAACCTCATTCAAGTTTCTTATCGTGTGGTTGATAAAATTTCTTTCTGTGGAGAGAACAGCTAATGCAGTTCATCTTTTCCCTGATGGTACTATGGGGCACTTTCACTGGACATAAATTACATGAAGGCAGGTCCATACATTTCCAGCCTAACCATTATATAGGTATGATAAACACAAAAACTATATTTCACTTTTCGATATAGTTACCCCTTATTGCAATACACTTGCCACATCTTTGAATTAAAATTTCAACCCCCCTCCCCAAGTAGAAGTCTTGTCTGCAAAATAGACATAAACAACATCCATCGCTTCTCCGTCACACTTAAATTTCCTTCCTTGAAGGTCCTTCTTGATTTATGAGAAGAGGAAATAATCACTGGGAGCTAGATCTGGGCTGTAGAGTGGATGATTCATCTCCTTGAAGCCACATTTCTTCACAGCTTCCTTTGCAACAAGAGCTGTGTGCAAAGGTGCATTGTCGTGAAGAAGACACAGAGCATCACTCAGTTTTCCTCGCCTTTCCTCTTTGAGGGAAGCACTACCAGAATGATTATCTCAGGAATGGATAGCACTATGTCAATAGTTATTTTAAAACAATTCTGAAAACAGCATGCTAATTTTCACATTAAGAGTAAAGTGACACCTGCCCTTCCAACCTTGAAGCTTTAGATAAAATGTAATATATTGCAGGTGAATTTGCAATTCCAGTACCAGCAGGAATGTAATTTATTTCTATCTGATTTAAATTCCAAACCTAAAAATTGGGATTGTATTACTATAATAATCTTTAAAATATACATAATACTTGTCATTATCCCCATTTGGGCACCAATAGCATACTTAACACAGAAATACAAACTTGTAGCAAGAGGTTCAAACTATATCAACAGCAAGACACTGGTTGGTTATAATACAACTTATATGACATTAAAATTGAACTTGGCATGAAGATCAAATAAGAACAAAAATTATCGCTATATGAAGTGAGTGTAGCTTATGTTTCTGTGTAAGTAGCAACATTTAAAAAAATAATTAAAATTTGGATGCACATTAGATTCAGTTGTAAATCTAAACTGCATCTGTTTACCAAATATCCAACTTCCCAAGCCAAGTGCTTGCTGTCTTTTGTTAAATTTTGGCTTGACAGTGGATTCTTATTGTTTCAAAGGGAGCAGTGGGCACAAATAGTATAAAAAATTTATCTGAAGATGAACAACAAACAACGCAAAATGACATGACGGCTGTGAACAAGCCTGTAACATGAGGCATATAAGTTACATAAATGGAGAGTAACATAATAATAATAATAATAATAATAATAATAATAATAATAATAATAATAATAATTTATTTGCTGTCAATAGACTTGTGTACACAAGTTTCTGACTTTGTCAAAAAAACTACAATTTACAAGGTATCCAGTGATACTTTCACAAAATTATATAGCAAATATACATCATGTACAAATTTAAGCCATCTTCAACTCAATATTGTTTTCTATACCAGTTATTTAGACATGAAATCAGATTAATAACAATAATAGTAATAGTAATAATAAATTACACATACTGTATACAATGTTACCAAAAAACTAAGACAATGAAATTACCTTGGGGCTTAATCCATATGGATATAATAGTATTATATAATAATAGTAATAATAATAATTTGTTGGCTGTCAATAGACCTGCATTTACAAATACTGCCTTAGTCAAAAAGAAAACTAACATATTTACAAGTAACATTACATTTGGTTACCACATTCTGTATATAATCTTCTATATTCTAGACTAAAATTAATAACAGAATTAGATCATCAGGACTAATTCATAATGAAATAACCTTACAGTTTTAGCCATTTAATATTTGTTAAGGATATGAACAAATCATATTAGAGATTAGTGATAAATCTCTAAACAGATAAATCTGTGTGTGAACATACACAGACTTGCGGGCAGAGCACAACGCAAAAGTAAAATCACAACTTAATTGCTGTTGTGAGCCATTCTTTCCATACACTAATATATGTCCAAGTATTCACTAGAATACCATTAAGAGAAAACCAGGAGCCTGAATTTATCATGAACATAATTTAATAACTAATATGATGAGTACACATATTTTACTAGTACTATTTGGTGCATATTTTGAGTAACCTACACTACTACTCTTACTACAGCATTTGTGTGCATTGGGATCAGGTGTAAACAAGCAACTCTAGGAAAAAAATTTCAAACAGTTAAGATTAAAATTATTTTTTGTATTTTTAGACCTCATTCTGAAATGGATTTATAAAGTATGCATATTTGAGTGTAGTACATTATGTAGTCCATTGGGATATTTTCAATAAATTTCAATTTCATACTACCACACTACAAAAACAGATGCCAATTGTCCATCATCATATTCACCTCTTCAAACTAACTCAAACTTCAGTAATTCAGTAATGTGTTAACTGCTCATTAATCACTTTCTACATGAAAATAGAGCCGTATGATTGGTTACCTCAAATGAGAGAATCAAAGACAGAACTGCTGGTGCTACTTGAGCTTGCAAACCACAAGATCCTTTATTAATTAATATAGTTGAGTGAACAAACAGTACATATACTTACATTTTATACTTTATTTCATTTTGATCATATGCACTACAAAGTATAATGAATTACAGTTATCCACCAACATGTGCTATAAATGAAATAATAAAACAATCCAGATTAGAAATACAGAAATGGTTTTACAATGGATCCAGAGTCATGTGGGATTGAAGGGGATGAGACTGCTGATAAAAAAAAAAGCACTGTAAAATTAAAACCAACTTTTGAACTAGAACTTCCCTCAAAATTGAAACTTATAAACAGATTAATAACTGAGCAAGAACAACAAAATATCCAACAAAAACATAAAGTAAAACATATGAAGATCTGAGTACTTTAAAACATCTTTTATTGAAACCAAGAAAAATTGGGGTTGCCCAATTCCACTTAATTGATGGGCATGATTGCCTATCAGAGCATCTCTTTTGGATGAAATTATTCAAGGACCACCATTTCCCATTATGTAAGAATGTGAATACTATCTTAAACAAACAACATCTGCTGATGAGCAGCCAAATTTATAGAAAAATAAAATAATGGAAACTCTTTATTGGGGAGCTAGGTAAAAAATGATAAATATCAGCACTAGCAACTAACCAACAACCCATCATTTTGACCATAGGTATTTTTGATATTGGAAATATTGTTCCCTATAGGAGAGTAAAATATTAACTACACTCTTCCAGGGGATTTTCATATTCCTAATAACAATGTGACAAATATTGGAAAAAGTATGTATTCATTTTTATGAGTGGGCTGGTGTTCTCCATACCACCAGAACAGAAATCAGGAATTTACAAAATAAAATGTTCAGATTGTGAACAGAGCTACATAGGCAAAACAAACAGAAATTTGGAAATTCGGAGGAAAGAACTTTTTAGGAATATTTGGTTTAAACAGGTGGATAAATCAGCAGTAACAGCTCACTTTTGGACCAAAAACCATTAAATGAAACCGGGAATAAAACTGCTGAAACATCTTCACAGCCCATTGGAGTTATCCACTTGAGAAAAAATTTTCATATTAAAAAGTACAGAAAACCTAATGAATTTCGAGTTTCCCCCTATGGATGAGCTCAGCAACTTCCTACTTCAACCAACAGAGGCCACCACAGGAACATTCGTTTGTCCAGCCATAGTTTCGAGTAACGGCGGTTCAGTGAGCAACTGAAAATGGGACAGATTCTCCCGAAACGCATCTTACTTTTGTGTAAGTGAATGGAGTTTAGTGTAAAAAAATGAGTACCTAAGTTGAGGTTACATTGCCACTCCATTGTCAACAGCTTCGTAAGTACAATATTTATTAGATGCACATTTTAAACTACTGAAATGTATACCCTTGTAATACCATGATAAATGTCTACCTCAATTTTTTCTACAAAGTGCAAAGATATGAAACTTTAAGCACAAACAATTCTAACAAACCTTTTACTAATTAAATATATTCCTATTAAATTTTCAATTCTATCCTCATTAATACCAACATGAGATGACTGAGCAATGCTTTTGCCACATATTTCAGTTTATATCGCTGCATTTCTTATGACTGAAAAATGTTTTTAAAGAGTACATGCCTGCTTACATCCTTTTTCATTAATTTCACAATCATGTGTTTTACTACTTGAGCCTTAAAATATGCCTGCTTGAATTATACACCCTGGTTAAGCTCTTGCCTCAAACTTCTAAGTTATGTGGTTTCTTACCACCAAGAATCATAAGATGTGCTTTTAAATTAGATTTCTGGGTAAAGCGCTTCCCACAAACTTCACATTTATGTGGTTTCTTACCCTCAAGCATCATAAGATATTTACTTAAATTATATGACTGGGTAAAGTTCTTCCCACAACTTCACATTTATGTGGTTTCTTACCCTCATGTATCAAAAGACGTTGCTTTAAAAATTATATACCCAGGTAAAGCCCTTCCCGCAAACTTCACATTTACGTGGTTTCTTACCCTCATGCTTCAAAAGATGTCTCTACATGAGAATTCAGGGTATAGCTTTTCTCACAAACTTCACATTTTTGTGCATTCTCCCTCATGGATCATGATGTGTTTCCTTAAATCAGATACCCACGTAAAGCTCTTCCCACAAACTTTACATTTATGTGGTTTCTTACCCTCATGCAACAAAAGATGTGTCTGTAAAGTAGATAACATGGTAAAGCTCTTCCCACAAACTTCACAAAGATATGGTTTTTCCCCTCATGTATCAAAAGATGTGACCTTAAATAAGAAGTCCGGTTAAAGCTCTTCCCAAAAAATTAGCAATTATGTGCTTTTCTGTAGCTTTTTAAGCGTGTTTCGGTTATCATTTTATTTTTTTCATGTTCATGAATGGATGTCTGGCTTTGTATAGATAAAGTGCTGGTGTAAGTGCTATCATATAATTGAAATTTATTGAAAATATCCCAATGGACTACATAATATACTACACTCAAATATGCATACTTTATTAATCCATTACATAATGAGGTCTAAAAATACAAAAAATAATTTTAATTTTAACTGTTAGAAATGTTTTTCCTAAAGTTGCTTGTTTATGACCTAATCCCAATGCACACAAATGGTGTAATAAGAGCAGTAGTGTAGGTTACTTAAAATATGCACCAAATAGTACTAGTAAAATATGTGTACCCATCGTATTAGTTATTAAATTATGTTCATGATTAATTCAGGCTCCTGATTTTCTCTTAATGGTATTCTAGTGAATACATGGACATAGATTAGTGTATTAAAAGAATGGCTAACAACAGCAAATGAGTTGTGATTATACTTTCATACTGTACTCTACCCGGAAGTCTGTGTATGTTCACTCTCCATTTATGTAACTTATATGCCTCATGTTACAGGCTTGTTCACAGTCTTCTTGTCATTTTGCATTGTTTGTCGTTCATCTTCACATAAATTTTAATGCAATTTGTGCCCACCACTCCCTTTGAAACAGTAACAATCCACTGTTAAGCCCAAATTTAATAAAAGACACCAAGCACTTGGCTTGGGAAGTTGGAGATTTGGTAAACAGATGCAGTTTAGATTTACAACTGAATCTAATGTGCATCCAAATTTTAATTATTTTTTTTAATGTTGTTACTTACACAGAAAAATAAGGTACACACACTTCATATAGTGATAATTTTTGTTCTTATTTGATCTTCTTGCCAAGTTCAATTTTAATGTCTAAGTTGTATTATAACCAACCAGTGTCTTGCTGTTGATATAGTTTGAACCTCTTGCTACAAGTTTGTATTTCTGTGTTAAGTATGCTATTGGTGCCCAAATGGGGATAATGACAAGTATTTTGTATATTTTAAAGATTATTATAGTAATACAATCCCAATTTTTAGGTTTGGAAATTAAATTAGATAGAAAAAAAATGACATCCCTCCGGCACTGGAATTGCAAATTCACTTGCAATATATTACATTTTATTCAGCATAATAATCTACCACATTTTATCTAAAGCTTCAAGGTTGGAAGGGCTGGTGTGACTTTACTCTTAATGTGAAAAATAATTGCTGTTTTCAGAATTGTTTTAAAATAAATATTGACATAGTGCTATTCATTCCTGAGATAATGGCTGTTTTATAGTGCACGAATATTCACTGCATGATTTAAACTACATTCAGCTCTGTAGCTGCCATAACAATGAATATTGGCTGGTTCTTCCATTGTATTACTTGTTCATTTTACATTTGTAAATTCTGGTAGGAGAGCTGCAAACTATTTACATCTGCTCCTATAGGTACTTCCCCATCACTCTTACAGATAACTTTGTCAAATTACATTGTAATGAGCATAAACAAAATACCACTTACGGCTCAAGTTGAATAGACAGAAAACTCCCTCCTCACTTATATCAACCCAACTTGGTGGCCGTTGTATATTGTAGGCAGCAGCATCTGTAAACAAGTGTAATTTCTTCTTTGGCCATCTGCAAGCATAAAATAAACATAAAGATTTCATCTACAATGTAAATATAGAGCTTGATATCAAATGGAAGTATTCCCAATTATAATACGTGCAAACTCATCTGTATAAAGAAAGAAATATTAAATAAAAAATAAAATGAATAATCTGCTGTCATTTATGAATAAAAGCATTTTATGAAGAATTGCTTTATAAACTTGCATTGATTGTGTGCATTCTTAGTACGTTGCTACAACAATAATGTAATAAATAAAATTTTACAAATAGTATGCTAGAAAATAGCAGCACTGAAAAAGAGTTTACCATTTTACACAAAGTTCATCTTCTATGGATGTATATCATTATAATATAATTTAACTATTACAATTATTAAACAGTCAAGAATATTAGATACATACCATCAACTTTTTTATTTATTTATTTGAATGCTAAGAAATTACAAACTACAAGGGACACCCATCTATCTGGTTCAGGCCATTTTAGATGTATCCCTCACAATTACAATTTTTACCATAATTAATGATACATTAATACCTTAATCTAAATTCCAAATAAACAGAATGTAATTCACTTCTATTGCATCAAATCCCAGGTACCAAAATGATATCTACCTTACTCTGTCTATACCATTATTTTATCGACTATATACTGTTATTTGTGTGAATTTTCTTCTTCTCTCTTCACTGTTTAACTTTAAATACACACTGATCCACACTCCTTTATGAATGTTCTCTTTGTTATTCTATTATCCCTTTTTAATTTTACCTTAATGCATTCATTTCTCCAGTTTTCAGTTTCCTTACAATCAAACTCTATGTGTTCCCCTTGTGTAAAGCTTCCTCTTTCACCTTTTAACTTCCACATGCCTGCTGTCGTCCATGCTATACCCTCTCTTTCCTCCCTATTTGTTTAATCTATGTAAATTTCCCTTTCTAATCCCATTTTTCATTTAATGTCAAAGTCTATAAACAAAAATCAGAACTTACTATGGGCAGCCCCCTAATCTCCATTTCTAGCTAACTTTTCTTAAGCAGATTTGAAACACACAACAAACAGCATTCCCATATACCGGGTGTCTCACTTAACCCTGCAACCTCAAATGTACAAGATGTGAAAAATCTAGTTGTGCAGTAATGTATCCATGTCAGGAGCTCACACAATGAGGGTATGCACAATCCAGAAAATTTAAAAAATATTGTTTTTAACTCAATGTTACAATTTTTTAAATGGAATATATATGTTTTTTTCTAGTAAACTAAAAACTAGAAGTCAAATTATAACAGAATTTATTTCACTGTTCTAAACCACATACCTTCTGAAATGGGTAAACTTATAAAGAGTAGCAATGGATATGCTGTTTCTAACATTGTGCAAAGAGTGTAGTACTGTATACAGAGCATGTGTGTGCACTAAAAGCATGCAGTAAACAAACCATTATCAGTCTGCTCAGTGTGGATCCTGATCTGGTCAGCTGTATTGTCAAACAGGGAAATAGTACATACTATAATGCATTTTATGGTAAACTCTCAGCTAATATGTACTTTCCATAATTTGGAAGAAGTTGCAAAATAATATACATTTCTAAGTAATACTTTGTTTATAGATGAAGCTTCATTCACTAATCATGGCAATGCAAATTTGAGAAGCATGTACTACTGGCCTGTGCAAAATTCCATTGGCTTTGAGAAGTTGCTTATCAATGACACAAGTGTCAGTGTTTGGTGCGGTATCATTAGCAATTGTTTTAGGTCCCTATTTTTATCATGGAAAGTTAAACATGTACAGTGATAAGCATCATTTCTGCAAAACATTTACCCCTTCTTATGGAGGACATGGGATTGGAAACACATTTATCAATGTGATTCCAGCAAGTTGGGTGCCCTACATACTTTGCCCATGTTCCCAGAGAAGTTGTGGATAGTCAGTTCAGTGCCCGGATTAGATGCCATTAGACTACTTTCTCTGGGGCACAGTAAAAATGTGTATCCAGACATTAGAGAATATGAAACAGCATATAACTGTGGCATGTGCAGGAATATCTGTAGAAACACTACAATCTGTGGAGCACTAGCTTGTTCACTATCTCCAGTGTACTGATACAAACGGTGGTCACTTTCAGCATCTGCTGAAGTGATACAGCTTCATGAGATAAGACGTTACTAATTATTTGTGAGTGCATTCTGTGTTGGACATAATTTACAAACATGAAGTCTGAGTTATAGACAACTAATAATTTTGTTTAGGAAAGTAAAACCCATTCCGTTATCACTAATTCAACCCCTAGTTTTCAGTTTGCTAGAAACAATGCATATGTTGCATATAAAAAATCTAACTTTCGGTTGAAAGCAATATTTTTTTAATTTCCTGGATAGTGTATACGCTCCCATTGCGTGAGGCCCTGACATGGATACATTCCTGAGCAATTAAATTTTTTACATCCAGTTTCATTTCAAAAATATTTTATGTGGCAGAGTAAGGTGAGACACCTGGTATACTTAAAATCTGGTACAAATATGGTAATATATATTTGGAGCAAAGAATCTCAACATCTAATCGAGGATTATAATGGGTATATCTGCATAGAGGGTTATTCCCAGTATAACTTTTAGGGCAAGTGGGGCATATTTGCAGATGTATGGCTGTTTGGAACTTGGCCCCTCACTTGAGATTTCCAAAAAGTCCCTTTTTTGGATATACTTTAGTCAATAACTCCATAACTGTACAGCTTAGTTTCCTTTTATTTATATATTTGGAATGCTTGGGCCAAGCTCTATATGCATGGCAAACTTTAATTTTTGGATATAGCTTACTTTGCATTTTAGCCAGGCTTGAAGTTTCAAAATGCCGGTCTAAACATTTGCTCTTTTTGGTGCAAAAATCATGATGTTTGATTGTGGATTCTTATGATCACATCTAGTAGAGGAATTGTTGGGGGGGAACTATTTTTTAATTATAGTAATGTCAAAATTGCAAAAATTTAAATTTGGTTCATTTGATATGGGCTTACAAATTAGTATTTAATTTAATATATTATACAGAGCAAATGTTTTAAAATTAAATTAATCCTACTTTATTTAACAAATTTATAATTGTATTATTGATTCAAAGCTTGTCCTGAAAATGAAGACTACTCCTGCTTTTAGCTTAGGTATCTAATGACATAATCCTAAAATTTGCAAAATTTTTGTTTCAGACCCATGATGGATTATGGAGGATATAGGAAGATAGCCATGATAAGTTTTTGGACATGCAAAGTATCGAGCACCATGAACCACAGAAGACTATAATCTGCAGTTGACATCACCAGTGCAAAAACCTCAGCGGCTGAGAGAAAACTTCAACACCAAAATTGAAGAAAACAGATGAACGACCTAAATCCATCTGGCAGCACTATGATGGTCATAGCATTGTAAAAACCTAAATCAGAGACTAGTGGTAACAGCAAACGCTATTAAATCTTCTAACCACATTCATCACAAAGCTTTTTGTGGTTGACATTACCAAAATAACTTGTGTACAGTGCAATATTTTGTATTTGCTTGCATTCTGTTGGAAATTTAAATAGATTTAAAGTTTTACAAAGCATTGTATAAGGTTTTATAATTAAATTACTGTATGACTGAGTCAAACTACACGCATTTGTGGCTTCACTTACTTGTTTATATCTAGAACATGTTCTGCAAACTATCAAATCGTTTTTTCAAAACTCGATAAATGCAAAAATTTTTGAAATTGAAAACAAAATAATTTTGACCTTCCACGTCATCCTGGTACTTTAAAACTTAGGCTTCAAATGCTTCCTTAAAACAAAAAAAAATTCTTTCAGTTTCCATTTCATATCATGTATCATAAATGTCTAGCCTGTCATGCCTGTATAGTTAAAATGGACATTACATACTGTTCGAAAAAAAAAAAAAATATCTAAAGAAATACTGTGAATTACCCAGCAGTTAACAATTAACTGTGCAAAACATGTTTTAGATATAAACTAGTAATGAAGCAACTACAGCATGTAGTTAAGACTCAAACAGTACAATAATTAAATTATATTGCTTCACTATACAAGTTCCATTGCAGGTTCGAACCCGCCCAGGATTGATGGATTTTTTCGGGCATAAAAATCCTAAGTATGGCTTCCTTTGGAAGGGAAGTTAAGCCGTGGGTTCCGTGTTGTGCATTTGCGGCACGATAAAGAACCTCAAGCCTGAAAGAGAGGCCTCTGAGCAAAATTTGTTGGCCATTTCACGCCCTGAGTTGAAGGGACGATGATGACCTGAGATGTTAAAGAGCGTCCATAAATAAATCAATCAAAAAAAAAAGTATACAAGTTCCAGTTCAAACTTCAAGTTAATGTGTTAGTGTTATTCTTGTCAGTTTCCATGAAACATATCTTGAGTAAATCTCTAGTAAGTGAGGACAGCAAGAGTGTGTTATAGCTTGACTTGAAGAAATATTGTTTATCCACGCTAAACTTTTTAAGAGTCCAAATTTAGTTAATACTGACGAGATGGTAACATATTTGTAAACTATGTTTGGCTGTTGTTTAAATAAATGTTTCATTTTAAAGGAAGTTAATTCTTGTGCTGTTATTTTATTTATTTGCCTTGAGGAAAAAAAATTTAGCATATTTTTTCCTCTAGGAGCTAAATTTTGCCTATCACTGCCTACATGGTAAAAAATTTAGCCTAATCTTTGCCTCCAGCACCAAATTTAACCTATCTTTGGATTCAGGGCCAAAAGTTAGCCTATCATAATGTATCTTCACCTCCAGAACAGAAAAGTGTCAGCTTTTCTATACAATTCAATGACTTTACTGTAAGCAGCATTAAATTATTTATGTAATAAATGAATGGATACTATAAAAGAAACATTATGGATGAGAGAGAATATTAAGTGTTAGCAGAAAGTTTGCTTGAGAAAGGAAAAAATAAAATAAAACCCAATTTCCAATTTCAGAATTTTATTTTTTAAAACAATTACACCATTGGTTGGAGGTTCATTAAGTTAAACATGCACAGCAAGTAACTTGCATTCAAATTTGTTCAAAAGCCTCCATCCACATATTGGTGCTCCTTCATTTAGGTATGAGCACAGAACAATCAATCAAAATGCAGTATCTGCTTAAAGTTTCATACCAAAATACAGAACACATTAACAGCTGATTCATTTCTTTTAAAGACTGTATAAATAAAGAGGAAGGAAAAAGCAGATTAGATTGTTAGTGCATTAACTTTACTTAATCCAGTTGCTATTACATTCAAACTTAACACAATTCGAGCTTATCACCTGACCTCACTTGCTCTGCCTTTAATAGATGCATTTAGATTTTTACAGCTCCGTTAAGTAACTTAGTTAAGTCCAGTTTTATAAAACATCAACAGACCATTTGCTGGAAATGTTCCTAAATCCAAGCTATGTACATAATGTTAAACAGTTCACATTTGTATGTTTTCATGTCCTCTCACTAAATCCAGTAAAATCATGTATAATTTCCAAAATACACTTTCTTCAACAGACACCTTGATGATGCAGGACTACTACATGAAATCTTCATAATCGTCATAATATTCACCAATATGCACCAAAGCCTGGAAATAAGAGCAGAATAATGTTATGTATGATAATGCAATTTTTTAAAGAGGAAATCATTCAAATTTCACAAGTAAGTGGAACAGAATTAGTGAAATTTGAGAGGTTTCCTCTTAAAAATTTACATAATTAAGCTATATTTAATGTGAAAATTTCCGCTATTTAAAACTATAAGTGCTTTTTAAATTTATTCTGGCAGAGTTAAGTCCATTGGGCCTTGTATTCTGCTCTAATAATAATAATAATAACACTAAATTTTAGTGACAATATCACAATTATAAACATAAACAGTAACAAGAAATAGATCAATAAACATGTGCTAATACATAAATATGAAAAGTATTAACTTAGGAACAAGAAAAATATACAGAATAATAATACAACAGGCCCTAACAACAATTCATGCACAAACTTTCAAGATGTTGACCAGAGATGATGTGCTGTATTACTGCTTCATGATAAGTAAAAATAACTGCAAGTACAACTGAAGAAACATAAGACTCCTAAAAGTGATGATGATTGTACTGATTAAATAAATCATATAGGTAAACCATATTATAATGAGATACTGAAGCAAAGATACAAGCCATATTGTGCTAATGACCAGAGTGTGATGGGATATAACCAAACTGCTTCTTTATAAAAGATCATTGGTTAATGTATGGTGAACTAAAAGGAAGTGCATCATAAAATTGAAAGATTAAACAAAGAAAACTACCAGTTGAAAAGAAGCATGGTATAATTGCAATATAGTGCAACAAGAGTGGCAATACCCTGGGAGAAAATTGCAAATTTGTGAAAATTGTATGGGAGAAAATAGGATTGCAAAACTTTCTAACTCATACAGTATATTAAATAAACAAGTTAGTGATGGTAAAAATTAATGAAGCAGCAAACATTGTAGTAATACTAAAATGAAAATAAAAGCAATAAATAAAATATAAAATAAAAATAAAAACAAACATTCTTGCATAGTAATGCAAGACAATTAGTCCTGATGCTGAAGGAGACACGAATGATACAGAATTGACTGGCTATGCACTTCACAGAACAAAAATCAAGCAAGTAATGAAAACTGCCAAAGAAGACACAAATCATCCAGAAATTTCAGTTCTAATCGGTGGAGCAAATAATGTCTTAAAAAATGAAGCCCAAAGCATATTACCCAAACTATAGTGTGTTGTACATTTTCATTATTGTAAGATAATGGTGGTTAATATACCTAACAGGTATGATTCTTATGCAAATCTAGCAATAGGTAATACCAATAAATATACACAATCCCCCTGTACTAATAATAAAAATGTTAAGTTAGCAAATATAAACTGTTGGATTGGGATATCCATACTAGACATGACCTTCATCTTAATGCTAGAGGGAAGAGATATGTTGCAGAAAAAATTCACCAGGGCTCTACTCCACAAAAGTATGGTCTAATAAAATTGTATTAGTAAAATTTCATGTTAAGTATGGTCTTGTAACTTTCTCTCTCTCTCTCTCTCTCTCTCACACAAACAAACTTTTGTAAAAAGTTACAAGTGACATCATATAGTAAGTAATATTTATTCAAGTACCATTCAAACAAATTTCTGACACTGTAAAGTACAAAAGGAACAAATACATACTATGTTGACAAAATACATACAATATTTAAGTTATCAGGATATACAAAGATTTTCAATTCAAAAATATTTTAATGTGCTTTGTATCCTGTACTATATTTATACTATTAATAAATGTAGCATCCATCTATACGAGGCCTCATTACACACACCCCAGATTATCTTCATAATGAAATCCCCAAACTTCTTGTATTTCCCTTGTTAGTGCTATTTTATCAATCATACCAAATTTTCTTATTCTTCTAAACTATTCCTTACTTTTCCTAAATATAATATAAGGGCAACATGGAGGAGCAGTCTTAGTAATAAATTTGTATTTTTTAATTTACTGAACAAATTATTATCATTCCTGATAAATGGGTTTTGTATTTTTTTAAGATATACTGATAATTTAAATACTTTATTATGCATTTAGTAATAATCAAGCATAATAATTCACTTGGAGATGAGGGCAGAACTTTCTGATTGCTCCATGTCATTTATTTTATTAAAACATTTAATTATTTATATTTATATATTTGTCTATATTGCTTGGCAATCATATTCCCATTATAAGCAAACATTTAAGAAAATTTTGTCAAAAGATATTATTTTACGAAAGAATGAACAGAACACATTTTTGTGGCAGGTATCTGAAACAGGAAACACCAATATCAGTCATAAAATTAAAAAAAAAACTTTATACATATTTCTACTCTCATTATCATACTTGTTAATACTGTGCATATTTAGGTTGATTAACTCCTAAAAATATATTAAAAAGATATTACATTTTGCACTAGCATTTAAAGTTACCAACACTGCTACAGTTGTAGAGAAATTTATATAAATTACAGTGCCCAACTAACACTAATACAAAAAAAATTCCTTGTATATCCTACATTAATGTGTTCAAGTTTTTAACACTAACTCCACTTTCCACATACTTGTATTAGACCATACATTTTGGAACTGAGAAAAGGTAATGTATTGCAGGTCTACAGCACTTACTGTAGACTGCAAAGCAAATGTTTATGTTTTGAATCTTGATGCTTGTTTCCAGTTGGAAAACTGCCAGCTCTGGGAAGAATGGGACCAAACATAATACCACTTAGTTTCACTCCACCAAAACATTTAGTACTTAAAATTAGTGCATTAGAAATGGTATTGGAAGATGTAAAGTCACAAGTAGTACTGACTGAACAAGGACTTCATAACTATGGAGAAGATTCATATGTAAATAAATACTTTTATGTAAATACATATTTTCATATAATCTTCCGTAAATACATAAATTTGAATTAATCTTTGATTTTTGCTATTATTTTGCACAATTTTTAATTTATTCTATTACAAATGTATACGATATATTTACAAATTATTTATATTGCATTACAGGTATTACATAAGGTGAATAGATTAGGCCATTATCAAACTTGCTGAGACCCTGGTTATTCCCCATTTGCTATCTGTATATTTCATAATATGTTTATACTGCTATGCCAAGTACTTGCGATACAGATCATGTTCATTCTTCATTTCTTAGGAACAAGTATTTTGTGTAACTTGAACATCTTGAAAACATGCCAAAAGTTAAATCGCATCTTCAGCAATACGTAGATGAATTTAAAAACATATTTACCACGGAAAATGAAGTTTTGTTTTGCAAACCATGTGGAAAAACATAAGTGCAGATCAGTTTCACACATCACTCAACATTTATCTGGAAATAAGCATACTGTTCCTGTGAATTCACGACAATTATTGATAGGTGAACTGGCTTATTCAAATGTAGGACAATCAAAGTGTTCCTAGTATCATTTAGTTTTATGCAGAGCATTTGTAGCAGCCGATATCCCACTCAAAAAAGTCAATAATGTTTAACTTAGGAACTTATTGACTAAATATATCGACATTGAGCCTCTTGATGAATCAAGACTAAGAAAGTTTTTTTCGTACTACTAAGGAAGGCACCATAGGCAGTGGACACTGACTATATGTGAGATGAAATGTTAAATTGGGAAAGGATAAAACGTTCCAGGCCTAAGTTTAGTGTACCTCCCCGGCATTTGCAATTTATGAGGACCGAGGAAAACCTGGGAGGAAAAAAAAAAAAAAAAAAAAAAAAAAAAAAAAAAAAAAAAAAAAAACTAGTCAGTGAGGGCAGTCCTAGTGGGAATCAAATCCCAGACCCCCCACTCAAGGAGTCCAAGCCTTAACAAGCTCAGCCACCCGTAGCGGTTACATTAAGAAAGAACTATCTTCTCAAACGCTATGATGAAACTTTGCAAAAAATTTGGGCAGAACGTGAAAATGAAAAACTTTGGGTAAGCATTGACGAAAGCCAAGATTCAAGTTTCAGAAAAATAGAAAATGTTGTCAGTGTTTTGAAAAATGATAAAATAGCTCGTGAGCAGTCATATTTAATGGCATGTAAAGAACTATTCACATCAAATAATATAAACGATTGTGAGGTTATTTAATGAAACTATGCATTAGATATGGCCACATGATATAAAATACAACAATGTATTCTCACAGACGGTGCACCATACATGAAAAAAGCAGGGCAAGTCCTTTCCATGAGTTTTACAAAAATGATTCATTTCACTCCTGTAGCTCATGCTCTTCATAAATTATGTGAATGTATTAGACTCCTATATTCCAACGTAGATAGGCTTGTATCAAATGGGGAAAAAATCTTTCTTAAATTACCATTGAGGATTGATCTCTTCCGAGAGAGAGAAAAAAAATCCCAAACTTCCCCTTCCTCCTGCCCAGTAGTCATGCGCTGGGGCACTTTTTTTGCAGTTTTTTTACCATGCAACAAATTTTCAAAGTTTTGCATCTGTTGTAAATGAGTTGGACAAAATGATGCATCATCTATTGAAATAGTTCAGGGTTTACTGAAAGATGGCCAATTAAAAATGATTTGGCATTCAATATCTACAAATCTACACTTTTTGTGCGACTCCGTTAAAAAATTTCAAGAAACTTCAATAAATCTGTTGAGTGAAACACTTATGGAGGTACGGGCTATTGAAATGAAAATTAATTCATTATCAGGACTAAAAGTACTAAAAGACAAATTTAAAAATTTGTTTGAGAAAAACAATGGTTTTCAAAAGATGTGTAAAGTAGCTCAAGTCATGGAAGGGTGATATCCCTAAGTTTAAATATGCACTTTTGACATCCTGTGATGTCGAAAGATCATTTTCACAATATAAGGTGCTATTTAGAGACAAATGGCATGCATTCTTGATGGACAATTTGGACAAGACTTTTGTTGTCCACTGCAATTTTAAAGGAACATGCTAGGAGCTGTTGATCCATCTTCTAGTGGTGAGTACCTCTAACAATAATAAATTAATAATTTTCTCTCATTTCTGTTAATTTAAGCAAAATATTTTTAAAATTTTACCAAATATTTTCTTCTTTTTTAATACATAAAATTATATTTTAACTTTATTTACCACATAAAAATCTGCTCCCTGATGATAACAATATTACTTGTACAATATCCCAAATTTTGTAAATGCCTACAGTTTCTGTACAGAAAAACATAAAGGAGGTAGTATTGTAATATATGTATCAAATAATGTAAAATTTAAGGTCTTAAAATGAGTCTGAAAATAAGCATTCAAAAAAACATAGAAGTAGGACAGAATTAATAATGATGGTGAAGTTTGCATTATTTTAGGAATTCACACATAGCCAAGTGCATCTGTCCTTGTATTTCTGGAACATCTCAACATTATTCATAAATTGATGACTGAAACTTGTCAAATGTAATAATTTTAGGTGAAATTAATATTGATGCAAACTCAACATACAGCAATTATAATAATTTAATTGATACTATAAAATACTATAACTCGGTTGATGTGGTAAAACAACCAACGTGGGTCACACATCATTCTTCTTTCACAATCGAACATATTTATACAAATGTAAAAACTGGTTATTTTTAAATAGGAGTACAAAATTTTTATCTTCCTGAACATCATGCCATATACATTGATATGTATGAGTACAATGTAAAACAAACAGCAGAATCAATTTATGAACCTAGAATATCTAACATAAATGTAAATAAATTATTCTATTTGAAAATACATCAAATAATAAGTAAAATGGGATATATTTATGAAAAAAGTAACCTCTTATCTTAATTCTGCATTTCTCTTTTATAAGAAAGATGGTAAAAAAGAAATGGGTAGGTAAATTAAAATTGCCTGATGCAGCATATGTTTTATGCAATAATATGAAATATGTATATGAATTGTTTAATTTTGCACAAGTTGAAGAACATAAAAATAAAAAAGGAATACAATAGAATGTTAAACAATTCGATATCCCATAAATATAAGGATCAAATTAATAAATTTGCTGACATAAAAAGGACACTTTGCAAAATAGCTAATGATAAAACCACCCAAAAATTCTGATTTTTCACAACCCCCTCTACTCCTCTGATGTATAGAAGAGGAAATAGAGAAAATTAAGAGGGAAGGTCCACGTTTGAAATTTTGTTATTGGGGAATTTAAAAACAAGATGTGGAGTATTGTAAGCCAGGAGCAGCAGCTCTTGGGTGGATGAGGTAAGGGGAGGAGGGTGCAGTCATATGTGGGAGGGTTAGCAAAGATAAATTAGTCAATGAGAAAGGTTTGAAACTGATGCAGTTTTGTGAAAATATGAACTGTGTTACATTCAATGGGTGCCGGAGAGAGGACAAGGTGAGTTTATGAATGCTGGTGGGTTTTGGCCGATGTGTAGTGGACTATGTTATAAGTAGTTAGGATTTGTTGCCAATAATAAAACATTTTAAGGTATTAAATGATTTTGGTAATAGTGTGCATTTCCCACTGAGTATTCTTTTTTGTTAGCAAACACAAAAGTAATTGAAGGGAGAAGAGTGATGAGTTTTATAGGTTGATTAGCTCTGAAATGTCAAAATTATGTATCTATGGTATCATCACAATGATGAAAAGGCATTGGAGATAACCATGTTTGTGTTAAAATGGGGGGGGGAGAAATATGAAAGAGATTGGTAGGAAGATTAGCATGGGGAAAGATTGGTTAAATGATGATTGTAGGAGTATGCATAATGTCGTGAGAAGGAATGTGATCCGATCCTATGGAGGTAAAAAAATGGAAGGAAAGAGAGGGAAGAAATGATTCTAGCAAAAGAAGCAATGCAACTATTAGTGGAGTTATAAAGATAGAAGTGGGGGAGAGAAAGGGCTGGGGAGATAGAGATTAAAATAAACTCTGAGAGTACCTCACAAATCTGGGAGGTGGTTAGAAAATGCAACAGAAAACGGGGTGGTAGGGGTCTCAATCAAACCTGCCCAGTGACTAAGATACTTTGAGCAGTTATTTGGTAAGTAGGACGGGGTGTCTGGTAGATGGGACCTCGAGCTGACATGTAATTACAAAGAGGAGCTGGATAGTCCATTCTCAAAGGATGAAGTCTCAAACCTGGTAGGGAAGCTCAAAAAGAACAAAGCTGTGGGCATGGATAGAATGCCAATACAATTTTTTCAAGCATGGTGCGAGGATAACATAGGCTTCAGTGTTTGACCAGACTTTTGAATGGGACGAAGGATGATACATCAATCCCAAAGAATTCAGCCCATCTAAAGGTAAGGGAAGTGTAGATGATCCAGGTAACTACAGAGGAATAGCATTACTGTCAAACTTAATGAAAATATTTACAGGAATTTTGGTGGAAGAAATACAAAAATGGGCAGATGAAAACCATAGACTGTCACCATTTCAATCAAGATTCAGGAAGGGTAGAAGAATAATGGATAATATAATGATCATGAAAACATTGATCAATAAATATTTAGGGGTGAAGAGAAGGTTGCACACCATACTTATAGATTTAGAGAAGGTGTTGACAGGATAATAAGGAAGGCATTATGATATAAACCAAGGTTGAAAGGATTGAGTACAGCCACAGTGCAGATACTAATGGAACTATACCAACAGAACACCATTTGCATCAAATGTGCAGAGGAAGAAAGAACAGCAGAAGTTACACAGAAAAGGGGACCTAAACAAGGTTGTAAATTGAGCCCCGTATTGTTTAATTTATTTTTTGATGACATCATGGAGTTTAAGCGTGGGTAATATGCATATGCCAGTTGACTTAATGGTGGGTTCAGTATCTGAAATTGGTTTGTCATCATAGATTCAGCATCTGAAATTGGTTTAAGTCGAGCCATAGTGGAAATTGTGAGATATTGATAGGCATTGGTGTTAAAAGTAAACCAAAGCAAGTAGAAGATTTTGTGTTTAAAAAAGGAACAAAAATGAAAAGATCAGAAAAATGGTCCACTGGGTGCAGAGAAATTGAAATAGTAGAGAACTTTATTCACTTGTGTATCAAACTGTGTAGGAAAGGGGATTGGGGGGTGGGGAAATGTGGATGCTAGCTAAAGGGAGAATAGCATTGGGATTATTGAGAAAATGCTTATATATAGCACCAATGATGATGGCATGGTTTGATAAGTTTTATACACCCTTAGAGGAAACAAGATGGGCATATGGAGTTGAGATTTCTGGGATAGATAAGGGGTGGGAGAGAATGGATCTAATATGAGAGCCTTGGGTTTACTGCAGAACACAGCCAATATAGGTTCTCTTCTAGAAATGGGGAAAACCAGTGTGAAAGGTATGGTGATGGGAAGAGTAATCAATATTGGCTGCCTGAGGAAAATATCCTAAAAGGATGTCTTAATTATCAAGGAAGGCACATGAGTGCTTAGAATAGACTGAGCAAAATTAAGGCCCAGTTGGAGGAGGGAGGACTAGGAGATGTATGGATACAAGGGTTTGATATGGTTTGTGAGTTATGAAATATGTTTGATTCAGGTTCCAAGATATGGATAAGAAATGTGGGCAGGATAGAAGGAGATGAGATCATTAGTTCTTTATAAAATAATTAAAACAGGAACAGGCCAAGAAAAATATTTAGAAATATGCAACAGGGAGGAGAGGGAAGGTTATGGAGGAAAATGTTAATTAGGGGGATGTGGTTAAAAAGCAATAGAAGTGTAGTGATCAGGAAAACTTTCTTAGATAAAGGGCAGTTAAGACAATTAGGGGGATTTCTATAGAAAGTTATGATGAAATGGAAATGGTCAGTTGAAAAAGTGTAGGACAATCAGTTTAAAAGATATTTGGGGGACTAATGAAAGTACAGTAAAAGGGAAACTTGGTAAATTTATATGCAGAAATGGAATATTAGAATCAGAGTTTCTTGGATATCTCACCGGGTAATGGCTAGTGAACTGGAGATGAAGGGCCTAATAGGTTTTTTTTTTTTGAGTAGTGTTTAACGCCCGTTTTTACTACTGAGGCACCACAGGCGGTGGACACTGATGATACATGAGATGAAATGATTAATTGGGAAAGGATTTTTTTTTTTAAAGGAAGGAAGCGTTCCAGGCCTAAGTTTAGGTACCTCCCCGGCATTTGCCAGTTATGAAGACTGAGGAAAACCTGGAAAAAACCCCAGTCAGGGAGGACGGTCCTGGAGGGATTCGAACCGCAGACCTCCCGCTCACGAGTCCGTGCCTTAACGACCTCGGCCACCCGTGGCGGTGCCTAATAGGTTCAGATAAAGACGAGGGAATGGCATTATTGGGAATAGTAGGAAGGATTAATAGGAATAGCTGTCAAAGTTTGTAATGATACGTTAATGAAAGGAATAGGGGCTAGCAAGCATGGAGGATATTTGGAAAATTGCAAATAACGGAAGGTATTAATGTAGGTCTATTTGAACAAGTGACCAGGGCCAGTTCCTATAGGCTACACTAGGTAACTGTTTAGTAATACAGAAATGAGTAGGAATGGTATATGGTTTGTTGTGATTTAAAAGAATGTAATTATAGTAGTGGTTGTAGGTGTTGGAATTTATAGGCCTATTTATAGTAATGAGCCCGAGTCTTCTGGGGGAACCATGGACAAGGATTCAGTTACTAGAGAAAATTATGTCATAGGGAATGAATTAGTTTTGGTATCATTAAGTTTAGATATTCTTTGAGTTACTGTAATTTTTTTTAGGAACAGTATGGGGGGATAACAACAACAACAACAATAATAATAATAATAATAATAATAATAATAATAATAATAATTTAATGTATAAGAGGGCAGTATGGAGCCTGAACCCCTGGATATTCCAGTAGGTAACTGCTGATGAACCGGGGAATAGGGTCCAAATATTTAATCAATAAGAAAATGTATTCAAAATAGTATATTGTGGGTAAGTTAATTTGTTAAATACTCATAAAATATTATGTAGATTTCAGAGCAAATTTTAATTTTATGTAAATTTAACTGTAATGTAATGTTGTTTGATGAAATAAATTCATTCACTGTAAAAGTTCCAATTAACATTTTTACTTTTTAGATTTTAAACAGTTTGATTCTTGCAAACTTTTGCACATATAATAACATTAATGCTTCCATAAAGCTCCCATTTGCAATTATTGTCAGGAATGCTTTATCATTAGGCATAGCTTCAAATGAACCCCTTATACAGGAACATGTTACAGTAAGACAAGTCAATATTTTCAATATAACACATCTGTTACAGTATGATGAGCCACTTTTCAATATAACATGTCCATGCATTTCACAATATGTTTGTAAATAACTTACGTTTTCTCCTTCCACTTTAACTTTTGGTTTGCCTTTTCCTTTCTTACTCTTTGCCTTCTCTCCTTTTTCTGCTTTGCTTTTCTCTAGGAACATGTTCTCCACTGTTATTTTCAACTTCTTCAAATCATATGATGTTACTATGAAAAGAGGGAAACAATATTCAATAAAAAAAAGAGGTAAATAGTATAACAACAGATTGCATTTTATAATGAAAAAGCCTAGCTTTCAAGCTGAAAATTACTAGTTTTCATTGCAAATGAGAACAGAAATAGCTAATTCCACATGATTCAAAGGAAGCACTGATAAGGCAATGTTCAGAAGCTATTTGACGCACACAACTTGTACTGTGCTCTAACTGCACTACAGACTCAAAATGTCTTAACATTTTCATTTTACAACTAAGCAAAATATTACTTACAATTAACACAAATATTCCGAATTAAATCCTCTGCAAAAATTGCAAAATGTTGTGATTTTGTGTACTGTTGTATTTTCTTTGATATTGCTGCTTGCAGCTCATCAAATTCTTCTTTAGTGCTAGGATTCATTGCATCTATTCCTGTAGCAGAACTAGGTTCACCAACACCTGTCAATGAGATGCAGTATATCTAGTATTTGTTGCTTAAGCTTATTTTTACATGTTAACCCTACTAAATGCAATTCTATAATACTCATGTACACGATATTTTTAAAGAGTAAGCAGCAATTATGAACTTATAGAAAAAAATAACTCGTTTAAATTGAACGAATCTAATCCAAAGTTTGAGGCAACAAGGAGTAAAACCTCTTACTGAAATCAACTTTACAGGATCTCTGGCACTTAACATTATGAAAATAAATAATCAGTAAATTCATTAAATATAAAATATTCACAGCATGCACAAGTGAGAGGGGGTTGCAATGTGAGGACAAAAAAGTTTCACAGTTGTTGGTCAGGTTTCTTCCAACGCATGAGGTACCTCTCCAGATTAGTGTCATGCCAAGAGATATAACTGAACATCATCAAACTTTGGGAATTGTTGATAATGTATGATTGGTTTCACTGTGAAAGTTCCAATTAAAATTTTAATTTGGAATTTTTATTGAAATATGAGGGTATAAAAATTAATTTCACATAAGAGAAGTTATGAGAATGAATAAGAATGCTACTCAATATTAATCTCTATTTAAACACACTTTTTGGGCTTCACTTACTGGAGATTTACTCAGGACATATTTCATGGACCCTAAGTCATTTAATGACATGTCCTAAGTAAAACTCCAGAAAGAAGTCAAAAAGTGTGTTTAAATAGTTCAATTCAGAAGAGATAAAAAATGTTATTACTTAACAAGAAATTCTTTGCTATTATGTGGTAGTAGAAGACATATGAATATATTTACAAAACATACCAAAAGTTTCCATGGCAACCTGCAAGTCTGACTCTTCTTGAAGCTTCTGCTGTTGTAATTTTTCAGCCAATATTTCTTCAGGGGTCATTTCTGGTTTTTTCGCTCTCCTTTCTGCTTCCTCCAACATTTTCCTCTGCAATTTGTTACACCGAAATAATAATTAAGAGCACATTAATAAAATTTATACAGCATGTTATCATCTTGGTAAAATCATTGCATTATATTCAAAACATTGAATCAGGGTTAATTCTGCTGTTTTCAATTTCCTTTGCAACCATGCCTGTCATTATCCACCAAAAAAGCATGTTTCTTTCAAAGAAGTCAACCAAAAATCTCTCTATTGATTATGCAAAATCAAAAGGTGGCAGCACAGAGGATCAGTTTAACAATGTGATAACTCAGTTACACAGATGCAAACAGTTGTTAATAGTTATGAAGTCTAGTTTGTTTAAAAGTCATTTGATTTAATTGATATTATTGTATGATTTAGTAGAACTACACACTCTTAATGCTTCACTTACTTGTTGTGAACAAGTAAATCATACAATAATATCAATTATATGATTGGCTTCACTGTGCAAGTTCCAATTTACATTTTAATTAGTCATTTGATTGTTTAAATTTGTAAATAGAATGCAGCATTTCCTAACAGTTATCCAAAAAGTAAATGAGTTATCACTTTTAGATAAAATTTGAAACTGTTTAAAAAAAAATCCTGTGCATTTTGGAGATGGTATGTCACAGTGATCCACAATTATACAGCAGTCAAAACAGTGGGCTGCAGCCTGAGAAAGTACTCTGAAGATGAAAAACTTGGCAAGAAAGGTTATGATGATTGATTTTTTTTTGTGTCGGGGGTGTGGATTGCTAAAGCATAATTTAATTATGACAAAACCATAATTGGTAAATATTTATCTATGATACTGGAAAGATTAGGCAATATGATCAAGAAACAATGTCCTCAATTGATGAAGGAAAAAATCCTGTGTCATCAGAATAATGTTGTGCCAGCACACAGATCGCAAATGTGATGTCAAAGTTATTGGACTTATGGTATGAAATTGTTTCTCAACCACAGTATAAAAGTCTTTCTTAATCCCTCCTTATTCCCTGGAATTGGTCATCTTGGCCTATCTTTTGTTCTACAACATGAAGAAATGGCTAGCAGGAAAGAAAATTGCATTAAATGAAGCGTCACTGAAACAAATTTTATTTTGCAGAACTGGAGAAATCACATTTTATGAATGGGATAAACAAATTAGAAAATCACTGAAATAAGTGTATAGATTTTAAAATGAATGAATGGTGTTTAATGCCCGTTTTTGCTAGAGGCACTACAGGTGATGTAGTCTATTGAGATTATTTTCAATTTTAAATATTCTGTGACTGGAGAAAAGGAAGTGAAAGGAGGCTGAGAAAACAGTTCATATGAGATTTTACCATAATATTCCTCCACAAGACTACAGGTGGAATGATTATATAGGAAACCCTATTTCCAATTAATCAGAAGATATTAACCTTCCTTCCCTTACACCACAATGATATAGGATCAATCTCGGTGATTGCATGCAAAAATTTCTATGAACAAAGTAGAATCAAAGTTTTCATCTCCGTACTGTTGCTACTTATTTATTAATCACCACACACCATTGTTGTATAAAAGTGTACCATCATATAAAACCCGTAATCTTCTTTATTTATAGGAGAACATTATCCACAATCAGTTTTTGAAAGAAATTGAAGATATGATCATGCCCACATGTTAAATGAAAATCTGTGTTGGAAATGTTTTTGTCTATTATGTACAGATTTTCCTATCTAGTGATTACATTTATTGGGAAATGTTTCTCATTCATACAAGTATTCCTATCAGCATCAAGCCTGCATACAATCTTCAAAGGCTGAACGGTTTAGTAAATCATAAAAGTGTGGCAATGTCTAGTCAAAACTAATTTCTCCATGCTACTAAATACAGTTTGTTGCAAACTTCAACGGCTCACAGATGAAATTAAAATGAATTTGCAAGTTTGTCTGGAAAAAAAACTTTAATAATAATTTGAACTGTTCCCTTTTCATAAGCAGTTTTATTATATAGTAGTTTTATATATTGAAAGGCAGTATGCATAAGAAAAAGAACAGTTGTCATTCAGAATTTGTAGATAGCTTGGTTATCGCTCCCTATTAATACATCTTGTTTGAGAAAAGAACTGGTCACTTTTGTTCCTTGAATTTACTGTATGGATGTTCACATTTTGCTCAGTACAAGATGACAACCTGCTGCACTCATTCATGATATCTTATCTCTTTCTCACATGACCCAAAGATATAGATAGCTACATACAGGTGTGCTACTATTGGCTTTTGCAATATGCAGGAGATTTGCCACACATAATAGTCGAAAATCTGTTCCTTTTTGAGGGAACATTTGGAAAAGGCTACCCTTGAAGCATAACATGTTTTTGGGGACATTTTGACATACTGTATATGGTAAAGCTGTAGTCATTCTTCTCTTAATATTCCCAAAATATTGCACTGGAACACTGTGATATCTATACCATGACTATATTTTTCAATCTTCCACATGTTTCTCCATGCAGCTCCTTTGAAACAGCATTGAGCTCCCTGCATCGTAACTCTTTATAGATGTGAATAAAGATCTTATGATGTGGCAATCTTTATTTCTCTTTGGGGGGCAGATTTTTCTTGGTGTATTCATATTATGGCACAGCCCTATTGCAATGCATTTCACCATAACTGAACAACAGTTTAATGATGAACTGAATTATTAAACTGTGCCTCCTGTAATTGCAAAATAATTACAAACAAATAAAAAAAACTAGCTGTTAAGACATCATTCTATATTTTCAGCACCGTCATGCTGTCATTTCAACTGATGCAAAAAATAACAAACCTTGCTTGGTTTTATGATCAAAGGCTATAAATATCTGCTCATGAAATATGTTTTAACAGGCAGGAAAGAGATCTCAATACTAAGCTTTTTTGTTCAATGCATCATGGAGAATCACCCTGCAAATCACACATTCTCCTTCACTCTGTATAACTATTTTTGGTTAGTGAAACTAATATTTGAAAGCTTAGAACTCAATCTAGCTGCTTAACACTAAGCATCGGGCATTATAATAATTTTTTTATCGTGCTTTCATCCCTATCAACAGTATACTTAAATGACACTGGCTGTGAAAGCTTACATTCTATAGTTTATTTATTTATTTGGTTTAACATTTTAGGTTATGATTATATCCTTCAATTAATAGCATGAAATGGATGGCCATTGCATGCATGTAGTCTTATGCTAAAATGTCCAATAAAAACATATTAATTAGAATATTTGCCACGAAGATTCATTAGTGACAAAAATTAATTTTGGATCAATTTCTCCACTACTAACACTATTAAAAACCAAATTACAATTTGCTGGTGTCTTTGCTGCACTACCGAGATTCTGTATGGTTTTAATTTAAGAAGTTTTATAGCTGTTCTTGTGAGAACCAGACTTGTGTACCATGTAGCATGTATTCTAGTCTCGTGCTTATCTCATCTAATGTTCTTCGTGAAAATTATCATTACTTGTTGGAAAGAACCCATGGTATACACTTTCTCTACGAGTATTTGTATGTTGCTGCTGGTTGGCACTGGTCTATCAGAAAATTTTCACCAAAATGTTTTTTATGTTCTGCTATAGGATTTTTTTTACACGTGTATTGTATAAAGCAAATGTTCACATACATTATATTTCATTAAACACATGACACAACTGTACTCAAATCAATTGAGCTACTGCCACACTTGGCTATATGTGCAAAGCTTGAAGAGAGATCAGGCAACTGCAGCTGCTGATTATTGCTGCATACAAAAGCATAAAAAACTGCACTAATCATCCCAAAGAAATATTTAGTTTATAATAATATTTTACTCTATTAAGTTTATATAAAATAAAGAGAATAATTCCTTAAATTCCAGTTTTCATAAGGAGTAATGAAAGAGCAGGGAATGTATTAACAGAATTATTATTTATATCATTAGCATTAGTTCTAAATACTGCAACATGGAATACATTATACTGTGCTTCAGTTTTACTGGATTATCATTACAATTGACATCTATAATGGATAAACCCACTACAATCACAATAGTAGCATTTATTTTTGGCTACACTAACTTACAGACTTGCGCAAAACCCCTATAATTACGTAAATATACTAATGAATAGACTAAATTGAGTGGTAATAGGTGGTATAGTGACTAATTCCCATAGTTATGAGTTATGCACTGTAAATCTATCATTGTTCCAATATAATCTAAATGTGTTACACTGTTAACAGTGCACAATAGAAAGGATAGTCTAAGTAATTTACTTATAACTTACTTCTTTTTCTTCTATTTTTTCTGCCAATTTGCTTTTGGGCTTTTTGGACTGAACAGGCTTCACTGGTTCTTGTTTTTCCACATCTTTCTTTTCCTCCTCTTCTTCATCTTCCCAGTTATCCTATAAAAATGAATTACAATTGTTGACCTACTTTTATATTTATATCTTGCAGTTTTAAATATATTTTCTTCACGAACAATTAATGTTATCTTTATGAAAAATATCTGAAAATTGTAGCAGAAACGTGTTGTAAACACATGACAGCTGTTCTAGGACTGTTTGGATATTCGTTGTTTTCATTAATAGAAAACTCATAAACAAAGGCTAAAAATATTCATGAATTAACTAATATATTTAATCTATTTACAGGTGCATTTTTTATTAATTAATATTCAAATGGAATATGCCACGCACTTTCACGTCTTCGTCCTCGTCTTCTCCTTCCCATTTATTGACGCTGATGGAAGTTGCTGTTGGAATTTCCTTTGGGTGGAAGTTATCAGCATCTGCATAAAGAAACAGAACATATCAAACAATTATCAACTCATTTTTTCCATGTGTTAAATATAATTCATTATTCAAGCTGCTCACCCCATTCCTCATCCATGATCACGGTTTCACGTGAACAAAAATGTGGTCGCTATAGGATGTTTTAATCTAACACTAGATAGCAATACTATCCAATGAAAAAAAAAACTAAAGCTTATTGAATTTCACCCTCAACACCAGCAATTGGCCCAAAGACACTTTATTCGCTTAATTTATAACACAGTACTTAAGTAATTGGTTACTTAATAAATTCCGATATTACATTACAAGTAACGTAAGATGACACTAAAAATAAAAATGTAATGCTAACGCAGATATCACCAATTGCCGCCATATTCTCTATTACTTTCCAGGGCTTTCGGAATTAGTGCAATATACCAACACAAACAGTACACAACCAAATATCAACCTAAAACGTTGTAATTCTAATTTAAGGAAATGGAATCAGTCTATAAGCATTTTGAACATATTTATAAAGGAAAGTGAATATTTACCTAGGATTGCAAGTATTAGAAATACTTTCCTTTTTTTTTTCAGTATGTTGGTGTCGCTGATACGGGTAATTCTGTTTTTATAAATTGTATTAATTGTTCTATGTTATCTCCGCAATGTGAAAAACATTTGGCTCTAAAGCTAGGTTATGCATAATGAAGAAAGTGTTCATTAGAACTGGTGCAAAAATAAATAAAAGGTAAAGGAATATTAAAATACATTTATAGATACTAGATGGCAGAGTCATCTTAATGCTCATTTTAAATGGAGAATAGTGACATGGAAATTTTTAATCTTTTCAGGTTAGCCTAAACTTGTTCGTGGCCAGACTTTTCTTGCGTTGCTGTTAACTTGTGGATTTTATAACCGAAAATCCTCAATATGTCGAGTCACAGCTTGGCCTTAGCATCATTAACTGCAACATATACAGACTCTGAAGGGGAAGAGGATGGAGTGGAAGAACACGAAAAATCGCCAAATGATGACAGTAGTAATAACTCCAATACTTCCAATGCAGCAACACCACCTGCACCAGTAGTGCCTCCACCTTTAGTTTCATATCACGATGATACTGTGATATCTGATGATGAAGGTGGAGTGATAAATGACAGTTTGGAGCTAGAACGGCAAAAGTTAAATAACGAAGGAGATCCACCTGACGGAATTCGTCTGCCGCCAGAACCCACTGGACGCTGTTCAAATGAACTGCAAGAGAAAATAACGCGTCTTTATGAAAAAATGGAATCCAGTGGACTGGATATGAATCATGTGATTCAGCAGCGTAAAGACTTTAGAAACCCAAGTATCTATGAAAAATTAATTCAATTTTGCAGTATAAATGAGTTAGGTACCAATTATCCGGCCCAAGCATACGATCCTTTGCGCTGGGGAAAAGAGTCATTTTATGAAGAACTTGCAAGAGTGCAAAAAGCAGAAATGGACAAACGAGAGAAAGAGCGTAAAGACAAAACAAAGGTGGAGTTTGTTTCGGGTACTGCAAAGCGTCCTGGTAGTGGTTCAGGAGCAGAAGATGATGCAAAGAAGCGTAAGTCAAAGTGGGATCAAGTGGGGACAATGGTGGCTGCAACTATGGCAGGAGGTACTCAAGCAACACATGTGCTCAAACCTGCTGGTCTCATACAACAGCCTTCATTAACAAGCAGTGTTACAGGTACAAAGGGAACAGTTATATCAGCATTTGGTTCTCTTCCAAAGAAGCCAAGAATATAGCTATGAACAAGACTATAAATTTGGCATTCTTCGCTAGGCTGTTCTACTTGCACAACAAATTTTTTTTATAAAATGTTGTCTGTATATTTTAAATGGATGAAGCATTGAAGCATTGTACCTTGCATGCTTTTGAGCTAATAATTATTCAGTAAGGATTACTTATTGAAAGAAATACTTAATTCGTGAGATTATTAAAAACATTTCTGTTTGAATGGCATTTCACTTTGCAAAGGAGTGCTCTTGTGCAAATATTTCAGTAAAAAAATCTTTTAGAGATATCCACCCCATTTTTTATCAATTCCAAATGGAAAGGAATATCTTTAGGTTGGCTTTTTAACTGTGATCAATGACAGAATTTCTGGAATACATTATTTACTTGATTAGACAGTAAATTTGAATTAGCAAAAATATCAAATCACAGAATGTGGCAAAAGGAATTAACACATGGCATGAGCTCCATATTAATTCACTACTTAGTTTTTATAACATAAACTGTAATAAGGAAACTGGTTATATGTCACTTACTGTGGAAAGGTATTGTTTCTAATTCTTCAGGCAGTGAGGTTATTTGAATTAGGGCCAGCAGAGCATGGCTACATAATGTAAGAAGCCACTTGTAAAGACCATAACATGCACCTGCAGGTAATGTTGGGAACTGGAGACATGGCTTGCATGCGGGAAGAGAGTTTTTATCTGCCAAGTAAAACATTACGCACTGCATGTGTATCATCATCTATTCAAATGCTTAAAGAATCAGTTCATCTCTTTGCATTAACAAAAGCAGAATGTTAATAGTGAACAGTTGGACGTTATCAACTGGCTAGCCATCTCTTCAACTCCCTGCAGTAGCAGCCTGTGGTTAGTTTGAGGAAGACTTTAACAGTTAGCAGTTGTGTTATTTGTGCTTTCATTGCGTGTAAAGTGTGCTAATGTCATTACATAAATATAGTCTTGAAGAATAGATTCATGTACAGAAGTGGCAAGGCATTTTGCAAGAAAAGGTTCTTACAATTGTGTTTCAGGTAGAGAAACCGTTTGCTAATTGAAGTTATGAGAGACAAGATCTCTCAATGACAGGAAATGTATTTTGAACTGCCATGTTTTTGTGGAAGAAAACTTAGATGAAATAACAGGAATTCCCTACACAGATACCAGAAATGCATTGCTACTGATGGGCATCGTATTTAATAGCTCCTATAACACATGTTAAATACAGTATCATTTTATGTTTTTAGAAAAAATATAAATAGTAAAATAAAAATACAAACAATAGATGGCAACATAAAAAAGTGTACAAATAAGCAGAAGAAGATAAGCTGAACGGAATTCAACGTAGTAACCCACCCCTACCAACCCATGAACGTTTGTATGTTTTTATAGCTAAAATTGTACTGGAGAAAATGGCAGTATAGTGGGGTAAAGTGTGGCATCACAGTTGCAAAACCTGCACTGGATAGCACTGCTCAGAAGGAGGGGTAAGGTGAATTAAGGCAAATTTCTCACTTAAGGGAACATCTAAGTAAATATTCATTATTATAAGGATCCTGGCGAAACTTGCTTTCAAACAGTCCTAAATTAGGTTGGGTTTGAGTTAATGAGGGGTATTAGTGGACTTACATATTTCTAAAATTCCATTAGTGTTGCACCAAATGGTATAAGTTAAAGTTATATAAATGGTAGTAACTCTTAAAAATAAAGGAACTCCTGAAAAATTATGCACCAAGCCATTCTGGTGGAGAAAAAGGGAAGACATAAAAGTGAACAGTGATAACTAAAGATTACAGAACATATTTCAAATGTTAGCAGAGGATAAATAAAGCACATTAAAGATATGTACACCATCACATATGTGTAACATTAGTGCACATGGTTAAGAAAGAGCATTGCTGATACCAGTTTTAAAAAAGAGAAAGAGTGGGTGGGGGGTGACAATTGGTGTTTATGGATGTAGTGTTAAAAAGAGCAACTTGCATGCAATTTAAAAGTTATACAGGTTTTGTGAAAGTGGTGTCAGACAGTTCTGGAGTGAGAACCATGGTGACTTTATTTTATATAAATTCAAGATAATGCATTTCTCTAAAAGTACTGGAGGTAGATTGTACTATTTTTTAAAATGGAATTCAGTTACTATGAAGTTTTTGATAAATTTGAGGTGTATGTTTTCTGCAGTTATGATGTGCCAAGTGTTATTTTCCATGACTGTGAACAACACTTAACTATTTTCTACTAATGAATAAAATATTGTATTTATTGACATTAATTACAAGAAGAAATAAATAAGGTATTTATTGATATTAGTTATAAAGAGAAATTAGAGGGAAAACTTTTTTGTATAATCAACTATTTAATATATTTATAACTGTATACAATTCAGGCAAATATGACGACAAGACAGTTACGATGTGACAATCATAAAAAATCTGAGTATATTATTATCATGGTGTATATGAAGATAATGCAACCTTAAAAATATGGTGGTGTTTGTTTCGACAAATACCTGCCCTTGAAATAATATTTAGATAGATAAGGAATTAACTGTACCTCTCACATTTAATGTTTTTTATTCTTGAATTGGGTTATTATTTTATTATCGGTAAAATATGAAAATATATAGAAAAGAACGATACTAAGCAAAAGATTTTTATTATGAAAGAAACAGTAAATAAATGAGGAAACTGCAGATATGGATAGGATCCATAAGTTTCCAGTCTGACCAGGTTGCAGTGCAATAATTGTAAAATATTTTGCTCAAGAAGTAGCCCTACTTTTTCTTGTTGTTATGCAACAATTGCAGAATGCTTATGCATGTCAGCACCTTGGAGGGTGCCATATGAATTGACTTAATCAATTTATTGAATGCCAAATAAATTATAAAATTAGGGTGCTTATAGGTTCTGGCTGTACCCATTATCACTACATCAGACAACAATTAAATCTTTCCCATTCCCTGTGTAGGGAATTCTTCAATGTCCACTATATTATTGATACAAAATACAATTTTTATTAACCAATTAAGTGGTATCAAATCCTAGTCATTTGTTTGTAAGTAGTTACCTACTGGAATATCCAGAGGGCTAGGCTAACCTAAGCTATGCATACACTTAATTAAAATAAATAAAGTAAATCAGTACCTAGTATTACATTAAAATATACGTCTGCCAATCAGGAATACAACCTAAATCTCGATTACATTTCTTTCCCATCCCCATTTTCTATTAACCTTGAATAAAACTCTCTGAATTGTTTTATCTGCTGCTGATCAAATTAAAATATTTTCATAAATGAAATCTCCCTATTAATCTTAGCCATTTCTGCTTTATCAGATTTTTCCTCCAAGGATAATTAATAAAATCAGTAGCATCTTTTATTTCCTTGATATTTTTAAATTTTTTAATTGTTTCTCACTACTTTGAAAACCCTTAAGTTAACAGTCTCATTAGCCCCCGAATGTTCTACTTGCAGTTTCTTCTCCAAATTTATTAAAATCGGTCTTACTGCAGATGCAATCTTAATTGGCCCCACATGTGTTCAATCCAATGACAAGTATTTTCTTCATATCCATTTACTTCATTTTTGTGCAGTAGATCCGTTATGAATAAAATATTTCCCCTACAGATAAATTAGGGAGGTTATTGGTTTCATTGCTAATCAAAACATACACTGATGGTGTCTTGTTCTTTAAGTTTCAGAATTTCATAAAACTTCTTAGCCCTAAGCTTGTGAAGTGTATAATCTGTTGTATTGCAATATTTTTCATCTATGTTATTTTCTGCACATATGGAACAGTGTGAGTCCTAGGATTGTCAAAGAATAAGTTACAACATTTATAGGAATGTATTTGGAAAGGGAGCATTTCAGAAGCGCTGTTCTGATATGATCTGCACATAAACATTCTCACATTTTCGTTATATTTAATTTTGGACTAAGATAGAACTGAAAATATTTTTTATTTTGTCCTTATCTTGAGCAGTATGTCTTTTAGATTTATCAGCCTTAATATATTTCAAAAGAACTATTTTTTGCTTTATTTTATCATTATCTGACAACCTCATTTGGATTTTTCTTTCATCCTATCAGACCTGAGTACAGGCTAAATCAGAACACTTGCAGCTTGTCAAGTATATAGAAATCTTCTTTTTTCTCTTAGTGTGTTATTGTTCCTTCTCTTGGATAGCAGAAGAGTATATAGAAATTGTTCTTTCATGCTCTGGGGAGGATATTAGTTGGAAAGGATATATATATTTTTGGTTCTGGTGGTGTAATGGTGACTATAACTTGCCTCCTAAACCCAAGATCGTGGATTCCATTCCAGCCAGAATCAATGGATTTTTTGGGCGTAACAGTCCTGAGTATGTCTTTTTGTGGATTTGTGTTGTTTACAAATGCTCTCTAGCATCGTGGAAAACCAACGACCCATTTAATTCAGGGCGTGAAACGGCCAACAAATTTTGCTCAGAGGCCTCTTCTTTCAGGCATGAGGTTTTTGCTCCTGCCTGATGCTGATGATCTGAGATGTTAAAGAGCGTCCATAAATAAAACAAATCAACAATATAAATATATATATACAAACACACACATAAATTAGCCCCTATATTGTTGGAGGTTACGGTCTCGTGGTATCACAAGTCAACTCTTAAGGAATAAATCTCACATGGTAGAGAAAACCTTAAGTACGTATCCAAAGCATATATTCAGAAGAGGGAGGTGCATAGTTCCGTGCTTGAAGAAGGATACAGCTCGATAAGTTTGGGCATCACACAGAAGACTGAAGATCTGTGATTTGAATCCCAGCCATGATCTGAATTTTTAAATCTGATTCTTTCTTTGCATAAAGATTAATCTGCCTCATCACTAAATTCCGAATCCATCTAAAGTGAGTATAAAACAAAGATGATGTATCGACTTAATAGCTTTAAACTTAGGTAGCTGCACTGAAACCCACAGACCACCAAGTGTGTAATTTATATCTTATGCATTATACACTTTCCATAAATGAGAAAGTCTACCTTTTCATTTCAATATTAGAATGTTTTTGGCACTATTTTCGTAATGAAGTTTTTTAACTTGTGTTTTGTGTTTAATGCTGAACTTGTGCCTTGAAAATCAATCCTCAAAAATATTTCTCATTGTTAAACAGATGCATTAATATAAATAAACTTTTCCTGCCGACAGGAGAATTTAAGTTATGTCAGTATAAACATAGGAAACCACATTTGATTTGTTTATAAATGATAAAACAGAATACTGTGCAGATGTTAACATTTTGGAAAACTTCTCTTTTAGTAGAAGTTAAATTTTGGAAAATTTTGCAATGTTCCACATGTGATAAATGTGGTACATATATAATTTTTAAAGTACATGACTGAAAATTGCAAAATTTGTAGATGTTGAGTTTTACAAAAATGGCCTTGAATTAGTGTGCTAATTCCCTCTTAACTACCAACTAGTGTTAAAATAAAAATCCTTGCTACTGCGAGTTTCTCACCACCCTAAAAATATGCAAGCAACCTTTTTATATGATACAAGTTGAATTTTTTTAAAAAAAATCTTAAAACACTTAAAAAATTATAGACTTCATTAAAAACAAGGAAACTGAAAATATTCATAATTGCATAATTATTGGTCAAGTAGTTAATGAGAAAAAGAGGGGCATTTCTCTAAAGAGCAGCCTTATTCATTGAACTTTAAAACTGAGAGAAAATATCACAGATAGGGCAAAGCTGCTTGAATTGAAAGCAGAAAAATGCAGCATGATGTTTATTAGGCCACCACAAGGGAAAGTTAAAGCTGTAACTGTAGGTATGTTTTATTGATATGCTCATTATAGTTTTAAAATATTTAATGCATGTAAAGTGAGATTCAGTAGAAATGGAATGGAAGGCATTATGATCATTATATGAAATTTTGAAAATTTTACTGTATTGATTACAAGTTCAAGTAAATTGAATTGCATACTTGTATAAACTTGTTGACAGAGCTTATTTTTCATGTAATATGGCACAAAATATATCTATATAAATACCTAAAAATGTTTGGCATAATATGTAGAAACAAATAAAATGCTATGCTAAATGAATTTAATTTATGTAATTTTCTAAATAATGCTTTGTATCGGTGAATCTGGATTTTTCTTCAATAATTTTAGCTACATTCTCACATTATCACTGGTATTTTGAGGCACAGTTAAAAGTCCTATTTAAAAGTTCTGATTTAATTTATTGCTAGTTATCAGAGAGGATAGCTTTATGAGGGAAACCGTGCTATGTTGCAGGCTTTCATAAGAAGATATTTCCTGTATAATATTTTTGGTAGGAAATGCATATGCTCACTTTCAGTGTGCAACATACATTTATGAATGTTTATTGCTCGATGTTATACTTTAGCATTAAATTCTATTTTTTCGGATAAGTACATAGTTTCTAATTTGCATTTTTTGCTATATTCATTGATTTGTGGATAGTGGTGAAATATCCTAAGTTTCTTAAGAAATTTCTGAAATCTAGCTATAATTGATTTTGATGTATGTAGTGGGACAAATGAATTTTGTTCCACTGGACATAGGTATTTTTAAGCGACTCAGTAATTTTCTACCACTAGGGGATTGTACATTTCATCTCAAAAAACCTTGGCAGTTGGCAGTATGTTAAATGCATACAAAATATGCTTTTGTGAGTGTAGTGTATATATATATATAAAATGAAGCTGCTGGAAGACTTTGGAACAAATTCAAATAGTACGTATTATCAAAATGTAAAACTTCTTTGCTGTTATACTGGTTTTAAGTTTGCCAACTTTCCACTGATGATGACAACTGCAGTTTTGAAGCAATCTTAAGACCATGGTTTAAAATTTTTGTAATATTTTTATGCTGGCCTTGAAATGCTTAAAAGTATTATAAATTATAAAGAATTTGAATTTGATTGATCTATGACAGGATTCATGATGAAATGGCCCAGGGCATTAACGATCTTAATAGTTTGCAGTCCTTAAGTATGCACAATATATTCCAACTTCAGTTTTTTTTGCTATAACTGAATTGTAGCAAAAGCCCAGAATTTTTGAAGCATCGACTTATCCATAATTTTCTGCTTCAGTCTATCAGAATATGATTTAAGTCATGGCATTTTAAATATTTTCTTAATAGCAACTAGGCTTTTGTTGAATTTGCTACAGAATGGAAACAGTTTTGAATCTGTTGCATAAACTTAAAATGGGCAGGGCTCAGTTTCTTTCTTGTTCTCAATTGATCTGATTGTGTACACATATACAATTTTTCACCAAATCTGTATAATGCTCTTTGCAAAAACAATAACATCAAGAAATTGGCAGCAAAATTCTCCTGCATGTTGTTAATGGAAACAGTATGCATGCATGCCTCCACTATAGCAATTCTTTGTTACAGAGTATACATCTTGCATAGCACAGCTGTGAACACTTCCTCATGGCAAAAACCATTTCCTCATACTGATAAAATTATTGAAATGCCATCACCTAGGGATTGCAATAACGCAACCTCTCTTTTATTCCTTTCCTCCTTGCACCTTGTTTATCATGTTATTACCTGGAGAAATGGGATTTTGCTTAACACTTGCATATGTTATTAAAGATTATTGAATATTAATTGATATCATTGTATGATTCAGTTGAACTACACACTCTCCAATATGTTCACCTAACTCCACTTATACATTAGGATATGTTTCATTAGCTGCTGGCTCACTCACTACTCAATGTAGTGGCTGAATCCCAAGGTCTGATGGTTCATATAGGAACTTGCCAAGTTCATGCGTAGGTGGAATATCAAAATTCACTAATTTTTTTTTATTCTTCAAGATGAAAATTTTTTTCCATTTGATAATTTTATTAGGTTAAGAAGTTCTTTTAGCAACTTAATAATCTCTGGTATAATTTTGTAATTTTTGGGTTCAAAAGTAAGCTGACATTGCCGATTTATATTTGTTTAAAATGAATATTCCTAAAGTGTTCCTTTATGTATATGCTGTTATTGTGTATATTAATTGTTTTCCTTACAAAGTTTCGGGTAACTTTATTTTTCAGGCAGAATAATTCAAATTGACAGTAACAGCATATACCCAAAAGCAGCAGTGAAGAATTTGATTTAAGAATCTATGAATTGAACTTAAAACTTTCAAAGTCATTATGATACCACATTTTGGAAAATTTACAATACTATCTAAATGAAAATTTAAATCATCAAATGAAAAACAGGAATTGTAAACTTGAAAATAAACTTTGCAATTTACATATGCATCAAATCAAAATTTTATCAACACAATGTGCACAAAGAGAAGAAAATGTAATTAACCTCTTGGACACCACCTTATCTAACAAAGAAATTACATTTCTAAACAAAGGTCTCGAAACCTGTGAAGACTTTTCAGAAAATATAAAGGAGTATGTCATGAACATTGATATAGCTATCCACCACCTAAACAAAGGAGAAAAAAATTTAAGATAACCCAAACTATTGGAATACAAAATTACAGAAGTACATTAAAGTGCTAAAAGGTTAATCAGTTGCATAAACAAAGAAATTTTTGTTAAAAGGGGACGACTCCAAACCAATTGAAAAGAATCTTCTCAATAGGTGTAATAAAAATTTAACCAAATCATTGAAGGAAGTTAAAATATTATCCACAACTGAAAAACAGTCATGTAAAGCAATCCAGTACTACCTAGACTCTATGCACTTCCTAAAATCCATAAAAATAACAGCTGGAGACCAATAATAAACAACAATAATTCACCCACAAAATAACAAAATATTAAATGACAATTTCAACTCTTTTAAAAAATTTTCAAGATATTGGACATCAAAAATTAATTTGTTTTAGTTGAAAAACTTCAAAATATCAGAATTGCAACAGGAGGCATAATGGTGTCTTTTAATGTAAATGCTTATTCCTCAGCATCCCAATAGAAAATCTTTTGCAAATGTTAAGGAAATGGTTAACTTCTTTAAATTACAAATGAAAGAAGTAAAAGACTTAATAAAACTTACCAACATAAGCATTCAGCAAAATACTGCCAGTGGTGGTTGAGGTCATTAAGGCCTGGACTCTTGAGCAGGGTTCATATCCCACCAGGAGCATCCTTCCTGACTGAGATTTTTTCCAGGTTTTCTTCCAATCCTCATAAAAGGAAAATGCTGGGAAGGTACCTTAAACTTAGGCCTGGAATGTTTCTTTTCAAAAAAAAAAAAAAAAAAAAAAAAAAAAAAAAAAATCATTTTGTGTATTATCAGCAGTAAAAATGGGTATTAAACACCATTAAAAAATAAAATCAGCAAAATTTCTAGTTTAACCAAAAATTTACAAACTAGTTTCTAGCCTAGCAATTGGAAATCCCTGTCTCAGTTTCTGGCAGGTATATTCATGAGCTCCTTTGAAATACACATCACCAAAGCCTTTTCATTAATTTTCAAGACATGGTATAGTATGTTGATGGCATATTTTCAATAATGTGAAAAAACATTCATAGGTACTCTGAAATTCCTTAATTTACTACATAAATATATACTGTTTACCATGGAAGAGAAAAAAAAAAGCGTAGCTCCCATCCTAGATTTAAAAATTATAAGAAATGCATACATACTGAACTCTGGAATCCTTATAAAAAGTGTCAACATAAATTACTTTAAAAATAACAGTCATAACACCATTCCACAGCTTGGCACATAGAATAATTAATGTCCTACTCACAAAACAGAATGCAAACAGATAATTAATACAGCAATAATCATTGGTTTCAAGAAAGACACAATAATAAAGGTTATCAATAAATTTAAAAAACTAAAATCTATAAGAGAGGTTTCCACACATTTGAATCTCGTTATTTACTATTTCCAGTATTTTTTGTTCCTCAATGGCTTAGCACATAGCAGTGTTGTGATATATTGGACAATAGTTACTTGAGTTTGAAGCTTATAATAAAAGAAAATCTTGTTAAAAAAAAAAAAGAGTTGTAACATTTTAAGATAAATTTTTGTTTTGAAAAGTAGAAACCTGTGTATTAAAAATAAATGTAGCAACCTTGTGTAAATAAGTATAAATAAAAATGAAATACTATTCATAATTATGTACAAATATTTTTAAATATGCTCCTCTTGGTTTAATAATTCAGGCATAGGATCAATGAGATTATGACTTAAATTGTTATGTTATGTGTAATATATAAAACATATCTTCAGATTAAAAAAAATGGACAATGTATAAACAGAACTACGCACAAAGGAGAGAGAGAAAAAAAATGTTATACGCTATATTTAATATTATATTTTTGTGCTGCTGTATGTATTTGCATGTATATAAATCCTTACTTCCAATTTAATGTATTTCAGCATGTAGGTAAAGAGCATTAGCTATATGTTACGCACTATTTTGCACTGTTATCTTACATATGACTATATGTATGAAAGCAACTGCTGGAATAACATGAAAATGTCATCTCATGAATTAATGGGCTCATATTTAGATCCCAATTGGCCTGATTGGGGTTTTATTCTGGGATTGTTTCTCACAGTGAAAAATTGCCAAATGTTTGGTATATTTCAGTTCATTTGAGTCTACCACTATGGCAGAGTAGGCAGTGCTTCTGGAAATGGCATGTATTTAAAGTAGAACTGAAGCAGGCTTTAATGCTATTCTTAATTATAAAATGAAAATTACTTTATTCCTTCTAATATTTTTTCACCATCAATGTTATTTTGCTTTATTTTATTCACATTCAAATGGAAAAGCCAATAGGTTTGATGGTTGTAACATGGTTAAACGCATATGCTTTATTTTTTTGTCCATATGTTTGAAATATTTTATAATTTATGTACTGCCTAGCATTTATCAACAACCTCCCTTACTGTATTACATTATTTTTAATATAAAGCAAATGTTTATATTTATGTTTCATTCATATTGTCATGGCTGATTCGTGGTGGCACAAATGGGGGAGGGGGTATAGAGTTAATAGACATAAACACTCAAATTACATTAATTGCAGTTTATTAAAAGCATTGGTAGCATCCCAACCTGAGTGATGTCCTTTAATCTGATAATTTTTATACTGTGGAGGAATTCTTGGAAACTAAATTATAAGAGTTGCATGTATAAAATTTGTAGTTAGGTATTAATATAAATTGATGAAGTCAAATGTATAAACTACCTAATCAGAGAATGAAAAATTAAATGAAAACAGTGATATCCCTTTTCTGAAATATGATAGACTAAAGTGTAGGGTTTGCCAGTATGTGAACAATGAGTGCAAATAACAGCATAGCTAGTCTTCACCTAATTCAGTTATTCCTGGTTTGATTAGGCCAAGCCTGTATGCCTTCCAAGGAAACCAGGATAATTTCTATCTTGCACCGGCACCTTAAGGCCTTTTTTCAACTGATGGGAACTAGGGCAATGGCAGCATCTGACAGAGGCCTAGATGAACCTCAAAGTTTAAACGTGTTAGATTGAGACCAATGAATTTCAGTAATTCAATGAAAGTGCTTGCCAACTAGTATTAGAGCAGTTTAACTCTAGTGGTATTCATAGACTGTTTTTCTTTTCTGTAACAGTATGCAGTCTTTTTGTAGATTAAGGTTTAAGTGTCCTTACACTAAATAAATGCTTCTGCAATGGGCAAATGTGTGCATTTAGTGTGAAAGAGGGCAAAAGAAAAATCTGTTGATATTTTCACTAGATTAAGATAACCTGGCTCAGAAATTGCTAAAACACTTGAGAATACAAGTGGCAGAGAGAGAAAAGAAATTACAAATGGAATTAAAATGTGCATGACATTTTGATCTAAAAATAAATCGATTTGTATGTTTGTGTAGGGAAGGGATTCCATTGCATTTAAAAATGAAAATAAGTGAAGTGGAAAAGTGACAAGCTATATGTAACAGCAAGTCTGCAGTCTCCACTTCTGGATAAGATGGTTACTGACTTCTAGTACAGGCACATGCTGCCATTTCTTGCACTGCTCCTGAGTCAACTTTTGGGATTTGCAGAATAGAAATAAGGATCTGAGTTAATATAAAATGTCAAGCTTACCACTTAAGAGACTGTATAACCTGCCAATATAACCACAGTTTTCAGCTCTTGACTTTAATGTAATCACTGCAAAATATAACCTTTTCTTCTGAATATATGAAAATGAAAATATAAAATGTATATTTCTTTCTTCAGAAGATATGTAGGCAATATTTCCTATTTATTTAAATAATTTTTAGTAGTCCCTGGTATCCTCCAGTAACACTAGCACCATCACAGGTGGCCTAGGTTGTTAAGGTGCAAATCATGAGCTGGAGATTTGGGGTTTGATTTCCACCAGGATTCCTCCCTGAGAGAGGTTTTTTTTTTCCCTCCCCAATTTTTATAAAAGGTAAATGCTGGGGAGATACCCCAAACTTAAGCCTGGAACACTTCCTTCCTTTAAAAAAAATCCTTCTCAGTATATGATTTCATCTCATGTATCATCGGGGTCCACTGCCTGTGATGCCTTAGCAATTAAAATGTAAAACACTATTTAAAAAAAAAGTATTGCTATCAGTTCTTCTGATACTTCAGAAAATGACAAGAATAGGTTTCTTTCTATGTCTTGCATTAAAGACATAGAAACATTTTGTATAAATATTCATTTTTTATTCCTCTAGGACTCTTAGAGTAATCAAAAATGAACACTTTTCCACTTCTTGAAGACAAATTCTTTTCACTGGTTTAGATGGTTTATCAATAACATTTTCCATCCCCCAAAATTTTTTCTTTAACCTATGTACCATGCAAAGCATTTGAACTTAACAGCAGGAAACTCATCTTAAACACTCGCTAAACTTCAAAAATTCTATTAACATATATGCATCACAGATGAAAGGGTCCACAAAACACGTTCTCAAATAAACATTGGTAAGTAGCAAAATAAGAATGTGTAATCTATTCACCAGCTAAAAACATGTTTTTTAATTATATTTAATTAAGAAATAAGTTTATTAACTTTCAATCTAGTTAATGTGGAATTTAAAGACCTAGCACAGGTATATTTTTAGTAGATATTAGTAAAATGCTATTATCCATAAATTACAATATTTGACAGTTTTTCAAATTTTGCTAAATGAATATTTATGTAAATTAGAAATAGCAGAATATCAAAATTTTACCTTTGAGGGATTCCATTATTTACTGCTTCCCATCTGAGGTATTTGAATTATTTTCTGGATTGGTTTCTTTAACTATTTCTTTTTTTCACTAAAATATGATTCAAATCAATTTAAGGCATTGTTTTTAGTCCTATAAATATAATTTGCTCCTTCAGATGCCATGATTTACAGTCTTTTGTTAGATATAATAATTCTAATAAAAGGCATTTTGTCATTTATAGTTAATACCGAGGGTGCCAAAAATGTATTTGCACTTTCACAGTAGATATCTATTTAATATATTTCAAAGTTGAAGAGAAAAATAACAGTAATGTGTATTATGATGTTCTGTAAACAGATGTGACTCACATGCATTATGATAGTGTTGCTACGTGACAGGTAAATCAACAACGAACAAAAGAAGCCAAGATTATCGTATGATGTTCTGTAAACAGATGTGGTATTATGTTATGCTAGCGTTGCTACAACAAAATGGAACTATAATTATCGTTTGAACAGAGGAAAGCAATTTTGAAATGGTATTGGAAAACCGAAATGTTGCAGTTCAAAGACAATGGAGACGTGTGTACAGACAGAACCGCCAACGCGAGTAACAATTGCACGCACTCGAGACAAATTTAAGACTCATGGCACCCTAAGCAATGCTTACAAGGACAGATCTGGGAGATCTCGCACAGCAACAAGCCCCGCGTCCTCTGCTATGTTTTTGGAACGTTTTGAGCACTCACCGCAGAAATGTAAAAAGCAATGTGCACGTGAGACTGGAAATAACCGAACGTCATATTATTAAAACAACAAAGTTGAAAGTTTTCATCCCAAGACTTTTGCATGCATTAAATGAAGTTGAGCCTGGTCGGGGAATGCAGTAATGTGAGTGGTTTCGGAACATGGTGCCTTCGTAGGGAAAGTTATTTGGTCCGATGAGGCACAATTTAAGTTGAATGGAACTGTTCGTGCATTCGCTTTGTGAATGCAGCTTTTACGATCGTCCCCGAAGTGTTCCGGTCGACGTGTCAGGGTTTACGTAAAGAGCGAGCGCCCCTCTGATGTTACTTCCTAGGATTAAGGACATCATGTTTTCGTCTTTGTGTATTTATTTATTTTTTTTTCCTTGCGCACATAAACTTTGGAACAAAAATTGAAACATCATTTTCTATGGGTGTCACTATAATTTCGAGTTTTTAGCAAAATAAATAAATGTCGCTGCAATTTGAGCTTATTGCTATAATTCGATAAAATTATACAGAGGGAGGCACTTATAGTGTCGCGGCCATTTTACTCCAAAACGTTGAGAAAAATAAAAAAAATTGCTTCAAACAAAATTTGAAGTGCTCTTAGGGGGACATAAAATAGCGACCTTAACTCGTCCTTGAAATGCCACTCTTAAGGTCATTTTAAAATAGAACGGCGTATTTTTCCCCGGGAATGGAAAGAGCATTAAATTTTCAGTATAAAAGTTATAGTACATGTATGAGCTAAGGGTCATAGATAATGAGATATTGGACAAATAAGATAACAAATGTTTTTCACTCACTTTCACTTTACTGACATCAATTTACGTACAGTAACAGTACAGTTATAACCATAATTGAAACATAGTAAATGCTCGAAAGTATGACCATGAACTCCGGTGCATTTCCGAAAACGTGCTTTAAAAGATCCATGAAAACATCTCAAAATTTCTTCGCCGAATCTTGCACAGACATTCCTAATTTGTTGACATAGTTTACCAGGTGTAGTTAGTACTTCTTCATAAACTTTGTCTTTAATGTATACCCATAAGAAAAAGTGGGAGAAGTGAGATAAGGGGAACGGGCAGGCTAATGGACAGGTCTTCTGCGTCCTATCCATCGACTAGGATACTCTCTGTTTAATATTTCTCGAGCTACAGCTGAATAATGAGATTAACAACTATCGCGTTGATACCCTACCGGTCCACAAGACACATGTCTTCAAGCAACACTGGAAGCTCTTGGTCCAAAATTTTTCCATATTTCTGCCCATTAAGTTTGCCTTCAATGCAGTATGGTACAATAATACGGAATCCGAAAATGCCACACCAAACGTTCACGCTCCATTGCCGCTGATGCTCTACTTCCCGTAACCATCTTGGATTTTCCACTGTCCAATAATGCATGTTATGTCGGTTCACTTGAGCATTATTGGTGAATGTCGCCTCATCAGAAAATAAAATGTTGGAAAAGTTACAATTTTGAATTTGTAATAGAGCCCTTTGGCAAAATTAAATAAGCTTCTGAAAATTATCCCCATGAAGGGCTTGGTGTAGGTTTATGTGATATAGATGGTATTTGTGAAGCTGAAATATTCGAAGAACTCTTCTTTGAGAGATTCCAGTTGATGGGAAGTTGCGTGAGGATTAGCGGCAATTGTAGCTAAAACAGCGACTTACAAATGTTCTCCAGTAGCACTTCTCATTCGATGGTGTTTTCTTGATGCGACAACTCCCATTTAGGAGAATAAGTTTGCAAATCGATGAAAATTTCTAACAGATGGCTGCCTCCTTTCAGGATATCGATCTCCGCGTAAGTTGCAAACTGCTCTAGCGTTCTTATGAGCTTCACCATAAACGTAAACCATATCGATCCTCTCGTTGCGTGTATCGAACACCCATAACTGAAAACGAAGTGAAACTGATAAAAATAATGTCCGTTTAGATTTGAAATGGCAATGATGAGCACTTGTTTGTGTACCGTGTCAACAAATGAGCATCTGCGCATAAACAAACGAGTTTCCTTCATAGCAACAGCAAAACAAAAGAGAAGTGAAAGTAAGTGAATAATATTTGCTGTCTTATTTGTCCAATATCTCATCATCTATCACTCCTAGCTAATAGATGTACTAGAACGTTTATGCTGAAAATTGAATGCTCTTTCCATTTCCGGAAAAAATACACAATTCCATTTGCATAAAAAAAAAAGACAATGAAATGACCTTGAGAATTTCATTTCAAGTACAAGTTGAGGTCGTTATCTTACGTCCTCCTAAGAGCACTTCAAATTTTATGTGAAGCATTTGTTGATTTTCCCCTTTGTTTCGGAGTAAAATGGCCGCAACACTATAAATGCCTCATTCTATATATTTTACCAACTACAATCACATGGTTCGTAAAGCTATCTTGAGATCACTTTAATATACTGTCACGAATCTATTTCTTTGTTTACAAATACTACCTAACACATTTAGGTATCAGAACATGGCTTTTAAAATCTACTATAGATATGAAAGGCAATTAGGAGGCATTCTTTTGTTAAATTAAATCGCTAGTTATTCACTAAATCACATTATGAATAGATTATATTCTTCCAGGTTATAAAAGAATGAGTGTTAACAATTATTATATAGTGCCGCACTGAGAGAGGATATGACACATGGTGCGCCCTGCTTGTTTGATTGTTTGTTCGCAACTAACTCTTCCCTAGAGCTACTTAGATGAGGAAACTCTCAACCACCACCAGTAAGGTTAAAGTACACGACTTGCTTCTGGAAATTTCTGACAACCAACCTGCACCAACATACATTTTCCTTAACGGTTTTTCCCCCAATAATAATTACACTACAGCATTCTAAACAACGCGCATGTCACAGTTTTTGCTGTCATGTTTATAGCTTATGAGAGAGAGAGAGTGTGTATCTAGTTGTAACCCTCGTTTTCTGTTTGGCTGAGCTTAGGGCCAAAAGAAAGGTCGTCTATCAAGTTCTTTATACATTGGTACCACTGTTAGTCCACTTTACCATGTTGTATACATTTCAATAAATTATGATTATAAAAACCAGAATTATAGCAGGTGAGAAATTAGCTTATGATTGTCGTTTCTGCTGTTATATGGCCGCACCAGCACGCTATGGCACATCCCGTCTCCAACGATTGAATTCCAAGAGCATCATGCTCCTCTTTGTGTAGTTTTTCATTTTCATTTCATTATGTTCACCTTCACTGTCAATGAAATCACTGGAGCCACTAAAGTTTATTATAAAACTTTCACTACTTCTTCTAGAATGCTTTCTTCTTTCCAAGAACTCTCTTGAAAACGCGTTGCTACTGTTTAATTTCCGTCAACTGTTGCAACGCCGATGATGCCATGCCTCTGATGATAATGCGTTTTTGTATCCTGGTTGGTCAGTGATAAAACGAGTCTCTGGCCAGCCGAATTGCCAGCACACATATCCAAAGTGTGAATCGCAAACTAATTTCCCGCCTACTGTAGTTTTTGATTTACAAAATAAATAAAAACAAACAAGTAAACAAAAACTTCTGTCCATCAATAACTATACAATGCGACTCTAATACTGAGAGACTACGGTGAAATTCCTTATGTTTTTCATTTGGCAAATAATTTACACCAGGTAAGTCTTTCTTTTCTTTCTCTCGTGCGATCTTGCTGCCACCAATAACCCCTTTTTATGCAGTAGTCCTGTCTTCAGCACTTGCTACGTTTGAAAGCGTTTAATTGGTGACCATGCTTCCTGTGCAGTGCTTTTTCATTTATACTCCGGAGACCTGAATCTCTATCCTTATTCCCACAAAGTTAGTGATCTCAATATTCTTTAGGACTGTCAGTTTTCTCTTGAGTTATTAATTTCTGTTATATATAGAAAATATCGTTATGACATTATTGCACTAAGATAATATTATGAAACAAAATATAGTAAAACTCTAACCTCTGCAGGTAATCTTGGCTTGCCATAAATGAGCTTTCATGAGACAAAATATGCATTATTGCAACATAAAATATTGTTTAAATTGTTGGAAATTTAGTTATTAACTCACATACCAAGTGAGCATACATTTTTGACAGCGGAAGTATAAGTATTTCCTGCATAAGTATTAAAATCCTGTCCCTAGATTATAGCACACATCAATTTCGAAAAATAATATTTCAAAGTCTGAATTTATGAATGCACATCAACAAGAAAGAAGACTGAAAGTAACTTGGACAGAGGGAATAGCAAGAACAATGAAAGAGATTAGAAGACAGAAACTAGGAAGATGTAAAACAATGGAGAAAGGCTATAGGAGTTAATAGGTGCAGGCATTGCAAAACCTGAAAATAAATATGTGTACGATGCTTTGAAACGTGGACATGCGTGTGACACATTCAGGATAAACGGTATCAGTAATTAAACTGAAATACCTCAAGGTTCAGACTGATAACTGCAGCAAATAATAAGAATATTATTAATTTGATCAGTCCCCAGGAAGTAAGTAATTAAGAATGACGGATATTGCATACCCCTGCACACTAGAGAATCTCAGCTGCGATGGCGAATATTTTGCATTATTTTTAAGAATTGACAAACGAAACGTTACATAAATTGAAATTTTATCTTTAATATAGAGTACACTGTTCAAATATATACATGGTTATTTTTAGTGTATACTATTTACTTTAGCAAAAGTACAGGAACATTTATACAATTTCAAGTCACTTAAGTGACAAAGGGCCAGTTGTATAAAAGTTGATAACTGAGATTACTTTTAACTGTAATTTAAAAAGTAATTAGAGGTTAGTCATTTCTGTTGCTTAAAAGTAATCCTAAACATGTAACCTCGAGTTTGCAATAACCGTCAAATCTATGGCAACATCCCGAAATAACAGGGAAATTCGTGTTTACAGCAAGTTTATGTTCAATTGCTCCACCTAAGAAAAGCAACAATTATTCAGTTTCCCCACCTCCTATACAAGTGCTTTCCTTCCCCCTAATATGTCTTCAAAGGAAAAGTAAAAGCGAATGCGAGTGGCAAATTTTCAACAAAAGTGAGAAGGATATTATTATTGATCTGGTACTAAAATATTAGAAACTATTTGAATATATATAGAATAGAGAACGTACATGGAGGAAATTGCAAAGAGTTAAATGATTCTTTTCTGAAGACTTCTGCATTATAACCCCCAGACGATATAATGAGTATATATGTGCAGGCTATAGTACCTAAAACTCCAGGAAACATTGTTATAAAAGCCTAGCATCAATTTCTATATATCACCCTTTTGTTTGGCATTTTAATAAATTGAGGTCTTATTGCTCTAGTAATTTTATGGACGGTTCTACTGGCCGCTCTTTTCTCCACTTTGAATATACCTTCAATAACTATTTGGAAGCTCTCTGTCGCTGAGAACCTTAAAGTTAATAGTATCATGAACACTATTCAAAGCATGATTTCGCTTAGTTTGTGATTGTAATCAGGGAAGTAACATCTGCTCCAGTTCTTCGACTTCTTTTACTAAGCGAAGTCGCATTTTGGATTTTTTGTTATTCAGTTCTAGGAACTAGTTTTTCTCTCTCTCTCATGAAGTACACAAGGATCATGGTGAAATATATCTTCAGATGAGATGTCGGAAATCGGAAATCTGTACAATATGCCGCTTGTAAGGTTAACCTTACATAACCTACAATTGAACGTGGATCTGTCTGTTATTACGTGGAAATGAAAAGTGAAACAATGGAAAAAATTTACACGAAATTAAAATAAACATAGCTAACCATTTTTTTAATAAATGAAATTGTTATGCTTCTGTACTCTGAGAAATGCGTTATGCCCTAAACTCAAACTCCTTATACAACTAGCCCTAAGTCTACAATAAGAAGTCTTTCTAGAATGTTCTCTGAGTTTTCATTGGCTTCAAATCAATTGTTTATCACAATCCTGACTTTCAACTTTCCTATAGAGACGTGGGAAGGGTTGTTGTTAATCAACAGGCCCCCCTCCAGACGTTGGGAAAGCAACTGTATGGCATGTAATGTTCGGTTGTTGCAACTATTGTTCAGCCGCTTCTAACAAGCACGTAGATTTGCTAACGACAGCTCGGGAAAACGGAAGCGCTCTGCGTGAAGAAGAAGGTTAGTTGTGCAAACCGCAAGAGGGGAACGGGGTCAATAGTCCACAGAATTGACTTTGACGCAACCTTTTGCATTCTTTCGTAAAGTGAAAAATACGTATAATGTTTCGAAGATTACTGAAACATTTTACGATGTCTGTTATATAAAAAGTATTTTGAAAATTCATTATCAAAATCAAAATTATGTGGCTATGGGGACTTGAGCAGCATTTGTCACATTTAGATGTCGTGGAGGCATTTGGTGTTGCCTTACTGTATGCGGGTGTTACGGACTATCATGTTCTTGATATTCTGTCTTAATTTACTGCATTATATAACAGGTTCCTAACAATATAGTAAGGGGGGAAAAACTGAAAAACAGTCAGTAACTGATTTTGCAATGCGCTCAAATCTGTTGTGGATTTTATAAAGAACAAAATACAACCAGTCTTATTTCATTGTTATTTCTGCAATTTTTTAAAATTTGAGTTACAATTAACCAGATTTTAAGATTAACGAAACTGCATTTTAAGAGTATAGCTTTTAACAAATGGAAATAAAAATAATTAAAATGTTAATAAATGCTTTCTACGCTGGTTTCAACCGAGACATATTGGGATATGTCTCCCAAATCGAGACATCTGTTAACTGTAGGTGAAGCACTATTTATTATACCAATTAAAACATTAAGGAGGAAAAATTCACTTTTCAGGTAGATTGCAATAAGAAAAGACTGGAAGTTTATAGGCATTATAAACAACTAAAATAGCAAGAAATAAAATTCCGTCATGCAGGAGCTGCGTAAACTAAGCAAATTCCTCACCAACTGGAATAACTTTAAAAATAAATATAAAAACCTAATTAGATATAATTATTAATGAAATGAAATAAGTTATGACATTGCTGTGGTCCGGTAAACATAATTAGAATTCTTGCAATCTATTAAGTGTTACAAAAGGGAAACCACATTTTTAGAATTATTATTAAGATTAAACACAAATATTAATGATATACTATTAATTAAATGAAATGTATGACCACTGATAGACAAAGCTATTTGGCTATTCTTAAACATTTTTAAATGTAATTTAAAATGTAACCATGCTTACGAACTGAGTCCTTAATATCTACTTTACATTCATTAAAATAGAGAAAAATAACAGTTTCGAATTACATTTTGTATTTAAGAATATATTCATATGTTTCAATAAAACAAAAACATGTTACTATTTAAAAACAATTACAATGTTCTACGCAAATATACACAATCAAAAATAAACATCGAAAGTTACATACATTTTCATTGATTTTGAATTTTAATGTTATTGTAGTAAAAGCAAGTAACGCAAACGTTTTCTGAAGGTTATTACAGAGCGCTGTTACATACAAATATAATTCTCAAACACAGATTAGATTAATATTTCACATTTGCTATCTTCACGGCGATGCTTTCGTTAATACAAAAAACATGCATTTCTATAAATACATTTATATGCTGAGTTAAATTGTTCTTTTATTTTGAAACAATAATGGGAAAAACTAAACTCGGGCCCTTTTTAAATTTCGATTTTCAGGTATACCTGTACTCCTAAGGTCTTATTTCCCTAGTTTTCAGAAACTATTTTTCTTACTTTATTTAAATAGTATACCCGAGTTTCATTGTTGAAAAAGAAATATTGGTGCCGCTAGTGCGATTTTTAAATTTTGTGTTTCAGGTAAATCCCCACTCCTAATAATCTGCTTTCACTGACTTTCAGAGACTAGTTTTATTATTTTATTTAAATAGTATATAATTGCAAATGGTGCCGAAGAATAATTTATAGATTATGAGTTTCAGGTAACCCCCCCCCCCAAATTATCTGATTTCACTGATTTTCAGAAACAAATTTTCTTGTGTTATTTCAATGGGCACCGAGTTTCTTTTAATTTAAAATTTCGGCTGCTAGAGAGATTTTTAAATTTTGCTTTCACCCCCACTCTTTAAATTTCGGTTTTCCTAATAGTCCCAATTTGACTGATTTTCATATATTACTTTTATTAATTTATTTTAATAGCATACACCGAGTTTCTTTGAGAAAAAACAAAAATTGCGATCGCGATAACGTTTATTATTATTATTATTATTATTATTGTTATTATTATTATTATTATTAATTTTTAATTTTTTTCCTTTAGGTTAATCTCCACCCACAATGGTCCGATTTTGCTGGTTAACAAACTCCAGTTTGTTAATTGATGGCTATGTACCGAGTTTCATTGAGAAAAAACAAAATTTGCGACCGCTAAAGTTTTAAAAGACATACTTTTTTTTTTTTTTTTTTTTTTTTTTTGCATTGTCATTTTCGGTGCCTAGAGGTAGGATCGATGGCGATTTGAAGAACATTTTCAAAAAGTTTTTCATGGTTACAATCCCCACATCTACATTCATTCGCTAAAAGGCAACACAGAAAAAAACATATTAGTTGTACTGAAATTAGGCATTATTCACCAGATTAATAAATAGGCACATTAATGTTAACGTCGTGGTAGTTGTCATTTGTAATTTTAAAGTTTTAAACAAACTTGACGGCAAAATAAATATTTTTGTGTATCCTGTCTCCTGTCAGATATAACAGTTTGCATATGAGAAAATTACCTCTCAACCATAGAAGCAGCGCAACACAGTAGAATTAATTTCAGCTGCAATAACATTATCATTCTGTAGAATTTTTAGAATGTTTCTAAGTCTCTCCAAATGAAACTTTTTAGAAAACTTTTAGCCTAAACTATTTCTTCTTCGTTACACTGCATCCTCCACAGTTTTCAGAGGCTGTTCTCTTCGCTTCAGACAGGAAAGCCAACAAGTTAAACACTTTTTCATCTCCAAAGACTCGACAGGTTTTTTAGCTGTTGCAATTAGTGATGTTTCATCCTCTAAAGCACTAGCCACCTTAGTTATATTTGCGAAATCGAAGAGTAATAAACTGCTGCTGAAATCCATCATCTTATTTTGGTAGGTCGAACCTGGAACAGAATCTTTAATTGACTGTATTCGTGATGGGACTTACAGAAATACCCTTCTTAATACTGGAAACCAATTTGTCGACAAATCAAGCGTCTCTTTTGACAATGGGGCAGGTCACATCGAATTTCTTCAGCATTTACTAAATTTAGTGAATCCAGAACGAAGTGGTTCAGGCGATAACTCGTACGGGAGTCCCTGGTTCAAATCCCTTGAGGCAGGTATTCTGACCTTGAGTTTTTATTTTTTTTTATTTTGTGATTTCCCCCAGGATGTTGCAATGGATATTTATTCTGATCGGTCTTCATCATTCCAGATGAAGATCACTGCATTCTAAGCGTTATCAACCCAGATGAATATATTCGCCTTTAGTATTACCCCCGAAAACATTTAAATGATAGCAGCATATCTGGATGCTAATCAGTTATACAATTGGACGGTTCATACTGGTGACAACTTTATGTTGTCTTAACCAAAACAAACCAAACCTAGTTATAAAGCAACTAGAATTTCTAAGATAAAAAAAAAATACTAACACAACTGTTAGTGAAACCTCTGAAAAATTCATACTTATTATACAGTGTCCCAAAATTACACCGACAAATTTTGAGATAAGTTATATGACGTTATTTAAAGCACGTTTTGTTAACGAATCAATGAGCTGCGAAGTTTCGTTTCTGTACAACGAGGTGTTACATCATTAATGCACCAGCTCACTTTGGCAATGAAGTACATCATCTTCTATCCGACTGGATAGGTCGGAGTGGGCCCGCAGTTTGGCCGGCGCGCTCGCCTGACTTTCATTCTCTTGATTTCTACTTTTATGGACACATGAAGTTCCTTGTTTACAAAACTCCTGTTGATTCCAAAGAAGATCTTGTGGCGTGTATAGCTAGCGCAGCTGATGAAATCAGAGACATGCCTGGTGTCTTGGAGAGAGTTAAGAGGATAGAGTATGTCACGTCGATGCGCACTTTGTCTGGAAGTGAATGGTCCTGTGTTCCAGCATCTGCTTTGAGATGAGAATGATGTGCCTATTTGCTTCAGAATGTTAATTTAACATTTCAGTAAGAGCTTATCAATTGCATTTTGTTTCTGTTATCGGTATTCATGGTTCAAATATATACTGTATCATTTATTACTGACTTTGTTAATTTTCACATACTGGATTACCCTAACCTCTTATTGTAAAATCATCCAAATAATGATTAACTATATTACAATGAAACGAAACTTCTTAGTCCTTGGGTTCCTTAACCAAAATGCTTTAAAAACCATAATCTATCCTACCACAAAGTTTGTCGGTCTAGTTTGGGACACCCGGTATAAAATGTCCTGATAATGTATCGATCTATCAACAGATTGTGGCTTGTTTTGTCCCACCATCCGACGGATATTCGTTCCCATTAGCTACACATGATTCTGATCTATTGGCCTTACCTGTCCTCTTTGGTCGTGACCGCTGTGAAGTAAAGCCGCCTTTATTGTGTAAGTGGATGGTCCAGTGACCCATGGAATCAAAATGATACGGTATCTCTTGTTTCTTAACGCTATGAGCACATTTATTGACTGAACACTATGTCTGAAAGAAAACAATTTTAGTAGTAGACAAAATTAAGCAGAGAAATCTTGTTGACGCTACTAGGGATGGAATTGCAGACCGCATATTCTTTAATCAGCCTCCTTACTGCATGACTTATCTCGAAACAATTATAAAACAATTTGCAGTACATTTATAATTAATCAATACTTTCAAACATACAGATCGTAAAACATACTACAATTAGTCATTAAAACATGGACGAAACAGCGCATATTCTCATTATGTATTAATTCTTTTGAGTTGATAAATTTTGCGGTTTTGGAACATCTTTCGGGCGATGATCGTATTCTGGCAACACAAAGCAGCGGCGTTGCGTGGCAGCAGTAACCCAGGTACACAACTTTGCCACTACTAAACATAGGTGAGTGGCTGAACGTACATAACGGAAAGAGAGAGGGAGAGGCGGGGAGGGCAAACTTGGCCATAAACTGATAGTCTGCAATGTGCAGGATCTCTATTTAAGACAAGATTATGTTGAAATTTTGTTAACAAATTCAAAATGTAAAAATCTTTTTTCTTGCTTAGTATGGGAGTCAAAGTTTAGATCATCATAAAATGTAACAAAAGTGAATTTCTTATATGGTGGTCTGCGAATATTCATTTATGCGCAGATAAATACTGTCAATGCTTTATAAACCCCCACCCCATATTTTTCAAAAAGCTGTGCATGTAATAAAGATATATTAACAACACATACAATTTTGTTTTAACATTAAGATATTTTTACTACAAGAAAAATATATTACTATGATGTAGAAAATTAAACACTGGGTATTTTTTAAATTTAGGTAAGGACAAATTCTGTGATATTTATACTAATATTGGATATTCAAAGCAACATTTTGATCATATTTCAGCGCACAGTACAAGTAAATTAATATTTCAAAAACCAGTTACTGTATCTTAATAAAATGCCGATATACATATAGGCAAAATTCAGAATTGAGAAACTGAAATTTCAGTATAGAGTTGCTTTGAAAGATAGTGGAAGGGTTTACTTTTGGCGAAAGTCTCTACATCTACAGTTGTTGGATCGCATCATTATGTTATGCCTCTGTGTTTGCTCCACGCACTTAACTCTCTGACGTGTATGTAAGTCAGTTCGAAAGCCTTCAAACCCGTCTATCTACCAGCTGTTGGGGTGACCTTACACTCCTTTGGGTCTAGTTCAACATCTCTTAACTGGAGAGACATTCTTCTGTGCTGCCAAGCATTGTGTGCACCAACTAGACAAAAGACGAGCACTCTATAATAATAAATTTGCCATGTTTATTTTGCACTGCTATTCCTAAACAAGTCTAGTAGCCTTCGAGGTCTATTACAGATATAGCTAGAGCAATTGTGATATTTCACATTTCATTAATAAATTATTTGCTTTTTCGCCAAGATCTAAACTTCTTACTAATTATTTTATTCCATTCCTGAGGTTGGTATTTATCTTTATCACAAAATGAGAATTCTGAGAGTTACTGATCACATATGGAAGTAAATTATCCTCAGGAAAGAGCGGTTTTATTATTATTATTATTATTATTATTATTATTATTATTATTGTTATTATTATCATCATCATCATCATCATCATAATCATATTCATCGTTGCTGTTATTGTTGTTAACATCATCATAATCACAAGTAATGTTACAACAGAATCTGAGATTGCCAATAAATTCACGAACATAGTCCTAATAAAATAAGAATTCAAATATAATTCCCCGCAAACTTGGCTTACACTATTGTAATGATTGTATTGTGAATAATTAACCTTTTCAAGTCATCTTGCAACAAACGAGTGTTGATTATCAGTAATGCTAATAGAGAAGAGTCAAATCGGGTTTAAAACTATTTCATGAATAGAATAAGAATTTCAAACAATATATACCTGAAATTCGCGCACGGATTATTAACAATTGTATAAAATGTTATACTTATGTACTTATCAATACCTACCTACTCTGAAACCGTGAGAATCGACAAAATTTCGGCTATTAAAATCGCTACCGTTCGTTTTACTAATACCAACTAAAAAAAAAAACAAAACAATAGATAACATTTTACCATTCTGAGCAACTTTTTATTAAAATTTATGGTTGATCAGACAGATATTGTTACATAATTTACAGAATTATTTCAGACTGTTTGGCTGAATACGCAAAAACAATTGCTTGAATGAGTAAACATTAAGTTAGTTAAATGTATAATTTCAGAATACACTGAAAAGTGGTCAGTGATTCGGGCTCAGGAAGTATAATGGTGCATAGAGTTGGCTACACTGAACACAAGACAAATGCACGTCGCATGATAAAAGGGATTTGATAAAACTTTACGACAATTTCACTGAGAATGGTCAAATTTCAAAATGTTGTCACACAAGTGAAATTAATCATCAAAATCATCATCATCATCATCATCATCATCATCATCATCAAAGGTTACCTAAGACCGTTTCACACCAATGCGGGTCATCACTGACACCCAAAGATAGTATGAAATTTCACGGTTTTACTATTAATGTGTTGCACAACTATCACTTAAAATATTCAAATGCGAGGATGATGCACCAAGTTATGTCTGCCGCCTGTTACATCAGAACAATGTGATTTTTTTTCAGCATCCTGTGTTATGACACAAGGATGCCTGCTGTCTCCATTAGTTACCTTATTTTTGAATGATAATGGAAAATTACCTGATCGGAAGAAAGGAATACAGATGAGGGATATACAACATGCAGACAATGTATTTCATTTACTTGTAGAATAATTCAGATATTCGATCAGTTTAATAGATAAAGTTGAAAAAAAAGTATGTAAATAACAGATCATAAATGACGTTATATTCTGGCAATATAGAAATATTATTTTATTTCAGAACAGGTGGTTGTGATAAAGACATTTAGAACAGATTCAGAAAAACAAAAGTTCGTCACACTGGAGCTGCGTATATTAAGCGAATTCCTCACCAAATCGAATAATTTTAAAAATAATTATAAAATCCAAATTAGGCCTTATTAATCAATGAAATGAAATAAGTTATGGCATTACAGTGTGAAATTAGGGGAACAAAATAGGAATTCTTGTAACCTGTAAGTAATACAAAAAAGGAAACCACGTTTTTAGAATTATTATTATTATTATTATTATTATTATTATTATTATTATTATTATTATTGTGTTTGAATTTAAACCATAAAAATAATGGTATACTCTTAACTAAATGAAATATATGGCCACTGATAGACAAAACTATGCTGTGTGGGTATTTTTAAACATTTTAAAATGTAAACATGTTTATGAACTGAGCCCTTAATATCATCTTTACATTTACTACAATAGAGAAAAATAACAAAAAGTTTCGAGTTACATTGTGTATTTAAGAAGATGATGCTCATATGTTTCTGTAAAACAAAAACATGCTACCTACTATTTAAAAACAATTACAATGTACTAAGCAAATATAAACAATCGAAAGTTCATCGATTTTCAGTCTCTTTGAATTTTAATTTAAATTTGATTGCAGTAAAAGCACATGTAATGCAAAAGTTTTCTGAATGTTGTTACAGAGCGCTCTTACCTACAAATACAATTCTTACACACATTTTCACATTTGCTATCTGCACGACAATGCTTTTGTGAAATATAAAATCTATATGCATTGCTATAAATACAGTTTATATGCTGAGTTAATTTGTCCCTTTTATTTTGAAACAATAGAGAGATAATTAAACGCTAGATCACCTTTAAATTTCTGTTTTCAGGTATACCCTACTCCTAATGATCCGATTTCCCTGATTTTATAAACTAATTTTTTGTTTGTTTTATTTCAACTGTATGCACCGAGTTTCATCGCCAAAAAGTAAATATTCGTGCCGCTGGAGCGATTTTTAAATATTGGGTTTAAGATAAACTCCTATTCCTAATAATCTGATTTCGCTGATTTTTAGAAACTTGTTTTTCTTATTTTATTTCAACCGCATATACCGAGTTTTCTTTTAAATATACTTAAAATTGCGGCCGCTAGAAGGCTTTTTAAATTTTCTTTTAAATTTTCGTTTTAGATTAACCCCCACTCTCAATGGTTCAATTTTGCTGGTTAATGAACTCAAAAAATCGTTTGTTAATCGATGGATATATGCCGAGCTTCGTTGAGAAAAAACAAAAATTGCGACCGCTAGAGCGTCAACAAACACATATACATACGTATAAAATATGAAATGGAAAAGCCCATTATGTCCCATAAAGACTAAGGCCCCCTGTCAAAAGTAAATAGCTTGTATATCTGTCATAGTATAAACAACTGGTATAGCTTGGGTATTTTGCAGGACCGAGTTCTCAGTGCGCATGTCACGACATTAACTGTTACTATTTTTTAATTTTAACATTTTGTTACTATCTGTATTCTCATTTAGACGATTCGTAAAAATAAATGAATACAACCAAGAACATTTACTGCCACTTTTTTAACAAATTAAACAGCTATCTGGCATGTGTGTGACATCGACAACTAATAATTATTATTGCGAATATAAGATTTCGGAAATTGTTGACTACCGACGCTAAAGTTTTAGCCACCGGGTTGACGGAAATTGGCGATTATGTTGGCACTATACGCTCTTGTAAATTAAAGCTTGCGATAACTTTCTGGCTGCACATTAGCACAGGTTACGGTAATAACACAAATTTTGATTATGAATCTAATTTCTCTGAATAATTCTAACCAAATGAGCTTAAAAGTTTCAAGTTCATTCTTTTTCACATCTGGAAAATCTTAAAAATACTGAAAAGCATTTCTCCGTAATTAATGCTGATACTAAAAAAATCGCGCGATCCTTTCTGAGTTATTATTATTATTATTATTATTATTATTATTATTATTATTATTATTATTATTATTATTGTTGTTGTTGTTGTTGTTTTATATAGGCAGTTCTTGAATGAATACTGCCAAGAAAATAAATGCAGAAAAATTTATATATCAAGATTGTATTTATGCATTGTATTTGTTCTTGGATGATGGTTTATTTGATATAGATATGATAAAGCTGCTGTAAAGCACGGAAAACACAATATACAACTTTTCAAAAATTTGTCATTTTCGGTAATTATAAAGCTAATCTACGCTCGCCAGCTCTTTAACCTACTTTTAGCGAATTCCGAAGAAATGTAAGTTATTGTGGTTGTCCCATGGAAATATTTTTGAAAAAAATCTTCAATATCATGATACTATCTACTAGGCACCGCAAATGACAATGAAAAAAAACTTTATACAGAATGAGGCATTTATAGTGACGCGGCGCCCATTTTACTGCGAAACGAAGGGGAAAATCGAAAAATGCTTCAAACAAAATTTGTAGTGTTCATAAGAGGACATAAGATAGCGATCTTAACACGTTTTCCAATATCAATTCAAGGCCAATTTGTTTTTTTTTTTTTTCCAAATGAAATTGTGTGATTTTTTTCGGTAATGGAAAGAGAATTTATTTTTCAGTATAAACGTTCTAGTACATCTCTCAGCTAGGGGTGATAGGTGTGTGATATTGGATAAATAAGACAGCAAATGTTTTTCACTCACTTTCACTTTACTGACATCAATTTACGTTCCGTACAGAACAAAACTGTTAAATCCACAATTGAAACAACGCCATGTTCACATTACAAACACCAATTTAGTAAATGCTCGAAAGTATGACTAGTAACTTCGATGCATTTCCGAATTAACCGACAGGGAGTGTGATCGTGCATTTTTTTCAACAGGACTCTGTCACTGCTCACATGTTAATAATTCTATGAGAGAAATTCACAATGTGTTTCTATAAGACAGAGTTATTGGTACGGATTTGTGGCCCCTCCCTCCGATTTAACAGCCTATGATAATTATCTCTGGGGTAATTTTTTTAAATGGTGTTTAATGCCCATTTTAACTATTGAGGCATCATAGGCGGTGAAACTGATGAATGAAATGAAATGATAAATGGGGGAAGGATTTTTTCTTTTTAAGGAAGGAAGAGTTACAGATGTAAGTTTAGGGTACCTCCCCAGCATTTGCTATTTATGAGGACTGAGAAAAACCTGGAAAAAACCTCAGTCATGGAGGACGGTTCTGGTTGGAATCGAACCCCAGACCTCCCGCTCACGAATACGCGCCTTAATGACCTCGGTCACCCGTAGCGGTAGGGATAAATTAAAAAATGCCGTGTACAAAACGAATCTGCACACTATACAAGAACTGAAAGATAACATTCGTCAGGAAATTGTCCGGATTTTTCCAATTAAACTACAGCGAGTGATGAATAATTTCATAAAGAGATGCCAAAAATGTGTGGAGAATGAAGACGGGCAGTTTCAATACTTCATTTGATAATTTAATAAGTAATGAGCCTCTTAAATTGGTTTGTGTATTGTTGTATGGTGTTTGTTTTATTGCTTTTCCCTCCAGCTAATCACCGAGACCAGGCTGGCGGGCTAATCGGCTGGAGTGGAGTGCTAGCCCATACTCTAAAACACTGGGGGGAAATAAAATCTATTATTTAATTATAATTTAATACTATTTAAAAGTTGAAGTTCAATTTTTTACTCTAGTATTAAATGCATTTTATATAGATTTGATGTAGAATTCAAAAGAAATCACCACTGTATAAACACCGTTAAAGATTTATTTCAGGAATATGGTGGTAGATGAAATAACACCTATTAAATATTGATCTCGGCGGGAACTGCAAGAGGCAATTAGATTAGTATTAGATGCAGGAGAATCGTGGAGAAGGAGGCAGGAAAAAAAAAAAAAAAACAAAAAACAAAGAAAGAGATGTAACTAAATAAAAGTTGTCACTAAGAATAGCTAAGTTTGTGTACTGCCGCATGATATTTATGCTTCTTTAAGGAGTCAAAGAATTTATCTATACTAAATGTTAACTTTATTGTTGTGTGGGAAGAAATCTTACAAATAACCACATGCTAACATTGCGTTGATTTCTGTAACGAATCATCACAAGAAGGTCTGAGGTTGCCGATAAATTCACGAACTGGAAAGCTCAGACCCTTAGTTAACGTTTATTAGGACTATTTTGGGAATAAAATAGAAATTTAAATAGTTCCCCTAAATTTAACTTACAAAATTGCAACAAGTGTACATTTGTATTACGAATACTTAACCTTTTAAGTCATCTTGTGACAGACGAATCGATGTCAGTAATGCCACTAAAGAAGAGTCAAATACAGGTTTAGGATTATTTCATGAATATAATATGCATAAAAATAATATATATTTGAAATTCGCGCACAGAATATTAACAATTGTATAAAATGTTATACTTATGAATACCTACGTATTCAGAGACCGTGAGACTGAAATAGATGAAAGTATGACAGTTAAAATCGTAATCGTTCGATTTACTAAAACCAATTGAGAAAAACATTTTACCATTCTGAAGTTGTTTATCAAGATTTATGGTAGATATTGTTACATAATTTACAAAATGATTCAGACTGTTTGGCCGAAAACGCAAAAACAATTGAGTGAATACACATTAAGATAGTTAAATTTACAATTACTGAAAACACAGAAAAGAGGTCAGTGATGCGTGCTCAGGAATTACATAGCGGGGGATAGAGTTGGCTACACTGACTACAAGACAAATGCATATCTCGCGATAAAAGGGATTTGATAAAACTTTATTAATTTCAGTTATAGCACGATGTCTTCTCTAAGATTTGTCGTTTTTCTAGCTCATTTCCAATCTTAGGTATATTTTAGAACAAAATATGAAGCACTTGAGGTTCGGCCTATAACCATTTTTAGTACACCCACCCCAAACACTAGACTGCCGCGTTTGCAGCTAGCATAACGCTTTCTATAGAGGTCGATATGGGTTGTAATGTGGTTTCTTTGGATAATTTTGCAGTATATTTTAATCCGAAACCATATCTATAGCCTTTCAATTTAAAAATGTTATTTATAAAACCTTTAACATGCAATAGAAATCCTTTCAGTGTTTGTATTCTAAGATGCTGTGTCTCTTATGTCATTGCCACGCTATTGCATTGTTGATTCTCAGCTCGCATGTATTCATTGCTACGTCACACGCACTTAGTATCCCACTCATGACTAAAATTACCGTGTAAACACCGGAACTTGCCTCAGAATTCCAGTGCTCACTTTCGCTTTGAACGTGAACGGGTTTTAATTCAAGCCATCATAGTCTTGCCCTAAGCTAGAGGTAGGCACATTTCCTATGGGTGGGCTTAGAAGAGGAAATATGTCTGGTCTGTTTCATTATTCAATCTTTATTCGGGAGGTGTGCAAAATATTCATTTACAGCTACAGTCCTCTTTTGATGAAAAACTCTGATCAGCGAAGAAGAGTTTCAGCTTTGATAACGCATGGTAGTTGGAAGGAGTCAAACATGGGCAGTAGGATAGATGCTCTAACAAGTCATACTTCAACTATCTCAGTTTCCCAACGCTAAAAACTTTTATGAACACGCACACCCTTTGACGTACACAAGTAATCTCTAGAACGCAAAACTGTTCCAAGTCCTACACGTTACAGTGCGCGGTTCATGAAGTATCAAGCAAATCTGTGTAGCCACTGCAGCAGTATGTTATACGGTATGCGCTAAAGACGCTCAGAGTGTGTGTGTTTTCCGTTAGTTCTATGGCAGAGTGTGCAGCGATGCCATAGTTAAGAGTGCAGGTTTACCTCCCGGCATGAAACACTTTATTTTTAATAAACCTTTGTAACATTACGACAAATTAGTTTCGTAATATTGTTTCCCATACACAAAAAGCATATGTTTCGGGCTCACCCATTTTCTAGTAATGATAAAGACAAGAACTTATTTCACTTTTAAATATAGTTACCCTTTATTGCAATACACTTCTCACGTCTATGAATTAACATTTCAATCCACCCCTCCATATAGTCAGAAGTCTTGTCTGCAAAATGGCATAAACAGCATCCATCACTTCTTCGTCACAATTAAATTTTCTTCGTCGAAAGTCCTCCTTGAGTTCTGAAAAGAGGAAATGGTCACAGAGCTAGATCTGATCTGTAGAGGGGACGGTCGATCTCCTTGAAGCCACATTTCTTCACAGCTTCCTTTGCAACAACAGCTGTTTCGTTTGTACAGGCGCGTTGAGGTGAAGAAGGCGCACACCACCACTCAGCTTTCCTCGCCTTTTCTCTTTGATGGAAGCACGTAGTCTGTGCAGTAGGCCAGCATAGTACTCCCCATTTACTGTGGTGTTCCTCTTCTTGAAGTCAATGAAGAGTATTCCTTCACAGTGCCAAAAGATTGTGACCATGATCTTCTTGGTTGATTGAGTGACGGCCTTTAGAGGCGGTGCTTCGCCAGGTTTACACCACTCCATTGATTCTCTTTTGGTCAAGGGTTCATAATAGAGGATCATAGTTTCATCTCCTGTAACAATGATTTACAGAATTTCTCTCTCGTTGCCACGGCACAGCTCCAAAAATGCTCAACAACTTGTTGCTGCCTTTGGACTGAGGAAAGAAGTATAGGAACCCATCTTGCACTAACTTTATTTATGTTTAAATGTTGATGAATAATTAGAAGGACTGTTGTTTTAGAAAAGCACAACCTTGCTGCTATTTCTGTAACTTTGAGCCGCCGGTCTTCCATAATTTCTCCTTCCACAAGAGCGATCGATGTTTTCAGCAGTGAGCACCTCCAAGGGTTGACCTGCACGCTCTTCGTCTTCAATGCTTTCTCCACCCATTCGAAAAAGTTTGGCCCATTCTTTTATGGTAGAATATGAGGGGGATGCTTCCCCATATACCCCGTCCAATCGTTGTTTAATTTCAATTGGAGTAAGTCCTTCTTTTGTGAAGAACTTAATAACGGCTTGATACTCCATTTTGAACATGTCACAATCTTCTACACATAGCCTTCTTTGTGCAACTATGTGTGAACAATTGAACACACCGGAGCGAAAATTACAGCTGCAATTATTTACTTAACAGATTAGAATTTTGTGAAGGCTATAATCCTTATCGGCGAGGCCGGAAACTTATGGACCTACCCTCGTATATATTATAATGAATATTATAATATTTCCTTCAGTATTAGTTCTATCTAAATGCAATATGCTGCGCACACATTCCCTGCACGAGCACAAAAGACAAAAAATGTCTTATAGGCACAAAGTCAAGAAGCCTAGGATGTTGTAGCCTCTCGTCCACGCTACTATAGAAATCTGATATCATCTATGTCCCGAAGATTGATGCCAGTTATACATGCCGAAGGTTCATACATCCGATATCAATAGAACAGAAAATTTTCCATTCGTGTATTTAGTTATTTTTAAAAAACACACTAATTTGTGATTACGTTTTTGTGTGTGCATAGGTAATGTCATAAAACTGAAATGATACGTTAAAATATAATATGATATTAAGCCAACAAGCTGTTCTACACATACACTTATAAAATTATTATAAAATAAAAAAATTGATTTGAACCCAGGAGCTTACGCAGAAGAGCAATGACTTCTAAACCTCTCGGTCACCTCTACTCTACTCTACTCTATGTTTTTTTTTTCCAGGTGCTTATGATTGTGAGCATTATGTTCAGAGGCAAAGTGCCCACTGCAGTGTGCCAGTCGCTGCTTGCGCGTTGTGAATACGGCATTTACGAGCGTCCCCGAAGTTCTCCGATTGACACGCAGAATCTGGTGGACTTTTTTTTGTGCAAAGAGTGTACATTGTCTTAAGAATATTTATTTTTTTCTTTTCCAAACCCTATCTTTTCTCACGAAATTTTCCATCTAGTTGGTTACAAAATTGGAACAGTATTCTCCGGCCATGGTTTTGTCCTTCTGAAGGTAATTACTAAAATTCCTTTAGCGTCCCAGCAGAATGATGTCATTACCTTTTCTGGAGATGAAACTGACTCTTTCTTCTTTTGTGCAAAACAACCGGTTTCTGTCCACTGTTTTGATTTCTATTTCGATTCTGGTGTGTGATGATGGATTCAAGTTTAATCCACAGACAGCAGTCGACATACAAAACCAGTTCTACTGATATTAAAATGCTTCAAACACTGTGACGACACTTTCATACAATGCGGTTTTTTTTTGTCTGGTGTTGCCGGTGCAGGTGATTCATCTGCAATTCTCAATGTAAAATATAATCTACATGTTCATTTGAAACGCCTATAGCCTCAGAGATCTCATGCACCTAAACTCGCCCGTCATCTTATATAATATATGTATTTGTTCAATGAATTCTTCTGCTGGTGCATATTTTGAACGCTCTTTCATTGGGTCATTTTCAAGACTTGTACAGCCATGTTTAAATTCAGCTGCTAATTTTCTGTTTTTTGAAAATGAACGACAAAAATCTCCACAATCTTTTATAAATTGGGTATGAATTTTCGTTACCGTTAATTATCCTTTACAAGGAACTTTATCACTGCATCCATTTTAAGTAATACCCACAACACGTCCGTTTTAGAACGCAATATTAAATTAACTATTTCAAACAATGGTTCTGAAGAATGCTTAAGACGGATATACTAACATAAAAAACAACTAATTTTTCTATTGAATGGCCACCTTTGTTCGAGGCCGAAAACTTTTCGCATTTCCCTGAGAATTTTCTAAAAATTCTGCATAATATTGTTTGTTTTATTTAAGAGCATTTGTTTTCAGCATTTCTTTATTACTATTAAGTTATCTATTCATAAATGTTATATGTTAAAACATAACAAAAATTAAGATTTACAATTGATGCAATATTCAATTTCTGCTGGAATTTCAACAAAAGCTCTCCCAGAAAAAGAAAAGAAAGAAGGAAAAAAAAAAAAAAGACAATCCATTGTGCTTGTAGACCGCCCTCTAACCTTACTTGCTGGAAATTCAGGACAGTTAGTTTTCTTCGATGAATTCAGAGGGTATTAAACCTGTCTTTAAAGATACCACCTTCTTGCTAATCTGTTTAAATTTTATCATCCCAACAAATGTTATCAGCGCTGCCTTGATTAGAAGCATTGGAAAGCTAAAAATAGTTTCTATCTAAGTCTTAATAATTTTTTAAACCTTATACCTCTAGAATTGCATTCTAATATCATAAATGAATATAGACCTGGGGTGCCAGACGTGATCGGTTACAAACAAACATATGAATGCACCACAAATAAGCCAAAGGAAAATGGAACACAGGATCTTATGGATAACAATAAGGGACAAAAACTCCAACGAAGCATTAGCCCAAATAACAACAGACATCGCAGAAAGAACCGCCAGACTGAAGTGGAAATGGGGAAGCCACATAGCAAGGATGCAGGACGACAGATGAACGTGCAAGACCACCATGTGGGACACGTGCTTAGGCAAACGACATAAAGGCAGGCCAAGACGGAGATGGGAAGACTTCTATGCAGCACAGGCAGGTTCACAATGATCCAGAATGGCAAGAAGCAGGAATACAAAACCATCGAATGTCAACTTCGAAACGAGTGAAATCTGATGAACAAACGTGTAACAAAATGTAATCTACAGGGTTATACTACTGTACACAACCCTTACACAATCCTTATGTGAATTAATTCATTAGCATTAGCGAACAAGAGATGCTCGGATACAATACAATATAAGGATACAATACAATAAAAAGACAAATATTGAATAAATATGCATTTATTTGTTTGCTTATACCTTTAAATTGTGTAAAACAGTAATAGAAAACATTACTATTACTGTAGTTTTTATGCAATTAATTACTTTAGGTCACGTTTGTAAAATAAACAGTTTTCAAAAATACCAGTTCAAAGACGCTGTCACGATTAACTACAGAAGTAGTTAGTTGTTTTTACTCGCCATGAGTCATGATATGATCGAGGTTCTCTCAATCTTTGTTCAACCTGATGCAGTAATTTATTTATGACACTCATTCTTTTAAAATAATCATCACACACTTCCATCTTATTGCATATTTCAACTTCATAATTTGATTGCTATTGTGCTTTACGTCAAAAGATAAAACTTTTTTTTACTATAGCGGCTGTACATTACACTATGATATAATCACATTACCGTGTAATCTTCATTTTTCATCGAGTATTTAGTGTAATTCGCGTGAAGTGTTAGGTAATGCTTGTTAGATATTACTGCTGACGACGATATTGGAACTCTTCCGCCGAGTATCACTTTCTTTCACGTGTGGTCAGGCAACTCTTGGTTTCATCTGTTTGAAAGTAGGAGGAATTCTTGTCTGTAACGGTATGCTGCCCCACTAAAGTTATATGCAGATGTGACCTTGTTTTGTTGCTGCAGCCTGGACTTCATTCTTATAACTTGTTTATCCTTTATGGTGTGGGTATGGAAGATGCGTTGAAATCAGGGCCAGAGAAAGTGCACAATTTGTCCGCTAGTTTCCAAATAAATATTCGTCCTTTCAGAAATGAACTGATTTAATAAAATCTTGGCATCCATACTAATTCAAGATTTGGTGTTAACTATTCAAACTTTAAAATATTAGCATATTTACAAAACAATTCCATTAAGAGTTTAAGTCCAGATTGTAAATGTGCTATTGCCAAATAGCAAGCTACAGTTCGATTCCTGGTTGAGGTAAACAATCTGGATGAGATTTTCTCGTAGCGTACGCTCATAATTAGTGACCTGGAAAATTAATTAACATATTTTTTGCCACTTTTACTCAAGAACCATTTCTGAATTTTAAAAATCTACCTTCATTAACATGGTTTAAGCACATATCTTTTTTTTAAACCACTTTCACAAATCAGATTTTAGATCTATATACATAAAAATTAGCACAAATACTCGTCATAGAATGCTTTTTCAAAATATTTTAGAAAAAACGTTTTCTTTATTTATTATATTTAACTACTATGCGTACATTCTTATTTGTAGGTCGAAATAAGGTTAACAAACCGAATAATCACATTTTTCATTAAACCTAATGCAAATATTTGAAATCAACTTCAGTTTGTGAAACACTTGTATATTTACGAATATTTTTATTGTTACTAATTTTTTAGAAGAATGTGTTATTGTGTTTCTAAATGATTCAGACTATTTTAATGTATATGAAAAAGAAGCAAAACATATTTCACGCCATTAGGTTGAACCGTTTTGCTTTCTTTTCCTTGTTCTTTTTGCTCAGCAATTTTGATATTCAGAAGTTTACCTGTCGAATCCAGTTTTTGCAATGTTTTAACCCACCTAGTTTCAGGAATATTTCCCATTTTCATTATAAGTTTACTCCTTATTATATTACCATTATTCACAGTGATCCGAAAGTAGAATAGCTGTGCCAAAATTAAAAACAAATTCATATTGGGTTTTACTAAGCTGTTTAAGCAACTAATTAGACGAATGTTCTCAATTTAGGTTTAAATCCCAATGGTCATTTTTACACCAGTCAGGAGAGTTCAAAGTAAGGACATATAATTTGCCTGATTTTTACAATATTTTATAAGAAGACCCATCTGCAATTTCTTTTTTAAAAAAACAATGGTTTAAAGATATACCACAGACTTTATTAACTGTATTAAACATTGCATTAACTTCTTTGTCTCGTTACCTTTTTATAAATAGATTTAACAACTTATGTGTAAGGTTTTAAATAAATGCAAATCTACAAACACTTGTTTATATCGTATGATGAGTATTTTTGTAGTAATATATTTCCTGAAACATCCTTAACACTTTTCATGAGGAACATTTTGCGGAACCATGCAGGTGTGGAGAATGGAATGATACTTTGGTAACCATGCAGGCCCCTGGTCAGGGTCACCGCACTTCTCCTGAATCGTAAGGCTTGTCTTATATCTATATGTATGACATTTTTTGTCTTGTGCGCAAGTTGTACCAGTCTTAGTGCAGCTTGCATGAGTGAAAAACGTGTTTTCTTATTTCTGACGATCCTGGTGGAGTAGTGGTACATTTACGACATGATAAAGAACCTCAAGCCTGAAAGAAGAGGCTTCTGAGCAAAATTTGTCGGCCCTTTCATGCCCTGATTTGAATGGAACGCTGATGACCTGAGATGTTAAAGCGCGTCCGTAAATAAAACATTATTTCTAACACAGTGCAGTGAGTTAATTTCTGACATTCTGGAAAGACGTTTCATCAATAGGGAAGATAATTGCTGTGTAATTCTTAGACGTAAAATAAATGGAAAAAGAGGTGATAAAATGCGACATTTCATAGAATTTTTGATGCAACATGTCATGACATATAAGCAATCAAAAGAAGGAAACATTCCTCCCAGCTTCATGTGCTTTGCAACGAAGTTCAATACGCTCTCACAGCAAGTACGACATATTTTTTTAAAATGTCCGTCACGCAGGAGCTGCGTAAACTAAACAAATTCCTCATCTAGTAGAGCAACTTAAAAAAAGAATATAAAATCCAAATTATGTCCTTATTAATTAATAAAATGAAATAAGTTATGACATTACTGTGTGGTATTAGAGGAACAAAATTAGAAATCTTGAAATCTATGTGCCACAAAAGAGAAACCACCTTTTTCAATTATTATTATTATTATTATTATTATTATTATTATTATTATTATTGAACCACAAAAAGGTATAAAAAGGTATACTATTAATTAAATTAAATATATTATTACTGATAGACAAATACTGCCTGGGCATTTTTAAACATTTTTAAATGTAATCACATTTATGAACTGAGCCCTTGATATCATCTTCACATTCACTAAAATAGAAATAACAGAAAGTTTCGAGTTACAATGCGAATTTAAGAAGAAGATGCTCATATGTTTCAATAAAACAAAATCAAATTACTATTTAAAAATAATTACAATATATTACGCAAATATACACAATCAACAATAAACAATCGAAGGTTTCATCGATTTTCATTGGCTTTGAAATCTAATTTAAATTTTATTGTAACAAAAAATATGTAAAGAAAACGTTTTTTTTTTAAAGTTATTACAGTCTTACATATAATATACTTTCATTTCCGAACACATATTAGATTAATATTTCACATTTACTATCTTCACGACGATGCTTTTCTTTAATATAAAACATATAGTATATGCATCGTCATGAATACAGTTTATGTGCTGAATTAATTTGTCCTTTTATTTTAAAAGACAGAGAGAAAATCAAACACAAGAGCACTTTTTAAATTTCGGTTTTCAAATATACGCCTGATCCTAATGGTCCAATTTTCACAATTTTCATAAACTAGTTTTTCTTATTTTATTTAATTGATATATACCAAATTATATTTTGAAGAAATGTATGTTGGTACCGCTAATACCGCCACGGATGGCCGAGGTAGTTAAGGCGTGTACTCATGAGCGGGAGATCTGGGGTTCGAATTCCGGCAAGACCGTCCTCCCTAACTGAGTTTTTTTTTTCCAGGTTTTCCTCAGTCCTCATAAATGACAGCTGCAGGGGAGGTACCCTAAACTTAGGCCTGAAACGTTTCCTTCCTTAAAAAAAAAAAAACCTTTCCCAATTTATCATTTCATCTCATGCACCATCAGTGTCCATCGCCTGCGGTGCCTCTGTTAACGGGAGTTAAACACTTAAAATTAAAAAAAAATTGCCGCTAGAGCGATTTTAAAATTTTAGGTTTTAGATAAACCCCGCTCCTAATGGTCCAATTTCTCTGATTTTCAGGAATTTCTTATTTTATTTAAATGAATATACGGAATTTCCTTACGAAAAAGCAAATATTGGTGTAGCTTAAGTAATTTTTAAATTTTGAATTTCAGGTAAACCCTCATTATTAATAATCTGATTTCACTGATTTTCAGAAACTTATTTTATTTCAATGGCATATACCGTATTTCCTTTAAAAATTTAAAATTTCGCCCGCTAGAGCGATTTTTAAAGCTCACTTTAACACCCACTAGTTTTTTAGGTATACCCCCCCACTCCTAATATCCCGATTGTCCTGATTATCGGACACTACTTTTATCAATTTAGTTTTTAAAAAAATATACTGAGTTTCGTTGAGAATAAACAGAAATTGCGGCCGCTAGAGTAATTTTTATTTACTTTTTTAATTTGCTTTAGATTGACCCTCTCCCCATTAATCCAATTTTTGCTGGTTAACGAACTCGACGAATCCTTTGTTAATTGAGTTCTATGCCAAGTTTAGTTGAGAAACACTAATTTCGACCTCTAGAGCGTTAACAGACATATATAGATATATTTACACATTTTTTATTTTTTTCAATAGTTCAAAAATCGTTCCAAGGGTACAACTGCAATAGCTTCGGAATTCGCTAAAAGTAATCAGAGAAGTAAAGTTATAAAAATGAAGCCCTATAAGGGAAAAGGTGCATTTAGACTGGCATTTGCCATCAAAATGCAGGTTAAGGAAAAAGGTGGCATCAAAGGTACATTCTGGAGATGTTTTTTCACTCCTCCCTAAAGGACTTAAACATTCCAGATCACGGTTTTCCTCCAAAGGGTACAAACAAATTCAAGCTTAATAGAGGGGCGCCCACAAAGTTCACATTATCACCTTGAACGAGGATGCATGTGGTCAAGAGTTTTGGATTTAGTCCTTCTCATATGCACCAAACAAAATGCCACATGTCGGATGAGCTGGTGCATATCGTGATGGTAAAACTTCTCACTTTGGCAAATGAAGAGCTGCTTCAACTCGTTGTCGTCCTGGAAACATCTCCGTTGCAGTGGGATCTTCATGCGAGGAAAGCGGAAGAAGTAGGTCGGGTTAATATGGAAGATGGGGTAAAATTTCATGCCCAAAATCAGTCGCATGAGTCACTATCTGATGTGAAGGATGTGTTGACCCATTGTTGTGCAGCAAAAACTCCCTTGGACAACTTCCAAAAGCCTCCCATAATCTCATCAGGAGGTCGTGATAATATTTTCCAGTTATTGTCTGGCCCTTACAGACATAACCTGTCAACGGCACACCATGGAAGGCTCTACACCGAACATTCATCCATGGTGACAAAGCTGCAACGTTTGAACTGCCGCTTCCTTTCGGCGCTGGTTTCGCTCAGGTGTGAGCCAACTCGGTATCCATCAATGTCATATTTGAAACGTTGTGAATGATGTTCATCATTTAACCATGACTAATTCGCACTTTATCCTCGACAGAAATGCGACGGTCTTCAAGCTTTAGAGACCCCCACTTGGCCGCAAATCTCGGTTCTTCGCTGAGAGGCTCATCTTTCAGGTTCGTTTGTCCACATTGAAAACGCCTGCACCACTTAATCACAATGTCATACTTTGGGGTATAGCTTCAAACACGGCAACCAGTTCGGCATGAACTTTCTTGACATTTTTCCCTTAAAAAAAAAAAAAAAAAATCCAATAACCGCATGAGCTTTCGTCTTCTCAAGACGTTCTGCGTAATAATAGTGCGGCACGCGTGATTGTTCTGCTGTGCAAAGCGTGAAACTATTCTTCAATGTTAAAACCGATAATACTAGCTTTATGATCGCCCATGTACAGCAGACGAATCTACTTATATATCTCATTACTGAAGCAAGCTAGGTAAAAGACAATATAAATTACTTAGAACTGAGGTTAAGGATAGAAACGCCTATCGTCATGTGCTGTGTGCTAAACAGTTCTGTTATCCTTTGGTGTTTACTGAAAACCCCTCCCAGATGGAAGAAGAAGAACTGGAGGAGTAGGAGAAGGAGGAGAGGTGACGAAAATGAGTAAGAAAACCAAGTCTCTGATTCATAAGGTATGTTTACGCACTTTATAAGTCTATGTAAAATAAGTAATATATTACATTTTCCTAAATACCAATATTTTAAAGATATACATGTATTTTGAGCTTTATTAGCGATAACAATGCTTTCAGAGCTCTTCAAGGTTATTATTACTATAATAAGTACTGTTTTTAGCTCTGATAATAAGATTTTATCGACATTTCTCCCCATTTCGGATCGCCTTGCATTGAAGCACGCTACGGCCTTATTAACAGCTGTTACTTCTATTCATTTGAATGCAAATTAGTCATAGCGTACATTCCAAAGTGCAAACCAAGGAATTCAAAGACTCGTTTACATTTTGGGATTTTTTCAATGTATACAATTTTTTAGAAGTTCTGGGTTGTGCAGATGTCTATAAATAAGTCTATTGGTTACAACATCCAGGTTGGATAAATATAAACTAAAAAAAAATAGATAGTTCAAATGGATGCAAACAAAACAGAAGTTCAAGCCCTGTGGAAATGTGACCCTTTGGGCAGATGCTCTAATCTTTAAAATCATAAAAGAACGATTAAAGGCTTAATTTGAGGGGAAAAAAAAACACAAATTTTCAGTGCCATTATTAAAAAAAATTAAATTGTTATTAATATTTTTCATACTAATGTCCCCTTAAAAGAAATTCCAGACTGAAATAGTTTCAAGTTTATTAAAGAATTTTTCTTTATTACTAGAAAACGTTTAACAAATTTACCCAAGTATTTAGGGACAGTTTACTCGAGAGTTTTTTAGGAACCTATTTATAATGTAAAGTTGGGTGTTGGGTAATTTTAAATATTAACGGTTTTCATGCTCATCTCTGGCCAAAGCTGTGCATTTATTAGTAAAATTATTTTTCTACATGGTGAAAACAATACCTATTAAAATTAAATAAGAGAAAAGCTTAATAATTTTTGAAGCATGCAAATGAATAAAATCAATTAATATATGTGCGATTATTTTACGCCTATGTCATAATATTATTATTTTCTTTTCTATTAAATATAAAAGCATACTCATAAGTTTATAACTAAAACTTAGTTGTTCTTTAAATATAGATTTACTTGATGAATTATTATATTGCTCTAAATATATGCTACTAGAAACTCTTTTCAAATACAAAAATTGAGCTGAAACAATTCGTTTACTTAAACACATTTCTTAGCTATTTAGCTAAAATATGAAACTGAGAGGTCTTGGGATGTAATGTGCATTTTATATAATGTACTTACAGTCGCAAAATTCCTTGGTTAACACGAATAGTTAAGAGAACGATTCCTCTTACATTGTAACCTTCATAAACAAAGAGTTATTCAGTCTCTCAGCATTGCTTGCAAATTTCTTGCCCGTTCTGCTAATATAAAAAATAAATATCGTAAAATAAGGAATATGTATGACGAGGAATTCTTCTGAAGTGATGTTAACCACGGGAATTCTTTTTGTTTTTCGTTTTTTTCTGAAGTAAGAGTATGCAGAGAGATCCATTAATCGCATCACCATTGTATTTTGTGTAGACAGTCATCTGGGAAATCCATAGTCTCTCGCTAGCAAGACCTTGAACTGTGCTTCTTGCTTAAGCGGCAGTTTTACTGAGCAGTTACTCTTTTTAATTCCTTTGTCTCTCGTCTCTAGCTCCTTTTTGTATCACCGATCATCTCAATCCTCGTTTTACTTCTTAAATAGAAGGATTTAGGCGAAGACAACTTAACTGCATTTTCGTGAAGTTTGCATCTAATATAAAATTAGGTTAATGGTTATATATTTTCAATTTTATTTATTCTTCCACTAGCCTTGATGATAAACCAAGTGTGTGCATTCCTCAGGGATATTTTTCAACCTCAGAAAAATGTTTTAAATAGCCAAAAAATAAATGAAAAATTATTTACATCCCTATTTCTTAAATTAATGAATTTTTTGTAAATATATCTACTGTCAGCATATTCTTTAATTACTCTTGTTCTTACGTCTTCTGCGATAAAGTTGGAGGTAAAAGGATGTCTACATCCTATTATTCTATTTTGTTTTACTCAGTTAGCCAGAAATTTGTTACTATAATTGTTATCTTAATATAACAAAAAAAACTATTCATCTTCATAATATAGACCGTTATTTTCGACGATTTTCATCCCCCTTTCTGTCAACATTCAATTTCTTGGCGATACCACTTCTTGGATTTAGAGGCAACAATGTGTAAATCTTGACATCTTCAAGATTACCGAACGGCCTTCCTCAAAAGAAACGTTATTACTGATCGGAACCAACCATACTCGGAAGGCGTAACATCTGTACTGTATGCTGGATGAGGCAGCAGTTCTATTTCTTTTAATTCCTGAATTTCTTGTTGGATCAGTCGTAATCGAGGAACAGAACTTTTGTCTGCTTCAGTATAGCTCGCTTTCTATTGCGTTGTACCCATGAAATGATTTTTCAAAAATTACTTCAAATCTCCATCGATCCTACCGAAAATGACAATGAAAAACAAACAATATATCTATATATGTATGTGTGTGTAAACGCTCTAGCAGTCGCAATTTTTGTTTTTCTCAATGAAACTCGGCTTATAACCATCAAATGATAAAAAAAATTGCCCAAAAATCCATCGATCCTGGCCGGGAAATCTTGAGAAGTAAATCTGTTTCATCAATCTATATAGTTAAATCATTTTATAAGATATCCAAGTAAATTTTAAACTGAAACTTTGATATACTCGTATGCATAATAGTATTAAAATTGCGTATTCCTCAGATTGTCTTCTGCCTGCAAGTCCGGAATTTCGTGGTTCGAATTCTGCAAGGTTAGTAGCCTGCCTTGGTAGGTTTTTTTCAGGAGTTTTCCTTACCCTGAAAAGGTGAATGTCAGGAAATATCATTTCATCCTCTCTTTAGATTTTCGTTGTTATGAAAGACGTTAAACTGTCCTCCCCCCAAAAAAAAATCCCCACATTGTCGCTACCACTTCCTGTCTATTATATTCCCAACGTGGAAAGTTGCAGGGATATTGTAACATTAACTTAGATTCATCATCCTCTTAAATACCCGCGATTAAATTTCTCTTCACACGTCTTACCTCTCATTAGTCTTGTATCTATGAGTTAAAATAAGCGAACACCAAGGTAAAAATTTAGTAGTTCAAACAAATATATTAAACACACGTCTTACACAAATCTTGCACAATTAATGGCTGAATTCTTTTCCACAGGAACCGGAAATGAAGAAGTAAAGAGGAACGTGTATTTGCTTTAACTTATGTGAAGTCTAAAGTTCTTATTCTCAGAATGAAGTCAATCATAACAAGGAAAATAAACACAATAGCCAAAATGTATTCCTTCTTCAAAAATGAAACACAGAACTAACCTTTATGCAATTCAGTATCAAAATAATTTAAAACCTTGCACCTCTTTTGATGTAAACACCAGATTCGGCTAACGCCAGAATTGCAGCTCTGAAAGTAGAAATAAAAAATACTACCAAACTTCATTTACGACACCAGTACGTAAAAAGAAGATCTATTTGCTTAACAATTTGCAAACGATAAACTGTTCTGCTGTCTATTCGTAGAAACATAACCGAGTACTTTCAACCTGATGAAGTGAATTAAAAATGCCTTGAAGCTGCTTTTCGTAAACTTGCTATGTCCCCTTGATTTTCAGACGAGTGAGAACTTTTATAAATCAGAAAGTATATCTACAGTAATTGAAAATGCTTAACCTATTTTCCGAGTCCGCGTTTTTGCTTTTACACTCAAAATAATAGAGAAAAGAAAAGGTTAAGGTTTTCTTTCTAATTGCTTAATGATCCTTGTCAAGTCTACAGCACGTCAGATGGATTGGGATTGCATTTATCTATTACTGAGTTGGTAAATTTCATAGTTGCATGATTCTATGTGAAATCGGACGGAAAACTCAATCAAATGATCTCACGTTTGTTAAATTTTAATATATTTTTATACGACTACCATATATAAAGTAGGGTGTTTTTGTGAAAGGTGGTATTCTTAGGTATAATAATTTTCATGCAAAAATTCGCCAAAGTTAAAGTAATTTAAAATTTGTCTAATTTTAAGAGACATAGCTTACCAATCCCTTAAAATAGAGCTCATTTATTGCTATTCTATGCTATTCTAAAATATGGCCATTAATTCCCAATATTAGGAGAAAATCTATTTTATGCACTGAAACTTTTTCACATAAAAGCAACGACAAATAAAAACATAGAAAATTTTCAAATTAATAAGAAAATATGTTTTAAGATTTGTTTTCCAATGAAACTTATAACTGTCAGTGCAGTGCAGTGTTCAGTTATGACCAGAGCCGTTTATATCATGAAGCTACAAGCTGGTCATAACAGATAACTGGGCATGGAGTATTGCTTAGCGGCAACCGATTTCACACAGCTCTCCTGTAGAGACGAAGCGCCTTCATTATAACTTAAACTATTTTGACTCACCATGATATTTTGATTGTTTACTGTTGATTGTATATATTTGCTTAGTACAATGTAATTATTTTTAAATAATAACCTGTTTTTGTTTTATTGTAACATATGAACACCATCTTCTTAAATACGTAAAGTAATTCTAAATTTCCTGTTATTTCTCTCTATTTTAGTGAACGTAAAGATGATAGCAAGGGCTCAGTTTATAAACATGGCTACATTTAAACATGTTTTAAAATACTCGCACAACATAAAATACACAATGTAACTCTAAATTTTCCGTTATTTCTCTGTTTTAGTGAATGTAAACAATGATAGCAAGGGCTCATGGTTACGTTTAAAAATGTTAAAAAATACCCATAAAGTACAGTTTTTTCTATCAGTAGTAACATATTTCATTCAATTAATAGTATTTTTTGTGGTTTAAACTCAATAATAATTCTAAAAACGTGATTTCTCTTTTGTAATACTTACAGATTGCAAGAATTGTAATTTTGTAACCTATTTTATTTCATTACATTAATTAATAAGCCTAATTTGGACTTTATATTCATTTTTAGAGTTATTCAACTTACGGAAGAATTCGCTTAGTTTACACAGCACCTGCATGATGTTTTTCTGTTTTTACTTATGGAGTACATTAGGCAGCGTCAAATTTGGTGTGGATGGTATGCACTCAAAGTAAGTACGGAAGAACTGCAGTACTCTGACTAACTGAATGGTGTTTAGCGCCCGTTTTTACTACAGAGGCACCATAGACGACGAACGCTGATGATACATGAGATAAAATGATATATTGGGAAAGGATTTTTTATAAGGAAGGAAACGTTCGAGGGCTAAGTTTAGGGTACCTCCCCGGCATTTGCCATTTATGAGCACTAAGGAAAACCTGAAAAAAAAAAAAACAGTCAGGGATGACGGTCCTGGTGGGATTCGAACCCCAGATCTCCCGCTCACGAGTCCGCGCCTTAACGACCTCGGTCACCCATGGCGGTGAACCGCAGTACGTCTTAGATTAATGGCGTGAAGTTATTGAGTCAAAGATTGCTGGAAAACGTGGTCGTTTGTTTTTTTGAGTTCCTTTAATCAAATTTTCAGTTTGACTGAAAATACCTGGGTTATTCTATCTAGAAATATTCTTAGGAACTACGTCCATGTTCATACATCACCACCCGCGCCCATTGATCCTGTTCGGCAGGTGTTTCACTCACCTCGTCCCTTCCTTCCGGACGTGCCCTTGCTGGGTGCATAGATACAAACGGTCAAGGCTGAAGTATTGAAATATCATCCTCCGTCCAAAGCCTAAAACATGACAAGTATTAAGTGAATACTTGAAAAAACAAAACAAACGACTATAAGGATAGCATGGAAGGCAGTAAAACCTGGGACAAGTACCTGAATTGTGGGATACATAGACAAGAATGCATTAACTCTAAACAACATTATTTTAACAAATGAGGTTAAGTTTTCTATACTTTGAAAGAACAAACAGACACCTAATGGCTTTTAAGGTGTTTTCAAAAAAAGGTCCAATATGCTCAAAATTTCTTACTACTAACCAAATTTAAGATGATATGCTTGCTTTAGGTAAAAAAATAAAAAACATTTTTTAATGAAAATAAGTTAGAAACATTATTAAATGGACCTTTCCAAGTGGTATTAAATGCATATCAGTAGAAGTCAACTAAAAAGAATCGCTGAAAAGCATAAACATGGCACAACAGGAAGGGTTTTAGAATAATTAAGAAAAAACAAAGTGTAAACTGTGCCTTGACTGAAACAAAGACGTGAAATGGGGGTAGTAGAGTAGATATGTTACTTTCTGTAGTGCAGCGACGGAAGCTCAAGTTTCAAGGACAGCGTTCTTAATTATTGCATACAGAAAGTTAGGAAGAGAAATAAATGGATACTTATGCTAATGATGCTCATCAGCAATTGTTTGAAATGAAGAGCTACTATTGTTACAAGTGAAACGTGACTGGTTTGAAGTGTTCTATTGTAACTGAAGAGCTTCAGCTAGTACATTCTCATTACATTTATCTCATAAAGGAAAGCGGAAAGTTGGCTCTTACAAAAGCTGTTCTGACTAGAGTGACTTAAAATCTTCTACAGTCAACTGCGTGGCTCTTCGACTAATATTACCATGTGAAACCGGACAGCAAAATTCCTTCTATGTTTAAATTTAACCGAAAATTTGCGAAATTATAGAGACAGTAGAGAGTAAGCTCCATACGAAATATGAATCACAAGTAATATCACGAGAGGGTCTGAGATTGTCGATAAATTCACAAATGTAGTGAGTTTATCTGGGAAGCTCAGACCCTCGAGTGATATTTATTAGGATTATGTCATTATTATATATAAAATAAGAAATTACACCTAATTCCTCTAAACTTTCTTTATAAAATTGTAATAATTGTGCTTTATCTTTTCAAGCAATCTTGCGACATAAGAATGTCGATTTTTTTTAATGGTGTTTAACGTCCGTTTTTACTACTGAGGCACCACAGGCGGTGAACACTGGTGATACATGAGATGAAATGATAAATTGGGAAAGGATTTTTTTTTAAAGGAAGGAAGCGTTCCAGTCCTAAGTTTAGGGTACTTTCCTGGCATTTGCCATTTATGAGGGCTGAAGAAAACCTGGAAAATATCTCAGTTAGGGAGGATGGTCCTGGCGGGATTCGCACCCCAGACCTCCCGCTCACGAGTTCGCGTCTTAATGACCTCGGCCACCCGTGGCGGTAAATGCAGATTGTCAGTAATGCCAATAGAGAAGAGCAAAATACGGGTTTAGGAGTATTTCATGAATAGAATAAGATAAAAAAGTGATATATATATATATATATATATATATATATATATATATATATATATATATATGAAAATCGTGCACAGAATATTAACATTTGTGTAAAATGTTATACTTATGAATATATATTCTATTCCCGTGAAATTGAAATGGAAAAAAGTCGATTATTACAATCGCTACCGTTCGATTTTCTAATACCAACTGAGAGAGATGGGGGGGGGGGAGATAACATAAGAGTGTCTCTATTTTTCTTTGTATTCTGTGGTTTGGAATTCCTAGTGATAAGATCAATTTGCACATTTGAAGAATAACCAAAACGCTTTGAAAAGAACCCTGCATTTTCCTTATGATTGTCTATGCTTTTGTTACTATCAATAACTCCCCACCGCCTCTAGCGAAAGTGGTCAGTGATGCGTGTTCAGCAATTATAAAGCGGAGGTATAGAGTTGGCTACACTGACAACAATGTAAATACACGCCAATTGATAAAACTGATTTGATAACTTTTTTCGATAATTTCATTCCGTAATGGGGCTGTGAATGGTCAAAAATCAAAATTTTGTATCGCTTCATTAGTCGATTTTAAGATGACGTCATATAGCCACTAATAATTTTTGTGCTAGTATGGTACAGTATTTTTGAACTTTCGAAATAAACAACTCTGAACTGTTTCGGAATATATAATCCAAATTAAAGCTGTTTGCTTTAAATAGCTCATTGTTAAATATTATTTCGTGAAAAGATAATTTTCAGATAACTGATACCTATAACAGGAAATAAATAAATCCAAAATGAAACGAGCGTTATTTCAAATCATTTCAGCTCGCGCACAGTTTCTCCAGTGAACGCTGGGGTGCGATCGTGCAGCGGGGGTGAACTAAACAGTTAATCATAGTGCGAGAAAAACCTGCATGCGCAGTATCCCAATAGCCCTCACGCGCTAAATTAAATTATTATAATTTTTGTATATGTTTTGGATACTAGACTATTTTTTTTTTGTTTGCAAACTGATAATTATTCTATTTTAAGGTGGAATATTTTAAAGTTATTTCAATATTTTAAAGTGAATGAAGCTCTTTAAAATACGTTATAAAAATAACTATCCTTTGGATAAATAAATAAAATGGGTTATATACTTCAGAAAGCTTCTAATTTGTGTTTCTAGTGCATAGTTCCTCATATTATTTTCAAAGATGCGTTTTACCTAAAACTGTAACAAAAGTACTGGAAACAGAAGTTTCATATATTGCAGAAATTGTTATTTCTTGATACTTCATATATTAAACAAAACTAGTTTACTTTAAAAATTAAAATAAAAAAAATACTTTAAAAGGTGAGGCAAAATTTTTATACATGACCGGTTTGGGATGGGAATGTCTACTACGTGGTATTCTAAATAAACATAACCATACTATTTTCAAAAATATGTTCTAAGAATGAAATCAAGATAAACATGAGTAAGCATGTACTATTTTAACAGTTTTCAATTTTTAATATTACTATAGCTGTTTGTGTAAAAAATTGCAAAACAAGTATGTATTATTATCTGAATTAAATTTAAAATGTGTGTTATCTCTTTTGTTACAAAAAATTAATATTGAGGCATATGCTAGCATATCAAAACGCCGAGATTTGTTTCGTTGGCGGCTGACTGTTGTATGTACGATCGGACGATGGCTGACTGGGACGCATTACAATCTAAACTTTAGTTCTGTGTTAACTGTCAAAGTGAGATTAAATTTCGCATTCTCATTTTATTTAAACTGAAATTCTTTGAGAAAATGATTACAATTTGCTGAAGAGCCTTCTGATTATAGACAGACAAACCGAGTGAAATTGTATTGATTATATATATATATATATATATATATATATATATATATATATATATATATATACTTTTGTTTTCGCGTTAGTTGCAAAGGCAAATGCCGGTTGGTTTTCAGTTAAAACCAAGAAATATGATATACAGGAAGGCAGGTACACAACTACATTTATCAATAGAACACGAAAGTAAATATTATGTCTCAATATCATCTGTTCGGGTGTAAATGAACTAAGTACTGCTTTAGTTTCCACAGATGTCACAATTAGACCAATGCAGAACCATGTACAGTTAAAACAATGTAAGTGAGATAGATGGCATAGGAAGAGGATTATCTGCTAAGATCATTTATCAATCTCGTCATCATTATCATCAAAAACATTTAACGGTTTAAGCCCTGTTTAATATATAAATACAATAGCTTGTTAAAATGTTATAACTAACGTTTTGTAGGTCTAGCAATAGTCCTCTTTCCTACTGGTTAATATGCTAAAATTCTTTTTGATATTCAACGTTCTTTCATTCTTTCACTCAAAGTTTTGTTTTAGTTACTTTCTTTAAACGTTGAAAGTTTTCGCTACAAATACATTAAAAAACTGTCTTAGGAAGTAAACACCATTATCGAACATTAATAACACTCCCAAAATGCAATTGGTGCAACGTAATCGCGGCCGCTTTCCGACATTCAGTCGTAACAAAACGGTACTATGGGGCAGCGGTCACATTTTCCCTCAGTCGCGAACCTTCCATCCTTACTTAACATTCATCTGTACAGTAGCATCATTTCAATAGCTACAAAAGATCGAAGAAAAGGTCCCATAACCTTTTTCATTCTCTTCATAGAGATCTCTTTCTTGTTCAATGGATGGGATCTATCCATCTTCTACCTGTTATATTATTAAACATTAAATATCGCATTGTTGTTCATTATTGCTTGAGCGATCTGTTGCATACGTCAATTGAATTTATTTAAATTAAAAATGGGAATAACACATTTCATGAACTTCTATTCTAATAAAATTACTTAAGCATTTGTTTGTATTGCTGTAAGCTTTATAATAAATTAATATTTATTTGGTTTGTAAAAATGTGTTGAATTTGCAAAAAGACACAATTACTATATTTCAATGTGTTATTAATTTCAATTTGGCTATTTCTTAGGTGATAATATTAATGTGTATGTAACTTGAAATTACTCCTGAATATCTCAAATCATCAAGGCTTTTTTGCTTGGAACTTTATTTTAAGAGATGCTAATAACTAACCATCGTATTATTGTATGAGTGTTGGGTGTTTGGCATGAGAGTTCAATGACTCTTGCAGCTCTTTCATCAGTTGAAAAGTTAAGGGCTGATTGCTCTTTCTTGAGTAACGCTCAGAATGGGCGACACTTAGAGGAGTTAGGTGCCATCAAATTGACCATCCTTTAGAATTCAGGAAGACAGTGCTAATGATCTGATGAGAAGGGAAAAGGCTGTTGTGGTATACGTTTCCATTAACGAAAGTAAGTTTGGTGTAAATTACACAGCTGAGTGGACAGCTTATCTCGGACAATTGTGTGTTAGACTCGCTTTGAAACATGTTGATGACGATACTCTTGTGCCTGGAAGTAGAAAAGGTTGTTGACCTTATCTCAGAAGGAGACACTTTGACGGAAGAGAGCAAAGAGCCTACTGGGTGTGGGGACTGAGTGGTTTCTCTGAAAAATAAAACTTTATTTTCCTGAAAATCTATAATCATAACAAAGGAGAAACTACCTTTTTAAAATTATTATTATTGAGATAAACCACAAAAATTAATGATATACTCTTAATTAGATCAAATAGATGGCCACTGATAGACAAAGCTGTACTGTGTGGGTATTTTTAAACATTTTTAAATGTACCCAGGTTTATAAATCCAGCCCTTGGTATCATCTTTACATTCACTAAAATAGAAAGAAATAACAGAAAGTTTCCCGTTTATTGTGTAATTAAGAAGATGTTCATATATCCCAATAAAAATTACCATGTACTAAGCAAACATATACAATCGAAAGGTTTCATCGATTTTATTGGCTTTGAAAAAATTTAAGTGTTATTGTAGTAAAACATGTAACGCAAACGTGTTTTGAAAGCGCTCTTACATACAAATATAATTCTCAAACACATATTAGATTAATATTTCACATTTGCTATCTTCACGGCCATGCTTTTCTTAAATATAAAACATCATCGTTATAAATACATCGTTTTTTAAATTTCGTTTTTAAGTGTACCTCTCCCTACTCATAATTGTCAAATTTCTCTAATTTTCAGAAACTATTTTTTCTTATCTTATTTAAACGGCATATACCGAATTTTGTTGCGAAAAAGCAAATATTGGTGCTGCTAGAGTGGTTTTTAAATTTTGGATTTCAGGTAAACCCGTACTCCTAATAATTTGATGTCTCTGATTTTCAGAAACTATTTGCCTTATTTGATTTAAATGACATACGCCGAGTTTTGTTGTGAAAAACAAATATTGGTGCTGCTAGAGCGATTTTCAAATGTTGAGTTTCGAGTAAACACTCACTCCTAATGGCCCGATTTCCCTTATTTTCAGCAAATATTTTTCTTATTTTATTTAATTGTATATACGGAATTTTGTTGTAAAAAAACTAGAAATTATGTGCACGATTGAGTGCGAAAAAACAAATATTAATGCCATTAGAACGATTTTCCGTTAAAAACTCAACTTGAGAAAAAACACAAGACGATCTAACGTTTTCTCAACGATAACGCATTTTGCAGCTGACCTAACAACGAACGAAATGTCATTAATAGGCTCTCTAGCGGCAAGCGAGAACGCTAAGGGTACCCACATTGAACGCAGGAGAATGAGATCAGACTACTTATAAATTAAATTACTTTCTGTCAATTGTTTATTTTAAATGTTGGGTTTCAGGTAACCCCTTCCTAATTGTCCGATTCCACTGATTTTCAGAAACTATTTTTATTAATTTAATTTAATGGCATATACCGAGTTTTCTTTAAAAAAAAATTAAATTGCGGTAGCTAGAGCAATTTTTAAATTTAGCTTTAACTCCCAATTGGTCTTCAGGTACACCTGCATTCTAAATAACCCGATTGCCCTAATTTTCGAAAACTACTTTTATTAAATTATTTTCAAGAAAAATATTGAGTCATATTAAATCGATTTGAAAGATCATGTTACTCCGAATATTAATCGGGACATCTTCAATTAGCTGCGGAAACATTTCTGCATATGCCCCAAGCACAGTTGCTTTTGACGACCCTCGTAACTGATCACAGATATTTCTAAGCATTTCACACATTGTTTGTCAACAATGATAGTCGCAAGTTTGAACAGTTCCTATAGTTTGTCAATATCATTTTCTTAATATCTGGAATTAGATAAAACGTCACGTATAACGATAAAAATTAAATAAAATAGCTTTCCAAGTTGAGATTCATTCATTGTTTCCTTTATGCCACTATAATTTGAAAACGAGGCATTTTTAGACATTACTTTATTAAGAAAAAAGAATATTTTTATGTCCTGTATCATTTCAGAAAATTAGGAATTGTTATTCTGTTACACTCTGTATACAACATGTTTCCCTGTCTTTGCAGTCGCTTTCCTAGTTAAGTCTAAACGAACGCCGAGTTCTACGTTTTTCAAATCATCTTTTCCAAATTCTGTATACTGCTACCCCGACCTACTCTTAGCCGCACATTAATTAGCACCAGGTCTCACCAAGATATCTGCTCCTTATATTTCGCCATAAGGCATCTTCGTGTTCCATTTCCATTACTACGGGTTTAAACATGTTCCCAAGGGAGATTAGAGGTTATCGGTTAATGTAATTGTTTAAAACTAAACTTCAGCAATTTTTATTAATCGATTTTCATTTATATTTTGATAAAAATTTAATGAAATACCAATGCAATTTTAGCTTTTATTTGTTTTTCTATCTCTTCTTAATTCCTGTGATGTATGTTTATTATATATTCTTATGCTTGAGTTTATTATTATAAATTATTCTGTTTCTGTATTATTTAGCTTAACTTGCAACTATAACTTTTATTTACTTTAGGTAGGGATAAACTAATTTTGTATATACTAAAATTATAGAATCTAGGTTAGCGTAATACAAGTTTAATCACAATTATAGCTCGTAACTAAATATTACTTTTAATTAGTTTTCATACTTTATTCATGAATTGATTAAATAATTAAACACATGTTATGCATATTAATGGTTTAATGTATTTTCGAATGTATGCCAAACTCAACAGTGTAGATGCCATATCCAGTTGATATATTTATCTGTCTTGTATCATATATTGTATTAAATGACGTGTTAAGTACCAATTAAAATAAAAATTCTATTCTATTACATTTTATAGTTTTTACTTAAACATTATATTAAGTTTTTCAGAAATAACGTATAAAATAATGTCTATGATGAACAGGAAAACAAGTCTTTAACTCTTTATAACTAAATATATTGTTGTATTTTAAAATTTACATGGTTCTTACATTGTAAAAATTGTTACAAAAAGCCTAGACTTTTTAATGTATAGATATTTTATGTTTAGAGACTTGTGGTAGTTATATAAAAGAACACTGCCACTTATTGGTTATTGGAATTAGTTAATGGATTGACGTTTTGGTTAATTTTAATATTGCCATTGCATTTTGTTCATTCCAAATTTAACTAAATTAAATTAGTTAAAACTATAATCATCGAAAGAGATTTGTTAGAACCAAACTTTCTCATTGTATTTTGCAATTCGATTATAATACGTTTGTATTATAAAAATGGCATAATTAGATGACAGTTTCACTTTTTAGTTCCCAAATTTTCTAGGCAACTATGTATACACTGAATGAAAGCTTATTGGATAGTACAATGCAAAAGTTTCACGATTATTTTTAATCGAGATTATTAAATGAAGGTCAGGGGCATGTTTTAAATACCGAACTACAAACTTAATGTTCTTGAGCTGTAACACTAATCAGCAAAGCCCGGAAGTTAGGCAAAACGCTTTTCTATCTAACTGGATATATTTAAGAGTCAGATAAAAATGAACACGTACATTTGAGGTCCACAGGGCCAGTATTATTTTGCCTTTTTTCTGTGATTATTTGTGCATTTTTATAAGCACAAAACTTATTTCAATATATCGAAGTGAAAAATATTTATCTATTGAGAATCTTGTTATACATTTATTTCTCTTCAAGCAATCAAAAACTTTCTCCTCAACCCATTCACTTAAGCTCTTTAAATACTGAACCTTTATTAGAGAAAGTAACGCACGGTTACCTCGGGCATACGAACACCAGGAAATAGAGAGGATGCGGGAAGTACTCTAGTTTTTAATAGTCCTGGTGAATGATCTTGTACCGATCTGCGCGAGACAATTCTAGAAATTTTGTGGTGGGGGTAACTTCTCAGCTGCATAAATGTAGCAAGGGAGAAAGATGAGAACGGTACAGCTGTTCAATAAACAGTTCCTACAACATGTTTATTACGGAAGTAAGAGAGATACTAATTTGATTCTTCTATAAATGGAAAATGAATTTGACCAGAAATCACTATGCATCTTTTGCTCATTCCAAATATGTTGTTTTACATGTGCTCCGATCACTTCAATGGAAGTAAAATGTTCATTTTTGCCACAATGAAAAATGTTCTGCCGACAAGCGGCTGACTATGACAGTTGATTGAAGAAACATATTGTTGTTGCTTGTAACCAAGAAAAGTAAGCATACTTTAAGTGAAACAGCTCACCAAGGTAACCCACAATCAAAGGGAGTAGGCAGTTTATTACAAGGATATAATGCTAGCACTTTATCCTACCTGCTTGATCCATGAATTACACAGTGTTAAGCGCAATAGAGAATGTGAGGGTTGGCCTTCTCACCTCTAGCGCTCTTAGAAATGTCAGTAGCTGCACCCATCGAGGTGAGATGTGATCAAAACTTGAACACGAATTATTGGGTCGGAGAAAACTGTATTAGCCGCAGAAAGTAGTAAGAAAAAATGATGAGTTTTTAATACTTTCCAAAGACATTAAACCATTATTGTAAAGATGCACATGCTTCAGAGGTAATAAATAATGAAAAAGCATAAAAAGACCAATCCATTATTCATAGTCTTAAGAAGATTGTGTACAATTCATTTATCGCTTTGACGGCACAAATTATGAGTTTTTGATCACACGAAATTGTTGGTAATTACGAATATTCAGTTACATATGATCCCTTCCCTTCAATAAAGATATATATAATTACCTTTTTGCACCACATTTCTCAAATTTATTCTTGATTAATTCACATTTGCCTTTAAAATTCCATTTACAACTGGAGATCCTGTGAGATCCCCCAAAGTGATGTCGGAGTTAAGTCTTTGCGCTCTAACAGTATGAAATTTATATTCTCACGGCCAAATGTTGAAAAATTGTTTCAGTGTATATTTTAGAATGAAGCACTTAGCAAAGAAATGAAGGAAATACGAGAGCAGTTGAGTAAACTAAGAAAGCTCATGACGCAATTATTTCTTCAGCAGAAAGCAAAAATGTTATCAAAATGACATAAATAAACTTGTTGATAACTGGCAAAGTACACCACTGAAGTTTATTTTAATAAACAGAGTTCACCTGCACATTTTTTATCAGTTGCATTAGGTTTAAAAGTGGAACTTTACAACAAAGTGTTCTCTCTGACGCAAGCAAGTTTCAATGTATAAACGACATTAACCATAAACCTTTAAGGAGTAAGCTTCTTAGTTTAAAGAAAATGTCACTTTATTATATCTAGTAATATTCTAAACTTTGAGATTTTTATAAAATATTCTATATTCAAAATAAAATTCACGTCATTGGTGGAGCAACGTTTAAGAAACGTTTAAAAACATGAGAGAACACAAAAGACATTTCATTACTTGAAAAACTTTGATTCGATTTTTGCCGTTTTTGCGCGCATTCCTCTCTTCTTCCCCTTCTTGCTCCTTTTTCTTATGCCCTTTTTTCCCTTCCTTATGTCGTCACGTATACATAGTCAGACTGGTTGCCCATTGGTTGAAACAAATCGTATGTTGGGGTTCCTGCTACTGCTTGGCGAGCTCATCAGACAAGTTTTGGCTTCTCTTCCTACCAGAAGCAGCTAAAATACCCCGTAGATTTTCGGCTTCTTACTTCTAAATAATTAGTTCTAGGGCCTTCTTCGCTGCGTGCACCCAGTGACTCAAAAGTAGAACGTATGTGTAAAGTGCTTTATTGTTAATGATTTTAGTGTCTTTATTAAATGCTTGTACTTGTAATTTTCTTTGCCAGTTATTGTGACAAACGTTGAAAAAATTAAGGATTAAAATTAAAATATTCAAAGTTATGATTTCACTGCTCTAATAATGATACAGAAATGTCATTGGTATATTTCAATTTTATGTACTGAATTCAAATTTGTTTTACACATGCTATGTATTTCATTATATTTCAGCAAGTTATATATTTAAATATTCATTGTTATATTTTATACATTCTTCTTCTACCGTACTGCTAGGTTACTTGTTCGTGGTCAAATCTTGGAGTTTTCTTCTAGCACGTTCCTAAAGTTAAAACTTGTCTAACTTTAATAGGAGAGGGTTGAAATCAAGTAATTAAATCATTCACTTGAGATACGACACATGTCATTAGGGACGGAGCAGGGTATTTCAGTACTTTAGCCTTGCTCAAGGGTTGACCATTTGTGCATTTTCTGCGTGGGGAGCACTTTCGGGAGGAAGGGATGAGGTGAGGGAGACATTATTTCCAGATAGAACAACCCGACGCCAAAGAAATCTCCCTCCAAAGAGTTCAAGCTTCTCAGAAAGGCCACTTCCAAAACAGACATCGAGGTAGAAACTTTTCTAAAGCGCAAGCCACTGTCACTGCGCACCAGTTGACCTCGTCTTTGCACTTTAGACCCTGTAACAGAATATATGAAATGGGAGAACGGAAAATTCATGGAAAGAAAATATCCATACTAGCATTTGCCTTAAACTGAAGGTCAAAATGGCCGGTCTCGAGGGATTCAAATCCAAAATTTCTCGAATGCGAATCCCAAAAGTTACCGCATGAGTCATTCCACTCAGGTCTCGAAAACTATGCTTCATTGACTTTGTGCAACTGTGGAGTATTTTAAAAACTGCAGCTTTCATTTTACACAACATTGCAATGAGCTAGTAGTATTTTCCCACTGAGTGCAGGTTTTCGAAATAGAATCGTAATATGTAAAGCAATTTTCAGAATGATTCTGCAAAATGAACCAAGCGGAAAATTAGATGCAAGTAGCCTGCCATGGTTTAAAGAACTTTCTTTGCTAAACCAGCAAGATGATGCAATTCCCCCTCCGACTTCAAACAATATAAGGGCTCATTAGACATCACTCTCAAATGTCTCATGGACATACGCCTTTTTAACTTCTACAGTGTTTTCGCTCCTTTTATTTCTATAAATAGGACCAGTCTAATGATCCAGGGATTAGTGTTCCAGATTACTACTACTACAGGTCTCTATTCCACTAAATACTACAAGTGTATAAGTTCTTGTAACTTTCTATTCCACGAAAGAAGTGCTATACTTGTAAAGTATTAGTACAAAGTTACAAGTGTCGTCATATAAGAACAAGATGGAATGAAATGAATGAATTAACGCCCGTTTTTACTACAGAAGCACCACAGGTGGTGAACACTGATGATACATGAGATGAAATGACAAATTGGGAAAGGGTTTTTTTTTTAAGGAAGGTAACGTTCCAGGATTAAGTTTAGGGTATCTCCCCGGCATTTGCCATTTATGAAGATGAGAAAAACCTGGGAAAAACCTCAAGTTCACCCGTGGCGGTGAACAAGATGGAGGAACATTGAATTAGGATATGTTATTTTTAATGTACAGAGCGGATTATTGTCAATCCTGCTAAATGATTCTTGTAGTTTTTCTCAGACATAATGATAAGTTAAAATACTTTATTATGTAGTTATTCATATTCAAGCATAATAATCCAGATTTAAACGACGGTCCCATGCGGCTAGGAGCATCAATTTCAGTCGTCGAGAGATGACAGAAGAATCGAGCTTCCAGATTGCTCAGAGTCATTTATTTTATTAGTCCATTTGATCATTTATATTTATATTACTTGACAAACATGTTCTCATTATAATAAAAAAAACTGGAAAAAGTATGTCAAAAGAGATAATTTTAAAAGAGGATGAAAAAAAGAAATTGTGTTTGTGGCCTGTGACAGAACTTTAATAATGCATTAACTATTTCTTTATACATATTCCTACTGATCACTATCATCACTTACGCTAATACTTAGCACATTTGGTTCAACTAACTGTCAAAGCCATTAAAAAGATAATAAATTTTGTGTTGGTATTTGAATTTACCAATCTCCTTACACTTGTAGAGAAATGTATACAAATCACCAGTACCTGACTAATACTAATACTTCTGTGAAACAGAACAACGAAAAATCACTTGTACGCTTGTAAGTATGGAGTAGTAAAGTACAAGTGTAGCAGAAACAGAATTTTACAAGTAAATGCAAGTTACAAATCCTTACACTTGTAATGTATTTGACCATACTTTTGTAGGATAGGGCCCTGGGGTACCAGCTACGATGCTATTGGGATTTTTCCTTTGCTAGGAAGATCCCCATGTGTCCTTGGTCTGCTTAGGCCATATCTCTTTAAGTTTAAGGACCCCTGGCGCACCACATTCATATCTTTACCCTAATCCTAGCTGCGCCTCACCGCCAAGCTGCTAGGAAGAAATGCCCAAGTTTAAAGGGAATAGGGCAGACATGGGGAGAAAATCTACAACCTATTCAAAGCAACGCTGAGCTTGTTCGTGATTTCATAACAGGAAATTTGAAGAGTATTGGCCCAAATAACAGATCCTATTCTCAACTCAGTAATTAGCATTTGGTTGGAATCAGTTGTTTGAGGTTGGCATTTTCAAATAACTTCAGATGCTAGTTGAGTCCACTTATTTACCTCACTGATGGTTTCGCAATAGGTAAAGACTAACAAGCTAAAAGGTAACAAGAGAGAAAGGATATCTGTAATATAACCACAAAACAATAATTGCAAACGAGCATTGTTAGTTTGGATTCCAATTAGAAAATCGACGGTTTTCAAGTAATTGCATGTTATCTCCGCTTGCCTAGCATGGAAATTCTCTATCTCTTTAGAAGCTAGTTTCATCAACAGATGTCGGTCCTGGTGGTGTAATGGTAACCATACTTGCCTCATAAACCCAAGATCGGCCAAGATCGATGGATTTTTTCGGGCGTAAAAATCCTAAGTATGGCTTCCTTCGGAAGGGAAGTAAAGTCGTGAGTCCCGTGTTGCCGCACGATAAAGAACCTCAAACCTGAATAAATTCAGGTCATTTCACGTCCTGAAATGAATGGGACGCTGATAACCTGAGATGTTAAACAGCGTCCATAAATAAACCAAATCAGCAAAAACTTTGTTTCATCAATCAGGTTAACTTTAACAACGTGTTAAACTTCATGTTAAGTTAACATCACCTTTCCCTTATGTTATAAATTTAACAACTAGTAATGGATAATTGAAATTCTGTTTTTGGACATATTAAAGTCATTCATAACAGAGAAAGGGTTGTAAGATGTAGTGCCTTTCATATTTTTACGCAAAAGAGCAATTTTTACAAAAATACAGAATGTGGAAAAACACAATTGCAGATGAAATACGAGAGAAATTAGAACACCTTTGTGCATCTACTCCTTGCCCTATGTTTTAATTATTCTACACAAACAAAAGTACATCGGAGTGCGTTCAAAATACAGCTTTGGGTTATAACACCACCTTTTTGATCCATGTTATTTGCTATACTTAGGAACCCTAGCAATAAGCGGGAAAAGTTTGGTGGGACACAGGAGTCTTAACATGTTATTAAACTATTAACCTATTGTTAACAAATCACATGTTAGTGTACTTTTAAAATCTGTTAATGAAACAGGCCCCAGACCTATCACACTGATCAAAGAGTAACAGCTAAGCGTAAGAAATGTTAAGCTTACTATTAATATTAATAAAATATACTAAGCTATATAATTCTTTTTCTTTCTGATATCTTACGAAAGCTACAAAGGCATCATTTCTTCCAAATCAAAGAGATACATTTAGTTTTCAAGGATCTTTGTCTCCTCTGCCCTTCCTTTCTTAACGCAGGAATTCCCAGTCCAACATTTGTGACGATTATGTCTGATTTGAGAGCTCATTATAAAACCACAGATGTTTACAACTCTTGTACGGTTTATTATGTCGCACCTACTTTCTTTGTCCGTCCATCTTTTTATTTGTTTTATTTAAGGATGCTCTTTAACATCTCAGGACATCAGCGTCCCATTCAATTCAGGGTGTGAAACAGCGGACAACTTTTGCTCAGAGGCCTCTTCTTGAGGTTCTTTTACGTGCCTCAAATGTACTCCGTGGGTCCCACAGCTCCGATGTAATTAATCCTAACGTTTTCACAGTTTGCATTAGTATTTGCCATATTTCGGGTTTGTCTTTCTGCTAATTTTGTCGGAGAATTGCCCAAATAGCACATATTTACGCTCATTAATTAAATGCAGCACTTTCACTTTGTTTTGAATACTAGAGATTCTTTTCCACGTAGTAGACACATTGCTATTTCTTGGCATGAATATACGATTTAAAATACATGCCGCGTCAACAAAATCGCATCAACAAACAATCCACGGAGTAATAAATATCCCAGAAACAGCTTTCTCGGCGCTCGGATACAATCGTTACACTAGCAATTTTGACAACTGACTAGCGACAAAAGTTTACGATCGTAGAATACACGTTTTATTAGAACTGGTGGAATTACGATTAGTAATAGTAACTAGTAAGACTAGTTGTTTCGTGAAATAGGGCCCAGATGTAATAAACTAGAGACTGTAGAAGGGTCTTAGATAAATAATTTGAGACAGAGAATCCATCGTCTGAGAGGAAAAAGGTGAAATTATAACGTGACAAAAATCTGAAATTAGATTTTCTTTTTAAAAATAATGTTTAACGTCCTTTTTAACTACTGAGGTATCACAGGCGGCTGAAATTAGATGCTGATAAATCAGTGTTAAAGCTAAAAGAGGTAAACGTGACCATAGAATGTATTCAAACTTTCTTCGTGAATGAAGAATTCCAATTTTCAATAGCTTATCATCAGATTTTTCAAGATTTCGCTTTAAAAGTCCCTAAAATCTGGGACTATACATACGATAACGCGGCACTTAAAAATGATTAATTTATTTAACATGTTATATAACTTAATACAGAGTGCTCTAATCTGTGTGGCCTAATGCATACAGACTGTGGTTTCGAAGAGTGTAGGTTCGGGTCTTTCGGATTTTTTTTACCGTTTTTTAATAAAATATGCGCAGATCTAAGACGTAAGAGTAAAAAGCAGAAAAAAATAATCAAAAAGATTTGTACTGAATAACAATGATTCGCTTTTACTTGACGCCAGTATCGTACCGATTGCACCACTTTCGTTCGTTATTGTGTGTTATCATTTCGAATGAAGACTACATTAGTCAGTGTCGTGCTGGTTCTTTACAAACTTAATGATTAACATTAACATTTAAACATGCCCACCATATATTTCCAATTTCAAATTGCTTGTCTAAAACCCTTCTACAATCTTATAACTTATTGCGGTGTATTTCATTAACATCCTGTATATCTGTTGAGCACTGAATGATTATGAATCTCTACTTTGAAACTTTTTATTTTTAAATAAATATTCTAAAGAATTTTATCATGAATGTATATTACATTAGCCATATTTTTTTCTGGGAAATATTGATCGAATTGGTTTTAATAGCTATCTCATATAATTTGAAACAACCATGTACTATACAAAGTTGTGTTATAGCTAATTCATTATTCGTTCCCATAAACTTCAACAACGAAAGAGTGGTGTGAATTGCCTGTAAATAGCATCTTGATTTTTCTTGCAAATTACAAGATTGTCCCTTAAAGGCTTAAACTATTGCCGCATACTTGATACCGCTTCAGCTTTTTGAACTATTTACGACAAAACATGCAGCCGTACACAGTTTAAAAGCTTGCAAACTAAAATTGTTTATTTTACGTTTATCAACTGAACATGGTATTAATATTCCGATGCAATACTTTTATCCGTAATCACATCTGTAGATATAAATAGTTATACATATTTTTATAAACATCCTTTGCTATTAGCGATTCTGCATTCACAAAGGAACTATCAGGGTGGTCATCTCGAAACATTACCTCAAACTTTAAACACAGTTACATATTGATAAGAGATATGTAAGTGCAAAATATTAGCTGCTCGTAGGAACTGGCGATAACAGTTGCACATGCTTCTTTCACGGACGACTCTATCTACTCTCGTCTTCCTTTCATCCTGCGTCCATTATCAGCTATGCTATGAGACTAAGTGGTGAGATAGACAAACAGATACAATTGCACCTCTTTGTTCAAGCTTTTACACTCTTTTTGTTCGCATGAGCAGCTGATATTTTGCACTTACACATCTTCTGTCAACACCTACCTGTGTATAAAGTTTGAGACAGGGTTTTGAAATGAAGTAACTGATAATTTCCTTGTGAAACGAATAATCTCAAGAGTTTCGACCTTAAACATATGGTTAAATGGATTTGATTGCTGATATTTGATATTAAAATGACCATATTTGAGAACCATTCTTGCATTCATCCAACATTAATGATAATATCATAAAAACTAATCCCTAATATATAATTTCATAAGCTACATTTGTTCTTTTCTTCCAGATCATAAGACTATTTTCGAAAAAACAAGTTTGTTATGCCACTTCCGTCCGATTTGTGATGGAAATAGGACGAGACGTTTAAAAAATTGACATCTATTTTTAAAAAAAATGAAATTTTTTCAGTACATGAAGCATCAAGAGATATCTGCAAAATGTGAAACACATGTTCCCACAATTTTTATAATAAATGTTAAATATCTTCCATTTTGAGAATAACTGCGTCTTTTAAAATGAATGTGCACAAGCAGAAGCACGAATTAAAGATTTTGAAGCTTTTTTTTTTTTTTCTTCTTAGTTCACAATATTGTATTTTAAAGAGCCACGTTCACTTTAAAATATTGAAACACATGTTAAAATGTTGCATTTTAAAATCAGAATAATTATCAGTTTTTTTAAAAAAAAGGTCTGTTATCGGAAACACCTAACAAAAGTTAAAACTTCTTATAACAATTTATTTTACAGCGCGGTGGAGAATTGTTGGCATACAGCACATGTGCGACCTTTCTTGTTGAGACATTAACTTGCACTGTAGTTCACCGTTTAGCACATTCCCGCTGCATGACCACAGACCATGCATTCACTGTGGAAAATGCACAGGAGCGAGGAGATTTGAAGCAACCAACGTTTCACTTCGGATTTATTTTCTCACTTCCTGTTACAGATTACAGTAATGTTGAATGTTTTCTTACTCTATATAAGTAAGGATGGACTATAAACATATTTGAAAATGAACTAAATAAATTAATTCCAAAAGCAATCCTTTAGGACGAAATAATGCTTAATAAAATCCAATTTACAGCAAACAGCTTATCAGATGCTTTCACTTAATGTTAATTTTGCTTATATATTCCGAAACATTTCACATTTATTTATTTCGAAAGTAAAAAACACTTCAATACCCATCTAATTTAGAAACTGCCAGTGATAAATTATCCTTATTTTGCATGAAGCTTCTCTTCAGTATCTGCATTCACAAACTCATAAAATTTCGGTTAAATGCAAACACAGAACTGATGTCCGATTTCGCATGGACTAGCCCTCCATATGGAGAATATGGATGGAACGGTGTTATTCTTCGGCATTTACGAGAAACAGTTCAGACACGTTCACAAATGAAATAACATTGACTATGTCAAGTATAAGTGCCTCTAGAAAACTTTCCCAACGTTTACTTCAACTTAAACAAATTACAGCATTAAATTTTATGTGTAACTTTAGATATGCAGCCCTTACCATTCCTGTCGAATCAATTTGAAAGAGGCATATATGGGCACATAATTGTTTTCCCAACATCAAAGAATTTGAGAGCCAGTTGGTGACAGCTATATTTGTGGATGGTGGTGGAAGAGACCAATGATGCAAGCGGAGGCTACTTGGCCATCGTGCCACTGAATAGAAACTCATTACTGTGATTTATATTGACATTTGGATGTTTTGAGAGAAAATATAGCTGCCAAAATGATGCCATGATATTTGACCCACTGGTATTCAGTAAGAGTACATTTGATAAATGAACAGGACACTGCATCCTATATGGTTAAAGTTTGCAATATTTACAACTATTGTGCAATAAAATTACTCATTCAATCTACCTGACACATAGAGTCCGATGTGTTACCCAGGAATAGTTCTTATCAGGTGAGAATCTCGTTCAGAACCCTTTGCTACTGTGCAGACGAGCTCGAAATAATAACAGTGATTGAAAAACTAAATGAAGAAATTGCCGAATGCAATGCTGAGCCCATAAAAACATGGCTATGAATGAAGAACACAATGATTTCGTAACCATTGAAGCAAAGGTATTTATTATTCCTTGACTCTGTAATTAAAATAACTGAGAAAATTGCCATCGGCTGTTCAGAAATCATTGAAATGTATGAGCGATAAAATTCCCTAAGGCAACAAAGCAAAGTCTATTGAAAATGAAGACTGTTTTAAAAACGTTTTGGTTATGAACTTTTTGGAAGGATGTTCTTCATTGAGACGGAAGGTTGGAAGCAAAACGAAGAGAAATTCTCTTCTTTAGACATTGGTGTTTCAAATACATGCCCATTTAGTATAATGCAGAATTAGGATTTTCGTTCTGATCTTTTTCATTTGAAAATATGAACATGCAAAATGTTTTATTGTATAATACGTCTATAAGTACTTAATGTACTTTAATTTTACTATAACGTTAACATGATGTGAAATATATCAACACTTTCAGCGCCTCCCTGTATATTAGACCTAATGAGGCTAAGCAGAGTATTGTATTTCGAGGTAGGGGTATATTGTTTATAATTCAGATATTTTCGTTAAAATCTAGAGGACAAAAGTTTTGCTACTGTAATTTCAGTCTGCAAATAATTATGCTTAGTAATCTCGAGGAACTTAGTTAAAATACCCACTCATATACTTAATTAAGAATGCTTTCATTATAGTGCAAATAAGCAGGATATTTTATGTCAATAATCCTTCCAACTATATTTATCAAGAAATTCTTTACTGAAAGAGTTTATATATTGAGGCGTGCCGAAAGCTTTACTATAGAAATGTAGTGTGCTTTTAACTATTACGAACCTTATCATACCGCAGCTGCTAAGTCTTCCTAAATGTTCGCTTAATGACGATGAGGTGAAAGATAACTAGAAAAATGGTTTAGTCATCGAAGAGGTTTCCCTAACCTGCTTCACGGTACGAGAATTTCTGTTCTTTCGGTTCGCCTGCGGTTATCTGTGACGCACAGTTCCTCAGTCAAGTGATGTAATTCGAGCTGCAGTGTTCACCATCGTGCAAGGTCATCGATAACCAAGAATGCTCCCAACAGATTCGCCGAATCAGTGGTTTTCCTTGGGCAAGTCCAGGCGACAGTTAAGTGGCCTTTCCCTTACTCATCCTTAAATCCGTTCAACTGCATCATCTCCGCTGAGCTTAATGGCTTGGTTGAGAAACGTCATAAGATTACACGCGGAAATAATGTTTTCACAGTTCTCTAAGAGTCGTGTATGGAGTTTTATAGCTGTAAAATGTGGTCATTGTGTTGTAAAGTTTCCAATTTATTATAGCAAAAACAATATTCAAGTTTAAACTATTAAGTAAATGTAAGATCCAGAGATGTAAGATTCAGAACTACCAGAAAGAGAACAAAGATAGAGTAGGAAAATAATAAATAACAAAGATATGAGCTAATAAATGCTCTTTATTGTTATATATTCAAGAAAAATGCAGAAGATGAACTTCTGTTACACATTTAAGTTTAATAAACGTCGCGTTATTTATTTTGAATAATGTTTAACGCCCGTTTTAGCTGCTGAGACGCGTACTGGTGAAGGACTATGCTGAAATGAAAAAATTGGGAATGAATTCTTTTTAGGAAGAAAGTGTCCAGGCCTAAGTTTGCAATACTTCGTGGTCATTTGACAGTTATGAGGACTGAAGAAAACCTGGAAAAAACATCAGTCAGAGAGGACTGGCTGGAATCGAACCTCAGACCTCCTGCTGACTAGTCCGTGCCTTAACTACCTCGGCCATCCGTGGGGGTATGCCACTTTGTTACCCTATATTGCCGGTTAGAATAAATATGCTTTAAATAACCATAAGATTTAACAAGAACTCATATTCTGGAAGCGAATTCTAAGGGTGAGGAGGGGTACACCGAACTATGGTCTACTAGAGAGGTGGGATGCTGGAAAGATGCAGTCTTCAGAAAAATAAATGTAATTAGATACTGGCTAAGAATAATTAAAGGACAACAAAAAACCCTGAGGGCAATATGCTACCGGCACTAATTAACCAACATGCATTATGCAAAATGGTGGGCGGCGGTTGAAAACCGGTTTAAACAATATTTGGCAGAGAGGTATTGAAAACAGGTATGGTTTAATAATTAAAATCAAAAGACACCTGTCTGACACAAAATAGCAGGAAATAGAGGCGCTATGCATGCAGATGTCATCTCTGGACTTGCAGAGCGAAATTAAAACTAGATGGGGTAAAGAGACCTATATCATGGGGCTAGACATGAAACTGAAGTCGGGAATAGCTTTTTTGGCTTAGACTGGGAGACTGACACCTCTCAAGGCAAGGAAAAACTCCGAGAAAAAACCTTACCCAGACATTGACTGACCTGGTTCGAACCCAGGACCTCCGGATTAGTAGTCGCAAAACGCTACCACTAGTCCAGGGAGGCTGTCTACAAAAAGATTATGTGTAATTTTAATAGCGATCCCTAAATGTTATTGTGTTGTATACTTAATAGCTACTTTCGTTTGTTTTGGTTATGTTTGAATGTGAAACAAACGACGTCCGTTTGTAAGATGATACACTTTAGCAATGCAAAGTAGCTTGAAATGTTACGAATTTATTACGAAATGCATCGTAATAGAGATGCACTGCACGAATCTATCGAATAAAAGAAATATGCCATATTCTAGGGAAGTATTTTAATCCTTCTCAGAGAATTCTGGGGCAGGATGCTTAACATCACGTTTCAAAGGAGCTAGCCAGAGAAACATCGTGGAAGAATATTAAATTTTATGTCTATGTAAGTAATCTGATTTCATTCTCCTGTGTTTACATTACGTTATGTCTAGTTTTCAATTTGGATAACCCTTATCGCTTGCCGAGAACCTATTAATGATATTTGGTTCGTAGTTAAGTCAGCTGCAAAAAAGCTAAGCAATTAACAGAAAGTAATTTAGTTTGTGAGTAATATAATTTCATTCCTATGTTCAATGTGGATAACCCTTAGAGTTATCGCTTGCCCGTTCGTCGTTAAGTCAGCTGCAAAAAAGCTAAGCAATTAACAGAAAGTAATTTAATTACCGTATTGCAAGACTGTGCTAAATAAATCCGGGATTATCAGAAATGTGTAGCCTATAGCAAACTTTATTTAAATGAAATTACTGAATCTTTCTCAGATTAATAGGAAATTCTACTCTGTTAATAGAAAATTGGAAAAGTGAACGAAAATGAAACTCAAGTTGTTTCTAATTTACTTTTTTATTACACGTTTCCAGTTGGTTCCATATGAAATAATTCATTGCATTACACGATGACAACATAATGTTAGAGTGGTGTTCCGTCTTGCACGAAGTGATAATCTGGCAAGACGTCTTCTATGTTTGGAAGCATTTTCTCGTGCACATTTTCACTGTAACTTCTTCTTTCTTTCATAGATTGAATATCGCGTAAACTATTCCTTTATATAAAGCCCCTGCAGAAATTAATTTTTGTGAAATAATTTCCTCATGCAGAATATTTTTATGATATTAGATTATAATACTATAACTAATTCATTGCTGAGGAGGAAAATATATAAGAAAACGAGAGAGGCGAATTTCGTAATTTTTACGAATGCAATAATTGTATAACATAAACGAATTTAATAGGTAATTTTTGTATACCAGCATTATAAAATATATTAATAAAATAAATGTAACCTTGATATCGATTTTCTAATCAATTACTCTGGAGTCAGTTGCTTGTTTATTATACAGAATGACCCTCGTATAGAATTAAATAAAAATTCGTTTTCAAGGTACAATTAGTAAATGCAATTTATTAATGTGAATTTATTTTTTAAAATTAACATTTTTAAGTGGGCTCCATGACGACGAATACATTCGTGTAATCGGCTTGGGAAGTTTACCATAACTCGCTGCAATAAAACATGATCTATGTTCCTAATTTCATGAGTTATGTTCTGTTGCAGTATACTTTACTTTTCAAGTATTCCCATAAAAACTAGTTTACTGCTGTCAGATCTCGATATCGCGCTGGCCAGGCAACATCAGCAAATCGAGAAATTATACATCTAGGAAACAGGGTCCACAGAGTGTTCATTGTTTCACGAGCGGTGTGAGCTGTGGCGCCATGCTGCTGGAACCAAAACTCAGTATCACCATTATCATCCATCTGAAAGTCCAGTGTTACCAATATTTCTGACACATTAAATTTTACCCTACATCTCTGAACAAAGGAGATTGACTTAGATTAAATAATCTACGTCAAATCTTGTAAGAACAAATGCACATTTTTCAACCGTCCATGTTGTTGTTTACTAAATTGACAGAATAAAATGCAGAAGATTACATAGCAACCAATACCACGACTGTAATGCAAAATCGCTAGAAACGGTAGCGTTCTGAAAACCGTCAGATTGCAATGGGTCACTTATGCTTTTTTAAAAATAAGTTCAGATTCAGAATTGCACTGTGCCACTTGTTCCTCGGAAAAGTATTTTTATTTCATTCTATACAAGGGTTTCACAAGAAGGTTCTGAAAACCGTCATATTCCATTGGGTCACTTGTGATTTTTTGCCACTTGTTCCTTGAAAAAGTGTATATAGATAGGCTTACCGCAAGAAATTGTAACTCAAGTTGAACAGGCTAAATTGTCATTCATTAACACTGAGAAATTTTTATTAGAAGAAATACGACAGATTCATTAATTGGATGAACAGTAAAAGTACCGAGTTTTTTTTTTTCAAAAACTTTAGTGTTGACATATACTTCAAAACAGGTTAGTAATATGACATTTTGCTAAATTATTTGGTAGCTAATATTAACTTATTTATTCACTTAATTATGTTATATATTTTCAGTAATACATAAATTGTTTCCTTAATATTGTTGCAATATAGGATTCAGTTGATGACGGTATTTTAGCGATGAAATCAATTTAATGGACTAATTGCTATGGTAATTATATGCTACTAGTGTCTTAGCGTAACATTTTATTAACGATTCGGACCAACAATAAAGACTGGTATACAAAGCGTCAAACTCGGGCATTATGCTGTCTTGGATGAAGCAGATCTTCCTTGCCTCTACATTTTCTTGCTCGTTATATTGGCATTTCCTGGGCAGGAAGCCTCACCACCATCTCTAAACGCAGGTTACTAATGTATCTAAATTCCTACTTGCTGCTATGTTCCTGGGGCACTCTTCTACTTCTTCCGGTACACGTACCGTACGCGGTCTTCCACTTCTATTTTCCTGCTGTTATTGTTGATAGCTTATATCTTTATCAGTAGGCGTTACACATGTCTTGTAATAGACCAATATTTACGAGGACACTTCAAAATATAACGAACTTTCAATTTGATATTCTCGTGCAACTTTTAATGGCGATTTTATATGATCTTCAGTCGAATCACCCATTTTAGAGAATACACAATACGATCAACAGGAACAGTTCAGGGTTTCGTTGTCTTCCTGGAAATTCGCGAGCCAACTTTGCACCTACAATTCATTCACAGCGTTAGCACCGGAGGCCCGGAATATTTTCCGCGCCGCTGCAGTTGAATTGTTCTGTAGTTTAAATTCATAGAGCATTCAAGCTGTATGATCATCTTTGGTGTGCTCATGTTTGACCGCGCTTCTAGGAATCCTGACTAACACAAGGAAATGTTTAACATACCAGCTTCTCGGCAACAATTTGTTCCCGCTTTAACTTTATTTGTTGCGCATTTACTGGACGCATAAAGAGCATCACAACAGAACTTTTTTGATTAAGTGTATAAATAAAAGATTATATAAAACTGGTGTAATGCAAAACATCCCAGATAGAACAAAACCTCATTGCACCATTAAAACTCGTTGCCATTTCTAGGCTGAAAATAGATCAACTTAAAAAGGAATTAATACAACAAGCCCCTTGTTAAAGTATAAAAAAAGACAAACTTTTTTCTAAATAAGTATTGCACTCATTTGAAAAACAGGTGAACTATGAACCAAATGAAATAATAATCGCATGAACATGCTGAACGGAAGAAGAGGGTATTAAAAAGTTCTCCGCCTGGTCAAGAAAATATTAAGATTTGAGAGAAACTTTTTTTTTTTTAGTTTCAAATTTTTCAACGTAATTACCTTGTAAATCAATACATTTAGTCCAACGGTTGACAGAATTGAGTATCTTCAGGTCTGAGAACAAAAAAATAATCGCTGGAGCCAAATCCGGCAAATGCTTAGGGATAAGTAACAACAACAATAATTGTGTTGTTCATCTCTTCATTCTTTCCTGCGCTTCTTTGAGAGAAAGAGAATGAGAAAGCAATGGAGAGGGAAAAAAAATATAATATTTTTATCTTTCCTTTACTGTCTATTTTTTATTTGCTCTTCTGCGATCTTAAAAAGGAACATAAGAGTCCTTCTTCATCTTTCTTCCTTTTCTATAAGATGTTCGCCACAAGTATCAAACTTTTTTTTCCTTCTTAGCACCCAGCACCCGAGTTCATAAGTAGGTTCTGCATAGACCGCTGTGATAATGACTGTGTTGTATACAAGAGTTGTAAACTTTATGTTCAAAATTGTTAATAACATATGGCACTGTTGCAAAAAAGTACCATAGTAACAATTACGTAATTAAATAGTTCTCATTGCTAGAATACTATTATCCGCTTAATATGGTACCATAACACAGAGCATTCATTTGGACGCTTGGCCACCTTAACGGGGGGTTGCCTATCCTGTTTCTAACCGGTTCGGTTCCTCCCTCCATTTTTCCCGCCTCTTCGTATGCTGACGCGAAGTCTTTGTGCTGTATAGGAGTTGAAAAAGTGTTTCAGCGCAATTTTGTGTTAGTACTGTTATAATGCCAAAAAGTCCGCATACTTTAGCACACAGAATCTTCATTGTCACATTCCTATGTGACAACAAACTCTTGTAAAGAAGTTAGACACCAATTTATAAACAGATTCCCTGCTATTCGTGCGCTTCACAGAGATACAGCTCGTAATATTGTAAATAGATTTAGGGAAACCGGGTCAGTTCTTGATAAAAAAAAAACCGAAAGTAAAACGTAATATTCTTACAGAGGAAAAACTCGATGACATCGGAGAAATGTAAGAACGAAGTCCAAAGAAAACTCTCAGAAAGCTTGCCCAGGAATCAGGAATTTCGCAAACCTCGGCTTGGAATGCAACTAAACTTTTAAAATTAAAACCCTCTAAGATAACTGTAGTTCAGGAACTGCAATTATGCGATAATGTGAGTAGAGTTAACTCCTGCAATCGAGTTGGATAATGTTAATGTTTGTTTTTTTTTTCGGACGAAGCATGATTTTATTTACATGGTTATGTAGCAGCACAACATTATAGACACTGGAGTGCAGAAAAACCGAATCTTGTACGTAAAACATTGTATGGCCAAAATATTGGTGTTTAGTATAATGTAGAAATCTATGAGCTTGAATTTAAGGGACTATGAATATCCGACTCCGCCGGCAAACAGCGTGCTTCCCGGTGCTAAGAAAATCCTCGCTAAGCCGGCCATGGGTACAAACGAAGGCTGTGTATTAAGGAAACAATTTATGCATTACTGAAAACTTAATAAATCATTCATATTCATTGCAGAACATATAATTACAGAATTAATAGTTAATATTAGCTACCAAATAAATAACTAGAATTTAATGAATACTGCCTGTTATGAAATACTAAAGTTTCTGAACCGTAATATTTGTACTGTATATCCAATTAATGAATCTGTTATATTCTTCTGATAAGTTTAATTAGATTTTCTCGGTATTAGTGACGATTCAGTTTTTACATCTTAACCTAAATTTCTTGAGATACATCCATCTTAGCTAATAACAGCAAAAGTTAATCGAAATAAATAATCTTCATCGATGACGTCATAAGCATAATAAAAAGACATTGCTTTCAGAGTAATTCATTAGAAAATCGACATTCATATTGTTTTTAATTTATTGATACCTTTTTTATAATTCTGGTACATTAAAAATAGCACAATTAAACTGGTTTATAATGTTAAATGATCTTTGAATTTTTAAAAATTATAAAACTCGATCCGTTCGTTTCTTAAACATTTATTCATGGTATAAGATGTAGCACTATAAACTAATGTCTTAATATTCTATTTTAGGAGCATTTGTGCGCTCGAAAAGCTGAAGAAATGCTGTGGTTTTTATTTTATACTGCAAGGTACATATTGTATATATTACGATGTATGCAGGTGAATAGAAAATTCCAAATTTTCTGATGTGACAGAGGACATGTAAATAAACATTTTTTAAATAAAGCAATGATAAAAAATGTTTTGTTTTCAAGTTCTGGTATGAAGGAAAAGATAAATGAATCTCAACTTGGAAAGTTATTTTATTTACTACCTATGGTTACACAGTAACTTCTTTTTATCTAATAGCAGATTGAAGAAAATGGTGTAGATAAACTATAAGAACTGTTCAAAATTGCGATCGCCATTGATGACACAAAGTTTAACTCTGTATATTGAATGACCAATCCTTCCAAATATCTATGGTCGGTTACGAAGATAGCCAAAAGCAAGAATAATTTTTCTGCTCAGTCGACGAGTGTTTCATAAACAATCCATTTAATATGACCCCAAGCACAAAAATCAACTGGAGGTATATCTGGGGAATGTGCCGGCCAAGTAACTGGATCTGCTCTCTCTAATCAAACAATTTGGAAAATGTACATTTAAATAATTTCGACAATTTAAGCCTAAATGTATGGGTGCGCCGTCGTTTTGAAAGATCTTGCTTCTCCGAATATTAATCGGGACATGTTCAAATAGTGCCGGAAGCATTTCCGTAAGAAAAATGCCATAAACACGTTCATTCAATCGTGCAAGCATAATACAAGGTCCTGCTAGAAAGTTATCAACACATCCAACACAAATATTTACAAAAAATTTCCATTTATTGCGGAGATTCTCCACAGCTTTAGGATTAGTGTCACTTCAAATTTGACTGTTGTGTTCCTTAAAAAGTCATCTCTTGAAAAAATTGCCTCATTTGTCCATAATATGCATCTAGCAAAATCAGGCTTATTGTTAATGATATGTAAATACTATTCAGCAAATTGTTGTCTGTTAAGATAATCATCTGAGATTAATGCTTGTACTTTCTGGTATGCAATAGATCCTCATAGATTCGCTTTGGCAAACTAGCAGTGCCTTATGCATGCCTTCAAATTCAAAATTTGTATACCTATACATTTTAATACAATGAAATTAGCTAAACAGATCTAACAAAAGATATTTTATGACATACAACAACAAATTAAGTTATTTATTATTTTAATGGCTAAACGAATAGCTGAAACATACAACTTTAATTATTTATGGTAATGAGTTCCGCTGAAACATAAATACAGCCTTAAAGTGAGTGATGAGCTCTGTCTTTTATATTGAAAACGAAGCATTTCCTGATACTACTTTTATTACGAAAAAACGTTTAATTTCAAGTCCTCTATCACGTCAGAAAATTAGGAATGATTATTCTGACACACTCTGTATATTTACCGAGGGTGCCAAAAATAACTCTTTCACAGAGATATCTATTTAATATATTTCACATTTGGACCGAAAAACAACATTAATGTGTAGTATGATGTTCTGTAAACAGATGTGACCCACATACGTTATGATAGCGTTGCTACGTGTCAGGTAAATCAACAATGAACAAATGAAGTCAAGGTATTATGTTCTGTAAACAGATGTGAATCACAATACGCTATGCTAGCGTTGCTACAACAAAATGGAGCCAAGATTATCGTTTGAACAGCGGAAAGCAATTTTGAAGTGGTATTGGAAAACTGAGAATGATGTTGAAGTTCAAAGGCAGTGGAGAGGTGTGTACAGAACAGAACCGCTAATGCGAGTAATAATTGTACGCATTTGAGACAAATTTTAGACTCATGGCACCGCATGCAACAGGATGGTGTACCACCACATTACCACCTAGATGTACGTGAGTACCTCGATGACATTCTTCCAAGGCACTGGATAGAAAGAAGAGGTCCGATTGAGTTTCCACCTCGTTCTCCGGATCTATCTCCGTTAAACCTCTACATATGGGGAACGCTTAAGGATGTTGTATACCGTAGAAAACCAGCTACACTGACAGCACTTCGGGAAGAAATTGAAATGGCATGTGCTGCAATCGCTGAGGGCACTTTTGCAAACGTTGCTCAATCAGTAGTTCAAAGTACTCAAATATATATCTACACCGATGGTGGACATTTTGAGCAACTGTTGTAACTGTAAAAGTCTAAGATGATTAGAGCTCATCATTTTCTGTTTGTGTGAATTCAGTTTTGTCATGTTAACACAGTTTTTTCTTTGCTTGAAGTGTGTATACATTTTTGGCATCCTCTGTATATGAGAGTATATAAATGCTATAAACAATAAGGGCTTGTGATGTTCAACAAAATGTCTGGGTCGAAGCGGAAATTTGCCATGTATTCCGGTGGAACCTAGATATCTGGCAACCCGCAACCCACTTTACTTTCCCTTTCATGTGGGTACGACTCCTCAAGCATAAAACACTTAGAAGTGCAAGGCTTGCATTGCTGCCTCAAGTAACGTTTAACATTTCAAGCTCACGCGAAAACGTTAACGACACTCTTGCGAACATACAAAGGTAGCAATGCTTATTACCATCGCTTACATTATTCATTTCTCCGTGACCTCATCGTTATTCCTATGCAATTTATATTCATTGAAGGGTTTCTGTTTTCGTCTCTCATTATCACGCGTTTCCTTTCCCTCTCTTTTCCAAAGGAACAAGAAATGAGACAACTGGTTGTAAAAGTTGCGGCGATCACTTTGCGAGGAGGGGGAAGCTGTGATATCACGCTGCAAGTGTAGGTGAAAGTTTCCGGGAGGAGGGAGGTATTTTCGGAAGAAGGAGTGTGTAGGCTCTGGAGATGTTATGTCGGTCAGTTGTACAGCTCGCGTGCATGCAATGTGTATAGCCGTTTAGGCCTAGCATCCAGACTCTAGCTCCAGAGGCCAAACAAGTGAACTTGCGGTTCCTCAAACACTTTCCTTTCTTTTTCAAGTGTAAATGTAAATAATAGTAGAGGACACGCGCTTGTGGCAGTACATTCGGTATTGGAGGAAAACAAGGAACCATGTGGAGAGCATTAGTATTTTGGTAAGTAATTAATAGAATATCATTAGATATATTTTGAAAATCTTTAAAACCGTGTACGATTATTTTCTGAACATGCAAGTGACACTAATGGCGTAGTGTTATAAGTTAATTTATTTCTCTCACTGTCCTTCATCCTAAAAAATCTCCTAGTTGGACGTGTATCACATCCTTTAAAGTAAAAATATATAGCTTTTTTATAACTATCCTATATATGCCATTTCCTCTATTTTTGTCTTTTGGCTATCTAATAAAGTTAAAATCTTGGTTGAACATTTTAATATTTTGCACATTTATTACATTATATCTTTAATTTCATATTGAAATACCTGCAAACTATCAATACATTTATGCCAACTTATGAGAATTATTTTCTATTTGAATTATTAAATTAATTATTCCATTAGTTACATTTCACGTTAATGTTAAACGCGTTATCTTTTTCAATATCAACAATCATGCATTCGATTCTGATTGTTAAATATATTAACTTAAATTCCCATTCTACAACGCTGTCTACTTTTATTCACAATGTCTAGTTTAAATACGTCAGAAGTATGCAAATTGCAGTTTTCCTAAATGCCTTATTAGACATTGCAGGTAGCCTTAGTAATTTATTTTTAATAATTTTCTGTCTTTTCCTATGATGCAAATATTTAAATAAACGCTTTACTGAATATTTAGTTCTTAGCTTCTTTATTATATCTCGATTTGAAGTGTTTAAGAGTATTCGAAATTTATTTTTAAGCGTACAAATGATATACTACAAATGTTAACTTAATTCTTCAGTTTATCAGTTTTCTGTTGCAAAATATTGTCGCGGCAAAATGGATTCAGAAATTTCCAGCAAGAAAATTCAGAAGGAATATTAGGAGCTTCTACTGCTGATTGTATAAATAGTCTAGCAGGCTTTATTTGGGGTTCATTCAAACTAAAACAGATTGTGTTGTTATTTCAATCAGCCTTACTACAACACTAGCTACATACTATATGTTTATTTCTTTATTTATTCTAGCAGAGCTAAGGTCTTTAGGCCTTCTCTTCCACTCTACCAATATAATAATAATTACACTACGTTATAAAGCGACAATATTACAATCATAATATTAACAGTAACGAGGGCAATACTCGTATACATTTAAACCGATGTAAAACACGAAGTAGATAAATAATACATAATACATAAATATGGTTAATAAAAATAAATGATAGCAAATATTAACTTAAGAAGAAGAAACACAAAAAGAACAATAATAATACAATAAGCAGTAACAATGATAATTTATACACATATCAACCTATGTAAATCATGAATGTGGAAATGAATGTACGAACAAAACATAAAATTAAAAATCCTAACAATATATAAAAGAGACAAGAACATTTGTGATATTAATAACAACAATAGAATGAATATTCTAGCAGAATAAAACAAATAAATACCTCTATTGTAACATAAGGAATCTAAATTCAGAGCAATCCACTATTTCTAATCACATTCAACAATGCGGGAGTTCTGGGATTCGACTCCCGCCTGGACCGTCCTTCCTGATTGAGGTTTTTTCCAGGTTTTCCTCTGTCCTCATAAATAGCAAATGCTGGGAAGGTACCCTAAACTTAGGACTGTAACGTTTCCTTCCTTAAAAAAAATCCTTTCCTAATTTATCATTTCATCTCATGTATCACTAGTGTCCAACGCCTAAGATGCCTCAGGAGTAAAAACAGGCAGCCAACACTATTATAAAAAAATTCCGTTACTAAGAGTTGCAATAGACTCCAAAGGGAAGTTTGAGTTTGTCGGACATGCCATTGTTTAAAACTAAACGTCAAAAATTCTTACTTAAAAGGTCAGTTTTCTTGTAAATTTTAATTAAAATTTAATGAAACTATCATCTGTTATTTTACAATATTAATTGTTTTCTATCTATTCTTGATGTTTGTTATGTACATTTATTATTTATTTTGTGCTTATGTTTATTGAATTTATTATTTCTATTTTTAGACAGGCACAAAATGACGTTTTACACACACTAAATTATAGAATATAGATTTGAGCAATAAAATTTAGGCGTTAATTCTAGCTTTTAATTGAATGCAGATTTTAAGTATTTTATAGTCTATTTTAGATTGAATTAAATAAGTAAATTCACAGGCATTACGTGTAATAATAGTTTATTGTTAATTTAATATGTAACAAATTCAATAGGGTATGCTGGTTGAATGGAAGAGAAAGCCTTATGGTTTCAACTATACCAGTTAAAATAAAACATATTTTACTGTCAATTTGTGAATGTACAATATACAAAGTGAATTATCTACAGTCCTAAATATTATATATTATTTATAATCAATATGTATATTGCTTTTAAGAATTTTAAAAGCAAAACGATTTTTCCCACTAATTTACTGATTTTAGAGTGCAATACTGAAAGTAATAAACATTACAAAGATAATATTAAAAAAAAGTTACTTTTAATTGAAACCATGAGCGAATTTTACTTAATGATTTGAATTCGCCAAATTCATTTTATTTTGTTGCGTAAATAATTATCATGCTTGTTTCATTTTCGCGAGTAGCAGTACAACAGAATTGCTACTTTCGCTTCATTACTCCCATAACTGTTAAATTTCTTAAGAGAGTTGTGCTATAGGACGCTCTTTGCATAACTTTGGCACTTTCATGCACAGAGATGCAAGAATAGAACCTGTTAGCTATGAAGGATAACTTATACCTGTGCAAGATCAGACCTACTGCAGAAGAAAACAACAATCACCAATTTATTAAATAATATTTTCAACAATTCTTGCAGTCACCGATAACCAATAATTCGATGTGTTGAAAATATTAGGTATTTATTAAAGTATAATGGGAAAAGAATAACAAGAAAAGAAAATATAAAACTTACTCTAGTTCGACCTTGCCTCAATAACATTTATGCTGCCGCCACAGGTGGCCGAGGTCGTTAAGGCGCGGACTCGTGAGCGGGAGGTCTGGGGTTAGAATCCCGCCAGGACGGGATTCCCTGATTGAAGTTTTTCCAGTTTTTCTTCAGTCCTCATAAATGACAAATGCCGGGTAGGTACCCTAAACTTAGGCCCTTCTTTAAAAATAAATTCTTTCCCATTATATTATTTCATTTCATGTATCATTAGTGTCCACCGCCTGTGGTGCCTCAGCAGTAAAGACGGGCGTTAAACACCACTCAAAAAAAAAAAAAATGGAGTTTTATGAACATTTGTCAGTAAACTGGTGTGAGAGCTTGTGTCGTGCAATGGCAAACAAGGAGCCGTTCTGTGTCCTTGTAACTGTGTTTGATTCTGTTAGTCGTTTGACTGTACACACTCGCATATGTGTAACAATGCTGTGTGATGGTAATGTAAGCTATTTAGGTGTTTAAACTATACTGCGAAATGACGCAAATGAGATTTGTTTAAACTAAATACCATTTCCTTCCCATTCCGAAATATAATATCTAGAAGTTATTATTTGTGTTTTAGAACAGTATTGGCATTGGCTGTTACCGTTAATACTTAGCTGTTTTAGTTGTCTTTATAGGTCTGAAAGCAGCAACCACTTAAAACATATATGGCTGAACCCATATCGTCTGACACTAACTAAGGAACCTTACAAATTAGTATTGTCTAGAAAAAAATTATAGGTAGGAGTTCTTAACACAAAGTTGGATATATTCAAAAAGCAAGGGCGCAAGTCACCGCTCAGCAGATAAACAAGAAATGATGAAGACGGCTTACAATATAATGGGTCCAATACCAACATAACTTCATTCCACTTAATTTTAGTTTTAGTAATTAGAAATTCCTATGCCTAATAATAAATATATAAAAAGATTAAGAGATTGTGATTATGTGAAGACAGTGTTTATTTAAATTCATTAGCTTTCTTATTTTAATGCGATAAGTTTATTGTTTATCTGAAAATCAACAATTTTGAAGGACATAAAGCCGAAAAGATTAATGCTAGACATTATAACATAAGTTAATATAATAGCAGATAGCACGTATTCTATAACTTTAATATAAAATTTCAACGGGGACAAAAATTAATTAATTAATATTTGACTAACTTCCTCGTGGAAGCAGTAAAAACAAAAACATCAGGTAACCTCTCTGGCAAAACGAAATGTTCCATCAAGAACTCCCATAAAATAATTATGTTAATTTATATTTGGAACACGAGTCTTGTTAATTCCGTTCAAGGGAATGCCTGTAATATTGAAGTGAAAAAAGGAGCCCCTGCATTACTATTAAACGTTTAGGATTTCATAGTCAGGGAAATACATAATCACACGTGTTTGTGCATTATTTATATACATAGATTAACAATGTTCAATGCCATTAATCGTCATTCAATCGTGTGGTATAGTGTAACCATACCTTGCCTCGTAGATCCAAGATCG